>OY856387.1:6619322-7033854 GCA_963693495.1 Malacosoma neustria
AGACCTAAAAAGTGTTGGCTTGACATAGTAAAGGGTAATACGCGTGCCAATGGACTCACTACCAAGAATGCCGTAGATCGCATGAAACGTAGAAGAAGAATAAAATTAAAGAAGGCGACCACCGCCGATCCTTCTGTTTCGTTCTCTTGAGGAACGAACAGTACTATTACAGTCTGTGTTTTAAAAAATATGGTTGGCAAGTTACAGTACGCACGCAATCCAAGTAATTTTATCCAAGCTTTTGATTTCTATAACATTCATTTTTTTTATATTCTAAGCCAAGTTTTGTTATAATATAAAAAATAAACCAATAGATGTCACTTTCGATCATAAACGTGATATAAATCAATATTCTACTTATTGTTCCACCGTCCTTCAATTATTGTGTGTCCAAAACGAATAAAGAGGACCATAACTGTGACTCTAAAGATATCGATCCTTATATTGTGTAAATGCTATCCTGCTAAGCAACAGTTACAAAACTATTCTACCAATAATTACTTTGGTAATATTCTTCACGTTATTCAAATGGTCAAAACACGAAAGCACGCTTATGTTCCACGCGCCATTGTTTGTACGTGTATTGACGCCACACTATGTCAAATTTCGGTTTCCGTTTCCAAGAACAAATTTTAGAGTATTTGTAACTTTTTACGTTATTATGCCCGTTATTTGCTCGCATTTGTCGACAGTTAGGGTGTTTTTCATAAGAATTTTTGGAAAACAATAAATATTTCAGAAGTGGAGCATTTTATAAGCGAACTTCCATGGTAGTTATTACTGTTGTTGCTTTCAACGAAGGTTGACTTTTGTGTCTAAACAGTAGACAAAATATGGTTTAAACCAATTAAAGTTTCGATTTTTAAGGTCATGTTTTTATTACAGTATGACTCAACATAAAAAAAATAAATGAAGAAAAATTTGTATCCTTAGATTCCTGTTTTTTTTTTCAGAGTTAAGCCGATGCGATGCTACTGTAGCGTAACGATTTTGACACGTCATAATCAGACATTAGCATGCGCAGGCATCCGCGGGTCACGGGTTTGATACCCTTCCCGAGCCTGTATGTTTAAGTATATGTTTTGTATATATAAAAATATATATGTAGTATATAAGTTTTACAATGAGTCCATAACACGAGCGCTTTACTGTTTGCTTAGCGACTAGGTGACGTTGTATCAATTATCACAATAAATTATAATAATTTATTATCAATGTTTGTAAGACCAATAAAATTTTAGAAATAAAAATCCATCACAACATAATTGTGAATAAGATTAAAAAATTAATAGTTTTCGTTAGTCCACAAGCAAAAATAGAATAAGGTTTTTGAAATCATGTTAAGAGAGTGTCAGGCGGTATTCTTTCTTGCATAATGTATCTATATAATATATATTTTCTCGTGTTTCTTACTTACTTTTTCAGTTAAGTATCACGTTAAAAAGTTTAAAATACATAAAAAAATATTATTACAGTATCAACTTTTTATAACGTCGCTTAAATTAACGACAATCTTCTTAAAACGTCGAAATTGCTTGACTTTGGTTGGTTTATCTTGTTTTCTATACAATAATACTCTACATAGCGTCACGCTCACTCTATTTAATGACAAAAATACAGTGGTGAGAAATACTGAATTTTAAAAACAATAAATGGATGAAGAAGATGAAACAGATGATCTTGTCTCCTCACCAAGCATCAAACAAGCACTTGATGCAACAAAACTATTAGAAAAATACTTTTTATATCATTGATTTAAATATAATTTCAACTCTCTGTTTATAGTCAAATTGATCTGGCAGTATCTCAAGATATGAGTATATACAAGAAAATACAATCAATATAATATGGGAGCAGCAAAAAACATCAGACGAAGATAATTACGCGATATGCAATTAGTATTGTTATTTGTATAAATAATAATATTCGTGTGTAAAATGTATACTATATTTTAAATACATAGGTACACATTATTATACAATAATAAAATAATATCTTTTATTAAAATCTATCACTCTCTATAACGCTGAAAAATGCTGTCCGTTAAGTGTCGTTATATGGAGTTTACACTGTACGTCAAATGAAATAGTTTTTGTTAGTCAGGCACAAATAGACCAGGTCTTAGCAATTGTGGTGAGAGAGTGTCAAGTGCCATTATTTCTTGTATAATGTATTTACATATTTTCCATTTCCTCATGTTTTGACTTACTTTTTCAACTGTTGAGCTTCACATACAAAAAGGCATGTTAAAAGATTCTTTTAGTATACATATTATAGAGTCGAACGGTTTTCCCTGCATCTTAACAAATACCAGTAATTCTTATGTTATTGTAATGATTTCTGTTTATTATACTTTTAAATAAAGTGAAAGATATATTCCAGTGAAAGTAACCCAATACAACCCTTAACACAATATCCCGTACAACGAAGCGTGGCAAATGGATTTAAATAATGACAATTTCACTTTTACATCCTAATTACCCTTTACAAAACAATAGCAACTCTTTCATCTCGTAAAATAGAATTTATGATCTCTATTTTGCAAAAGGAAAAAATTTACTGAAAACATTGTTCCTAAATTGTCCCAAATAAATGCAACTCTTTTGAAACATGTACCGCTACCCTTTACGGATATTGAATAACTGTTGAACAAAATGGTTTTCGTTACGGTAAGAGAAAGGGTGAAATAATGACATACAATTAAATGTTTCAGGGCCATCTTGAAAGTTGCAATTTGAACCTTATGCCCTTTGTAATTAATAGTGACTTTTAAGGACATAATGGAGAGATTGCCTTGGAAAATGATTTCCTCGCAATCTTAAATAGCGAACGATTCTTATAATGTATTAATGTTCGCAATTTGGCAAACCCTTTAGTTATAAAACTTTTTAAGAAACAGTTATTTTAAACAAAACAAAATGCCTGTTTTACTCAGTTTTTTACAGATTTATTGAGGTTTTAGCATTGGTAATTTTGACGAAAGAATTTCAAAGGGTTCATTTACAGTTAACTTCAAATTTACTGTTTTTTATACTTATAATAAATGCACTGAAAGGCTTGCAAAGTTTTGTTAAGATTTTTTAATGATTGTATAATATTTGCTTGTACCGTTTGCCTTTTGTTTTTTTTAATAATGTTAAACTAAAGTCAACATTCATAATTAAGATATAAATAGTATAAATAAGATATTAAATAAGAAATTAAAACCATAAGTCTATGATTTGTTCAAATCCCTATAGGTTGGTTATGGTAGGTATTGGAGGCGTGTTATTTTTTTTTTGTAGCTGAAGTTCAGCAGACTGGCAAACCGCCCACCCGCTACCAGATGTTCACCTCCACTATGAACGTTTGCATTAGAATTACCAACACTCTGCCGACTTCGAAGAAATTTTTAAACACATTTTTTAAAAAGTACTTAATACTTCATAGCGTTTTTATACTGAACTCATAGACTTTTGTAATGATCAGAAATGGTCATGTATTGATACGGATGTTTTGGGAATACTATCCAACACATATGTGTATATACTTTTGTTAGTGATGTACACGGAACTCAACGGTGGCTTGATCATTGTTTATTGACGCAAGCGGTCAGGTCTACGGTCGCTAAAGTGTATGTTCTTTATGATGTGTTCTGGTCTGACCATTATGCATTAATAATTGAGTGTAATTTGTATATATCGCAACCAAAGCTAAATAGGTATATTACTGAAGAAAATAAAATAATATGGGGCAATAGGAACTCTCAACAAATTAACAAATATTCAGTTGAATGTACAAATATGTTGGAAACGATAGATTGTCCCTTAGAGTTGCAAAAATGTTGTAACCAGTCGTGTAAGCAAACTAACCACACATTTATTATAGACAAATTGTATGACGATATTGTTCAGGCTCTGAGTCAAGCAGCTGTGGTTGCGCTAGATGTGCATAAAAGGGTCCGTGGACGGGTTGTCCCCGGATGGAATAAGCATGTTGCCGACGCACACAGGCAGGCCAGGAATAAGTTTAGAACTTGGTTATGGCGCGGTAAGCCTAATAAAGGGAGCGTATACAGTGAGATGTTTGAATCAAGAAAAATATTTAAGTCTAAACTGAAATGGTGTCAAGGACACGAAGATCAGATAAAAATGGATATCTTAGCCGAACATCATCTTAAAAAAGATTTTAACTCCTTCTGGAAATCAACAAATAAGCTGAATGCTAAGCCTGGCCTTCCTGAGTGTGTTGGCGGGGTGTCTGGGCCATATGAAGTAGCTGAGCTTTTCAAAAGCCATTTCACTGTAACTTCGACGCTCGGCACGTCTCAAATGAGGCTGGATGCTGTAACCGATTTAAGTTTTTGTCTGAATACAAAGGATGTTACTAATATTATCAAATCTATGCCACGAGGCAAGTCCCCTGGTCATGATGGTCTTAGTATTGAGCATCTTCAGTATGCTGGGCCCCACTTGGCCAGGGTATTAACTACTTTTTACAACCTTTGTATAGGTCATGCTTATTTACCAAAACAAATGCTAAGAACACTCGTTGTGCCTGTCGTAAAAAATAAAACCGGTGACAAAGCTGATTGTAACAACAACAGGCCTATCTCGCTAGCGACAATCATAGCAAAGGTTCTTGATGGTCTGATTAACGCACAGTTAAGCAAACATGTCTCTTTACACGCGAATCAATTTGGATTTCGAGCTGGTTTGTCAACGGATAGTGCTATACTGTGTGTAAAGCAGACCATCAGGTACTACACTGAACGCAGAACTGGTGTATATGCTGCATTCCTGGACCTTTCCAAGGCCTTCGACTTGGTTGTCTATGATCTTTTGTGGGAGAAACTGGAAAGCTCAGGAATGCCCGTAGAAGTAATTAATATAATTAAGTTCTGGTACAACCACCAGGTAAATAATGTGAAATGGGGGGGAGCGTTGTCCCAACCATATAGGTTGAAATGCGGGGTGAGGCAGGGAGGGTTAACATCTCCTACGCTTTTTAACCTGTATATAAATGGATTAGTCGAGGCGCTCAGTGGCACCAGTGCTATATTGATGGGGTATGCCTTAATAATATTAGCTATGCCGATGACATGGTGCTATTGAGTGCCTCGGCATGCGGCCTTAAGAAGCTACTGGCCATATGCCAACAGTATGCTAGTACACATGGGTTAGTGTATAATACTAAGAAAAGTGAACTCATGATCTTTGAAGCTAGTGGTGGATCTCCACCCAGCAGCTGCCCTATCACTTTGAATGAAGCACCCCTGAAAAGGGTATTTAAGTTCAAATATCTCGGGCATATACTCTCTGCTGACCTCAGGGATGATGAAGACATTGAGCGAGAGCGAAGGGCGTTGTCGATAAGGGCCAATATGATAGCTCATAGATTTTATCGATGCTCACTAGGAGTGAAATTAACTTTATTCAGAGCCTATTGCATGTGCTTCTACACATGCTGTCTGTGGGCTGATTATTCGCTCAGATCGTACAACGCCCTTCGCGTCCAATATAACAACGCGTTCAGGGTGTTGTTGCGGTTGCCTCGCTCCTGTAGCGCATCGGGCATGTTTGCGGACGCGCATGTAGACTGTTTTTACGCTACGATGCGCAAGCGAGCCATTTCCCTGGTGCGGCGCGTGCGGGCCAGCACCAACAGCATCCTGAAAATGTTTGCTTGCAGACTTGATGTAGCCTACATTAACCGTTGCTGCAGGTTGCACAATCCATTTGCATGATTTTTGTGGTATGTCTACTTGTATGTTATTTTATTGTATTATTATTATTATTTTTTGACATTTGTAATTTTGATTTTTATTATTTAACTATTTTACTTTATTCATTAATTTATAATTTTTGTTATTGATTGATTTTTGTAATGTAAATAATGGACCATGTTGTTCGACAAATAAATAAATTATTATTATTATATTATTATAAATAAGACCTTCTCACGAGTACGTAGCATGGTAGCGATCATCATCATCATCTTAGCGTTGAATCCCAGTTGCAGTCTAAACTCGCTTCGGCACCCGGGGTCCGCTTTTCAACTTTTTTTCTCCACTTCGCACGATCTTCGGCATCCCTGGTGGTCAGTCCATTGGCACGCATATCAACCCCTACGGCGGTAAGCCAGCACTTTTTGGGTCTACCCCTCCTGCCGGGACCCGGCGGTGGCGGAATGGCCAGCCATTTGTTCCCCACATAAGTAGCCGGTTGCCGTAAAACGTAGTCATACCAGCGAAGGCGACACTCCTGCAATTTATCCGCAATGTCACGGATACGAAAGCTGCCGCGAATGCGAGAGTTCCGAACGCGGTCCTTCCGCAATACTTCACACATCCACCGCAGCATATTCATGTCCGTTACTCGCAGTGCCTGCTTGTGTCGCTCCAGCACCGGCCACGCTGCACATCCGTATAAAAGGACAGGCCTAATGATGGTCTTATAGACCTGTCCCTTCAATTTAGCCGGTATTTTAGGGTCACAGATATCACCAGTCACCTCACGCCATTTGGCCCACGCGGCAGCAATGCGTGCTTTAATGTAGGAGTCAATGTCACCAGACGTAGCATGGTAGCGATGCCTTTAGTATTTACAGGTTAACAATACCTAATGTGGTTTGTAGGTAGTGATGGTGGTGCAGGCCCCTGCCATTTTTATTGTAAAAAGTGCAATTATAATCAAGGTGAACTCTTCTTGCGTATAATCAATAGGCCTAAGTCGAGGTACCTAACATTTAAGATATTTCGTGCATATGCATATTATAGTCTAAATATTTAGACTATAATATGGTTTAGTAGTGGCATCGCGAACACGCTGCTGTCCCATAAGGGTACAGGAACTTGGGTCACTAATGCCGGAACACAACACAAGGTTATGGCGGCATACTTAAGACCAAAGGTGGTCGCCATCCAGACGGGCCTGGGGTCCTACCACGTAACGCGATTAGGACCAATCAAAGGGGATTTGTTGCAATTTCCATTGACTCTCAAATTGTTGGTGTTAAAACATCAATCAATGATCACTATTTCGAGTCGATTAAAAATCGATCGTATTTCTCCATAATTGTTTTTAGAAAAGATTAGTCGATTAATATACGAGTACTTTTTGGTGTAGAACAGCAGACAGGTTAACAGACCACTTAATACTAACCAGTTACCATAGCCTATGAATGTTTGCGACGCTATGGGCATCGCTAACACGCCGCCCGCATAAAGAAAAGAGGAACCTGGGTCACTTATACCAGAATATACAAAGTTGATAAGGCGGTATGTTTAGAAACCAAGGGTAGTTGCTCATCCAGCTAGGATTAGATCCTTACCACCTAGCTGTGATGGTTTTGTCGCCTTTTACGACAGGTCGACCCCAGCCGTAGACGTCAGTATTCTTTCACCGCCGCTGCATGGATAAAAAGCTGTCCATCTTTCAATTAAACAATAATAATATAGACAGCATATTGTAGTAGAATAATCCTCCATGATCATGGCGGAGTAAGAATACTGACTGACCCCTGCGGCCGGGGATGGAAAAACCACCCAGGAGACGGTAGAATTCCAAAACCGTCTGGATGGCAGCCACCCTTGGTCATTAAATATGTCGCCAAAATGACCTTGTGCTGTTCCGGCACAAGTGAATCCGGTTCCAGTTCTACTACTTCTAGTGGTCCTGGCATGGGTAACATCACCAGGGGATGGTAACTGTTTATTACTATTAATAATAAGTGGGTAGTTAGCTTATTTGTTGTTCCACAGCCATTGAGTAGTACATATAACTCAATGTCCACAACAGTAAAAAAGTAGAGTTTTAATTTCTGTCCTGAGAATACAATATATATTTTTTACACTACATGTTAATATTTCAGATATTTACTCGTATACATACATATACATACTGGCTTTAAGTTTTTGAGAGATAAAACGTAATTAAAAACTAAAAAATATATATTATAAAATTCTTGAATATTTATATAGCTTTATTTTAAGTGACATATAAGTTAAGGATTGAATAAAATATAAATATTTGAATTGTAATAATGTTTAACATTTTTATTGTAAATTGCCTAATCTGCTATAATTTTATTCACAAAACTGTACGTGATGGTATAAAATAGGTATCTTTATTTCAAAGTTCAATTAAACAAATACACATAGATTATTAACACACTTGTTATGAAGGAACAAACTAATAATTCCTTCAACAAACTAAAAAAGTACCCGTTAGTTTGTTTTGTAAATATTGCATGAAACGGTAACGTGGCCGGCGTCTTCAAAGACAAGAAATTGGGGTAATAGAAAGAAAGTAGCCGGTTATAAAACTATACAAATGTCATCGTAAAATACAATGTACCGTAATGTTCAGCATAATAACTGTTTAAAAGGATCTGTGCTTGAAGAAATTTCATTTTTTATTGTCCTCTATTTATTGGAATGCGAAATTTTATTATTATTGAGGATGAAACTTTCTTTACAATTTAACAAAAAATATTAGATTATAATAATCAATATATTGTCGTATCGTGTATAATGAATACTTATATTGTATTTTAATGTTATAAATTAGTGACTTCAGCATACCACAAAATTACTCGTATATGGAGACAAATGCTCGCAAATACCTTCGAGGCTTAAATTTCTGTAGAGGTAGCCACAGATGGATATATGTAATTATAGAATATACTATCCTATACATATATATATATATATATATATATATATATATATATATATATATATATATATATATATATATATATATATATATATATATATATATATATAATTTTAATATGATATAAATCTGCTAAACATTAAGTAATATTAGATAAAAAGACAGGTTGTTACGACGAATGAAATTGCGGTCGCTGAAGAACGGCGATCTTTTTTTTATTGCTATAGGATAACAGATAGGCCGACGGCCCGCTTAGAATTTAGCAGTTACCGTCGCCTATGGGTGTTTGCAACGCATCGCGAACACGCTGCTGTCCCATACGGGTATAGGAACTTGGGTCACTAATGCCGGAACACACCACAAGGTTATTATGGCGGCATACTAGACCAAAGATGGCCATCCAAGCCAGCTTGGGGCCCTACCAGGTAGCTAGGGTAAGTTTTTTTGCCGCCTTTTACGACAAACCGATCCCGGCCGCAGAGGACAGTATTCTTTCTCCACCCCTGCACGGATCTTAAGCTTAAAAAGGTCAATCCGACATTTAATAGTAGACGTTTGTAAGTTTCAACATTGAAATATGTGTCAATTGAAGTATTTATTATATGTTATAAGTTATGTTAGGATAAAACTACCATCCTAGCAGAGTAATGCCAAAAGGCGATCCTGCGAAGCCCCCTCTAAGGCCAAGAGTGGTGACCGGGGTTTTTAGTGGGTAGGACCGGCGGCCTTGGCCCCCGGTCTGCCCGAGGGGAGTAGGCAGCCCCCTCGGGAGGTAATCCCACATACCCCACCGGCCTTCCCCCGGAGGCTGGTGGAAACTGTAACAGTTTTCCTCGGTATAAAAAAAAAAAAAAAAAAAAGGATAAAACTACCATAAGTGATAGACTGGAGGGTGTTGGTCACGACCCTCAGACATGAGGACTACGACTCGGGGAGGAGGAGGATAAAACTTGCATGTTCCATAAGTCTGATAAATTAGGATTTTACTCACTTTATAACCTTACACATAAGTATATCAACACAATTTGCCCTTTCACTAATAAATATTATATTTTTTATTATTTTTACTAATTAAATTATTTGTATAGTTTTTTGTGTACATTTACAGCTATTATGTACATATTATATTTTTCAAAGATTCTGCTTGGTATAATTTTTATAACAACGAATAATAAGATTGAACCATAGAAAATTATGTCAGTCAGTCGGAGTTCTTCTAGCACATAGGGGGAGGTTGTGGTGGTGAGAAGAGTATTTACCCCGGCCTAAAGTAGGGTGGTGACTACCCCCCGGTGGCGTGGAGTTGGCTTTACACGGCCCGACGATGTCCTAATCTTCGGCTTAGATGTAAATAATATTAAAAAGATTAGTCAATAATAACCAGTTATTCATATGCTCTTCAAGCCTCGTTTCAATCAAGATTGTTCTGTTTTTATAAGAACACAAAACATAAATTAGTAAACTACGCTACCTTTTTTAAAATGATGTTGAAAAATAGACCGAACAGCAACATAGCTTTGCATAAAACTTTTTAAACAATGCTCTAGAAAGCTGTTTTGAGATTCATAAAATCTTTCTTTACAGTCATAAAGCATTACCGTTGCATTTTTTATCACCATTTCTCTAAGTTCTGCGCAATAAAAATTTCTCCAACACAGTATTTAACCTGTACTTGCAAATATATACGTATATATACATATAATATATGACTGAAAGAAGGCATTAGAGAACGCCGCTAATGGGCACTAGAAACATTTTCTCATAATTCGGAAGTTGACAATGCCGGGGTACGGTAGGACAAATTACTTTATTGTAAGGAACAAAGACTTTATGATGATCCTTTGTCCTTTTGTTTCTGATGTCAACTTTTGAGAATTTCAAAAACGCCGAAATGCACGCAGACACGCTTCTCTCCTTCTTCTCTCGATATTTTTCGTATCCGTTTCGTTCAGTATTTTATGTTATGCAAAATTTTAAAGATATTTTGTGTTTTATGAGTATGTTGCTTGGTCCGTAATCCTATGTAAATAAAAACTGTGTTTATCTAATGCTTTCCTAGGGATGCAATGGATTTTATGTTTAAGTAATAATGATAACAACGCATAATGTTCCACTGATGGTTTTTTCCTAGAGGGAACAGACAGTAGACGCTTTTCTAAGGCGGATGGGTAAGTTATAAATACCGGTGACTTCAGTATGCAGGTTCCCACACGATGCTTTACTTCACCGTTGAAACTTGGCTATTATGTTAAAATATGCACATTAAGTGAGAAAAACTGCCTAAGCGAAGCATGCTGTCGTGGGCATTGATTTAATATTTCAACTCTCTGGTCGTGGGATTCCAATTCGGGACCTCTATCTAGATTGGTCTCCAAGTGAGCTACCAGGTACCTTGTATGTGTATCTAGTATGATAGTAAAACTATTAGGTGTCAAATGTGTCTTCGAAATGTCGACTTAATATATGGAAAATATAAGAAAGTCGTCTTTTATGATCTATTGCCTGACTTCTAAATAGAAAGAAAAATATTTCTTTGTGACGAACAACTAGTCACTGATATTTATATAACCGAGGAATGCTGTACATACCTTTCGAAGTAGTGAAAATAATTTAAATATTGAGATAATGGTAAAAAAAGAGAAATAAAAGAACACGTGTCGTTATAACACAATGTATGAAACATTGATATCAAGTTAAGAGGACAGGAAGACGAAGAGTACATGCTCAGCGATTTATTAAAATCATATGTGTTTTACAAATCCAAAATGGCGGTTAAATATATAATCCGGTACAAGACATCTCATTCTAAGACAGTCAACGCCATTTTGATTATGATAACTATAAAAATATTAATCTCAGAAGAGAAATCTTCGAAATTTTGGTAAAGTTTAGCAGTTAGTGAAAGGTTTAATATGAATTAAAAATTCATAAAAATGTATTCTCAGAAAATTAATATAATATTAAACCCTTTTATCAGAGATGTGATAAACTTTTGCTAGTCTGAACTATGTCGCCATTTTTAAATATTTTTTTTTAATCTGTTTCTGTTACTCTGTTACACAACCTTCCATCACATTGACGCTTAATGGAACTAATTTGTTGTTCAAATAAGGGTTCCTCTGTGTGCAAACAATGTAACATTGAAATTCCCATCTTGATCGGTGTATGAAACTAACTGAACTGTATTATATTGCAATAGAGTTTAAAATTGCTGTATTGGCAACAACGCCAGTAATATTCAATGCACAGTGGGTGACTTGGACATTCATTTGACACGTACCGAGGCAATTGTCACTTTCGTTGTCAAAATGGATAGAGCAACAAATCAGGGGTGTCACAAATGTAATCGTTAGATAAATATCTACTCACTGCTCATATAAATAATGTCTAAATTGGGTTAAATGCATAAAGGCGATGGGCTTACTGCCGGGACTCGTAAATAGGTACATGGGCAACGTGATTTAATAACGAAGAACTGGATTATTTTAATGGCAATTTCATATAAATGTTATTTTTGAGGATTAGCGCTATTTCGTTTACCTTGTTATTACTCCAATCTACAATCATATGTCGTTTCAATAATACTAATGAATTTTAAATGATGAAATTTATATCCAGGTTAAAAGACTAGGCTTTGCTCTAAAACAAAATGCTTATTTGGTGAATTATTACAACTAATAAGTTGTAATAATTCACAATTAGAGAAATATCTCTATTTTATAACACTCGCATAATTGTGTGCATTCCAACAACATCAATCTCTTATAATAGTAGTTGTCTGAAATATATTACAAATACATACATAATCGATAAAATGTGCTTAGAAATAAATAACAAAATGATAAGTTTTCTTAAAATGGCTTATTACATCTAATTTTCTACAAAAACATTTGAAGAATCTTGTTTTTTAGATATTTAGAGTTTAAAGTTAAGATATATGTACTCCATATACTAGGTCAATGAGATCAAAGGATCCATTTTAATAAGCGTTATTGATATCACAGCATGCGCAATGTGGTTGATTGACATATTAACACTGGCCTGGTGAGCTCAGACCACAACGCAATACTATTTAACATTAACCAACAGCATTCTTAAAATGATTTCAGATTTTCATTGAATAGCTATTGTAACGGAAAAAATGTAGTGTTGATTAATTTAGAATTACCTACTAACAATTCTAACTTACTGTTAAGAATTTTATTATATAACTAACCCACTAATAACTTATGGATAAAAAAATAATGTCTGAAATAAATGATTATTATTATTATTAAAATAACAAACGCAAAAATGACACATATAGTGCATACCACCAGAAAGTATTATACTTACATAAAAAGCAAATTGGACCCAATGTCATGAGAAATTGGACGATCACTTGTGAGGCATAATATTGATAAAAAACCTATGACAAACTTCATCACACTAACTACTTAGAAGCACAGGTTTAAAGTCTAACAGAAATAATAATAGATGCTTGTAACAGTAGTATACCAAAAATTAAGATAAGTAATAAAGTTAATAAACCGTGGTGGTCTAAAGAGCTCTCCAGGCTGAAAAAGAACACCGTCACTCTAAAGAGAAGGATGTGCTTCGCAGCGCCTGTTAGGACACAAAGGGTTGTCCAAGAATACTCGCAGGCAAAAGAGCGTTATGAACAGGAAATAAAGAAAGTACAAATCGTTAGTTAGAAAACTTTTAGTGAAAAATAAGAAAGAGGGGCAGTATGAAAAAGAAGACGAACTGATGATAGATATATCATACAGGCTAATAGGACTTCTGCCGGTGATGGGAAAGATTCTGGAAAAATTGATAATAGGTAGGCTGAGATAGCATCTAATCCCTAAATTGAGAACTAGGCAATATAGATTCATGCCATAGAAGGGCACTAAAGATTCCCTTTATGATCTCGTGCACCACATCCGAGAAAAGTTGAACCAGAAAAAGATCATCGTTGTTGTGTCACTCAACATAATTTGATCCATGATACACCAAGCGTTCTTCTCCAGCACCACATCTCAAGCGTGTCTATCTTTTTCCTTTCCAGATCTCGTCATGTCCACGTTTCGATAGCGTACAAAAATATGAGTAAAATCAAAGTTCTCACGAGTCTGGTCTTTGTGGTCTTGGTGATGTTTCGGTTCTTCCATAATTTATTCATTTTGTCCGTTACAGTCCTAGTGATCGCCATATGCATCTTTATTTCGTCAATGCTGCCCCCATTATTTGAGATTAAAGCTCCAAGATACGTGTATGATTGCACTACTTTACAGTTCGCTATTTCAGTGATTTCTGGCGAGTTGTCGTTGACACGGTCCACAATCATCATCTTGGTTTCACTCCGATTTATCTTTAATCCAAACTCTAGGCTCAATCGCTCCATTTTACGAAACAGTTCTTCTATATGATAAACACTAGTTGCAAATAGAGTGGTGCCATCAGCATAGCGCAGATTATCAATTTTACAGTCACCAATTGGAACTCCGTCTGTCCAATTCTCCAAAGTAAAGAAAGAAAGAATACGCATTATAAGTTCGGTGTATGAATTAAACAACATCAGTGATGTTATGCAACCCTGGTGTACACCAGCATTGACTGTCCATAGGTAAAATATATTAAATAGTTTCTAAGATATATAATTTACTAGATTAGAGAATAGCCCTGAATCTTTTAGTGTCAGGAGAACAGATTAAATAATAATAAAAATTAGATCAAAGGAAGGTCATCATTTGGTTATGCTTTCGAAATTGAACAGGGGAGGAGCAGATGGAATGCATTATGTAAAAACGTATTCAATCAAATTTAATTTATTTCTCTAACTTATTAGCTTTTTTTCATCTATGAATTCAATTCTCGAACTTTGAAGAAAATCAAATAGTATCTTTAATTTGTGCTTTTAATTTTGTGCTTTTATACTTTCACTATTCATTACCAATTACATTCATCTATAACTTTTTTTATCGCCGAGGAACAGCAGTCTCACTTAACAGTTACAGTCGCCTATATGTAGACGTTTGTGACGCTAGGGGCATCGCAAACACTGTCCCATAGGCTTACAGGAACCTGGGTCACTTACTGGCTCGAACACAACACAAGGTTATTATGGCGGCATACTTATAGGCCAGGTGGTTGCCATCCAGACGGGCTTAGGGTCCTACCACGTAGCTTGGGTGGATTATTTCGTCGCCTTTTACGTCAGGCCGACACCCGCCGTTGAGGTTAGTGTTATTACGCCCCTGCTCGAAGAATATTTGAAAAGAAATAAGAAACTTTGACCATTTTATATATGCTTATTTACATATATTACAGCAGCATATGACTATATATAATACACATAAATCGACTTTCAATGTATTGCAATTTGTTATCGAACAGATGTTCTCTTTTATAACATGAAAACACTTTATAAAATAAACTATTTTACTGGTTAAAACCCCAATCAGACTCAATCAATCGTTTCATCTAAGCTATTATAGCAAATATGTATTGAATATTTTCATAATCTAGATCCATACAAGCGTGATTGTATTCATTCGTCATTATAAACTACTATTTCTGATAGGGTTGTCTCAATTTAGTTAATAGTTGTATTTTACACGCAAATAATTTTTTAATTATTATTTTTATATATTCTTCTTCCTGCCTTTATCCCACATTATATGGGGTTGCCGCAACATGTTTTCTCCTCCCACTCTTCTCTGTTAGCCGGTATCTCAACATTCACACGCTTTTGCACCATATCATCATTTACACAATCCATCCATCTTTTTTTTTGGTTTATCTCTCGTCCTGTATCCATCCACTTTATTATTTTATGTAATGTTCTACAATATTAAATATTTCATTGTAAATTGGTTTTTCTTCAATACTTTACCCCTCAAAACATGTTCTAGCATCCCTAATATTGACACTTTAGAAAATGTATGATTTTAAGACGTCAAATCAGTATCTTTTGAAACTGTTACGTTACTATTTTCTCATAACATAGTTTTAAGTAACTTTTGCATCTTTTAGTACATGTAAAAATTATAGTTTTGTACCTATATTTATATGAAGGATTTTTGCATGGTTGTATGTAACTCCGTCTGCTGCTGCGAGTTTTGGATAATATACAGCTTCCAGCATGTTTTACATGGTGTATCTTAATATTTTGTATGACGATCTCAATATTATTATCATAATAATAGTAGCATATATTACCAGCCTGGGACACGAGAACAGTAGGCCAGTTATTTGGCGGTAGGAGAACAACAAGATTTTAGTGGGAATTTCATATACCTTCGATCCTTCCGGGCAGTTTTTTCTCGAAGAAAAATGTGTATAATGTAGGCGTTTTATCCAATATTATGGAGAAAACTTAAATTAAAAACACTATGTTGTAAAGAAATATTAATAAATAACATTACAGAGCTATCACAATTATTATTACCTAGTGTCAACCCTGTTTACAAAGAAAACATAGAATATAATATAAAAGAACTTAGTAGGTACAATATGTATGTGAAAAAAGATTTTGTGTGGTCTACGTATTAGAGTAGCATCGATTAACAATTCAAGTCAAAATTGCGTGAAATTGCGTCACTGCCTTGAATAGGCTACTTGATGACATGCGGTGGGTGAAGTGACAAATGCATTCAATATAGTGTCGTCACACTCCCCGGCATAACGGAGCGTGAAGGACTGATGCTATATTGAAAGGTAAGATTAAAACTGCTGATCTTTTGGCAGCATGCAATTTGTATAGTACTTATTATGATTATAATGTAGGAAATTCTAAAAATTTATATTCGAATTAAAAAAAGTTTGATTTTATATTATCTGAAATTGGAATCACTTGCATTACCTATCTAGTTATTTGATTTGACAGTCAATCTTTGAAATCTCAGAGATATCGAAGTAAAATTTATTGTAAGATATTCTTTGATTCTTCTTGTTTCTATAAAAAGAGACAAATTTTATCCGTGCCGGGGCGGAGAAAGAATACTGACCTCTGCGGCCGAAGTCGGCCTGTCGTAAAATGCGACAAAACAACCCACCCTACCTACGTGGTAGGGCCCCAAGCCCGTCTGGATGGCAACTACCTTTGGTCTTAAGTATGCCGCCATAATAACTTTGTGTTGTGTTCCGGCATTTGTGACCCAAGTTCCTGTACCCTTATGAGACAGCAGCATGTTCGCGATACCACTCGTGTTGCAAACACCCATAAGTGACGGTAACTGCTAAATTATAAGCGGGCTGTCAGCCTGTCTGCTGTCCTACGGCAATAAAAAAAATTTTAAATATGACTAAATTTGGTTATAGCTTGTATTTTTTAAGAATAACCAAGAACTGTGCAATTGCGAATATTGAAGTTCTTTGGTCACATCTCCAGAAAGGAAGACTCGATGAAGAGATTGGTGATTCAGGGTCAGGTCGAAGGCAAGAGATCACGTGGCTGATCATCAACTCGCTGGACTGGCCTAATTACTAAAACAACGGAGTCCACCATGGTCCAGTGCACTCGGAATGCCTCAAACCGCCGAAATCGGAAACGCATTGCCAAGAACGCGATCTTCGGGAATTTGATGATGGACCTCGCAAACTCCGAGTGCCTCGTCAATAAGACTATCCGACTCAGAAGCAGAATTTTGTCAGTCCCTCAGATTGTGTAGCAGTCGAGGGTTATGTGGGACTCTGAATGAACTTCTGAAGAATATATTTCTGCAAATGAAGATGATTTGATTTACGCGCCTACCCAGACTACGCACTAAAGAACCCCGCTATTGTCCTATCGCCTATTGCTTGGACCGATAGACAAGTCGCTATACCGGAACATATGTATCACCACTACTCTCAGTCGGAAAACTTCATTGCCAATATGTTGCTACATATCAAAGAATATCTTAAATGTATGTAATTCTTTAGAAATAACTTTAGTTAGGTGTTACATGTAGTAATATAATATAGTAATAAAAAAGGGGAGACGATTGATATTTTGATGTGTTAAGAGATCGAATAGCTAGCCAGCAAGAGAACAATTGAACGATTATGGTTAAATTATAACCAATCGAATTAAAAAAAATTAATATACTGGGTCGATTTACTCAGTCAGCCATCTAGTCCCAAACTAAGCAGCAGAAAGCTTGTGTTATGGATACAAGACGACTATTTTTTTTAAACACTGACTCGGGATGGAAATCCAACCTGTGACTCTTGCAAACGTTCCAACATTCATTAGCCCTTACACTATGGAAATCGTCAAATACAAATGAAATAAAATAGACGAAAAGAATATATAATTTTTAAATATTACATTAAAATATAAAAGATTAGAAATATGCTTACTATCTTTTACATCACACGTGTACATTACCATTTTATCTGCATACGCTTAAAAATATCTTTTCTTGCATGCAAAAAAGTGCGATTATTTTCACAGTCCCATCTTCCAAACAAACTGTGATCCATTGCCTCTAAGACATCTTGGGTGGTCTGGTGGCGTCAAGGCGTGCTACATTCGGTTTGTATACTTTACCCCTCTTCATGGCGTATCTTCTCAAAATATTCCTTAATATCTGGTTAGTAAAGTTTAAAATTGATATATAAGAAAAGTTTTACTCAAGATTGTAACCAAATATTTACTTTGTACAGTCTTTATGAATGAAGTTTCCAAACCAAGGAATGTAGTCGAGTGCTGCGAAATAGCTGTTTGTAATAATTACCATTTCATACCAATTTGGACTTTCCATTTCTATAATTGGTAAGAGATAGATAAAATGAACTAGTACTACCTAGTACCACACTAAGAACTTCCGCATTCGTGGCAGTCTTCATGTGTGTGACATTATGGATTGCAGTATAGGGACTTAGGTCACTAATGCCGGAACAAAACACAAAGTTATCATAATAGCGGCATACTTAGACCAAAGGTAGTCACCATCCAGACGGGCTTGGGGCCCTACCACGTAGATAGGGTGGGTTGTTTTGCCGCCTTTTACGACAGGTTGACCCCGGCCGCAGAGGTCAGTATTCTCTCTCCGCCCCTGCACTGACGTCGTGACTGGTGATATGTAAGATAATGTAATCTAATGGTTTCATTACAGGAGATGCCGAAGACCGTGCGAAGTGAAGAAGAAAAGCTCAGAAACGGATTCGAAGATTTCGAGCTGGCTCCGAAGCGGAAATAGCAAGTACTACCTAATATGTATTATGGAGTAATTTAAACAGGAGCTTTTAATTTATTTCAATGTTAACTAAATTATTTAAAACCACTAATCTGTGGTTGGTTGAGTAATATATTTATAACAACAGTCCACAAGGACCACCAGTAGCTGGCCTGGGGCTTCTTCCTAGAGATATCACTACGTAAGGCTTTGAGGTGGCGACTATAGTTATAGCCAGTATGCCGTTGCGGCCGCCATTGGCCATAACATCTCGGCCAGTATCATGAAAGTTGCCGCTATAGGGTTAAAATAGTGAGGCCGACATAACCTTGGCTTTCCCCGGATTTCCGAGTGGTACTGGTCATTCCGTACCCTAGTACAGCCTACTTGGTTAAAATCCATGTGTATGTGGTACATGGATTACCACGTACCCTAGATTATTTTTGTGGGTGCATCTATATAACAAAAACTTTATTTCGTGTCACTCATTAACCTAATCCTCGTTTCGAGTGAGTTATCGTTAAAATGCCATGAAGTACATTAGCCAGATAAAAGTAATTGACACATCATGTTGATACAAATGGCAGGGTCCACTTCGGTAGTGCGCGGTTTACATCAAAAACTCTTGTCTATAAAGTTGAGTACTCATTTACGACAAATTCTGAATAATTAACGTGAAATGCTACTAGCTTTATATATAAAAATCATGTGATACATATATAGGATATTAGAAATCATGTGAGGGCCCGTGACGTAAGCATTCAACGTGTTAAGAACTTTGTCGCGATGTTGGCGCGACGAATGTTCGACCACGTTGACAATACCCCCCAACACATAACTCCATGGCATCGCCCCTCTGCACGCCCGGCTATCAGATCATCGCAGTATTTGGCTACCGACACCCACAGATTTAATTCTACGCTCGTCGTAGTTAGGAGATGAGCAGCTAAGGTCGTAGAACCACCAAACCACAGAGAGCCCAACAGAAGTTACTGATGGACAACATTAGCCAAGTTTGGATCACCAAGATAGGCCAACGTAGAGCTGCGGTGAAGACACGTCAACCATGTGGGAGTGCGCTCACATACCACGAGCCACGACACTGGGGAGTCGTTGTGGTCACACGACGTACTTACTCTACTTGAAGATAATAAGACTTCACTAGCTATTCTTCTTTAACTAGATCTAGTAGAAACGGATAAAATCTTGTCTTAATCAACCATTCGCACAGAATGTCTTTTTCTTCCATTCCTTCTTTTTATTGCTGTAGGACTGCTGACAGGATGGCGGATCACTTAAATTTTAGTAGTTAACGTCGCCTATGCAAAGCCAGGGGCATTGCGAACACGCTGCCCAACGTTATTATGGCGGAATACTTAAAAACCAGGGGTGGTTACCATCCAAACGGGCTAGGAGCCCTACCACCTAGCTTGGGCTGTTAAATCGCCTTTTACGAAAGACCGCCCCAAAGAAGCCCCTACGCGGATAAAATCACTTCTATCCTGACTTGCCACATCTATTCTATTACAAGCCTAAATAAAAAATGTAATGTATCTGCGTGACACATATTATTTCCATCGCTTTTTAAGTCTATCTATTTTCAGGTACATAATTCTTCTGGTAATTGTTGATCCGCATTTCATACCAAGCCAGGCTTAATCATATTCCCTTATACATTAATTTCCAATGTTATACATTAAACGTTTAAAATTCAGAATGCTAACCTAAACTTTAATAATAACTGATAACATGATGAAAACACTTTTGTCTATAACACGCTGATTATGTTCGAGTTCCAATACATTATAACAAACACATTAATCGGCACCATTCAAATTAGTAAGTGGTTAAGTGAGATGAGATTGACTGAAAATACATTGACGCAATACTTCTTCTCTCTTGGCACTATCATGAATAACTTAAAATGTCAATAGAACGAAAAGGACTTCAAACTATCCGTTGATTTTTGTTATAAGAAGCAAGTTGAGTATCGTTAGTAAAACAACATAAATCGTAACTTAGTATCTAATTATATTATAACTCAACACTTATATTTATACTAGTAATTACAACAAAGGTTATTTAGTACATTTTTTAATCATATACTTGATCATTTAAAGCTGATGATTAAATCATACCAAAATTGTGAGCAACGTTATTTCATTTATCCCAACAATTTGAGTTAGCCGGCAATTGTGTGAAGAGTTTCATTTAGTATTAAATTATTGATATAGTAATCAGTATCATCCAACTGATATTTACTGTCTCTAACCTTAGGTCTTCAGTGGATCACTGATGTTAGAGAAAAAGTGGTACGCATCGTTCTGCCGTGATACGTAATAGTATGAGAATAACAATATATGAGACAATCTGCATGAGAAAATGAATGGATTGGCTGCAATTATTCAGGGTTTTCCCGCAATCCCGAAATGTAATCCTTGGATCCAAAACCTCAATTGATGTTAACATCAATTCGAGTAGGTGGATCGCGCTTAAGCGCGATCCACCTACTCGAAAATATTGAACATACACCATCGCTCAATATATATATATATATATATATATATATATATATATATATATATATATATATATATATATATAGTTATTATTTCCATGCTCGAACATGTACATATCGTGAACGTGTCTTTACTGATATTATTTATAGACAATATCATAAATGGATTCTACTCTATATTGTCTGACATAGCCTAGTCCAATAACCACAAAACACTAGAATAGAAATAAAACTTCGTAAACAAATTCGATCAAAGAAAATGCTCCCGCAAATCTAAAAAAATAATATAAGTCGCATTTCGTCGTAAGCTAACAAGCTTTGATTGTCCGCCAGTTATTTTTTTAATTATTACAAATACCATAATACATTTGTGTACACAGATATATCCAATACAAAGTTTCTTTCATATTAGGTAGGAATATGTTAAATAGGCGATATACTAATGAAAATCAGTTAATATGTAGAACGCCAACAGCGTTACTATCGTGTTGAAGTTTATGATGGCAGGGAATTAGAAAAGGGAGAAGATAAGGCAAGAGGTATTTAATTATGACGGAAAAGAGAACATATGATCAATGAATTAACAGAATTAACTGAAGTCATTTATCATGAGAAAAATTAAAGAAGTTGTGAGTTCGCATTCATACTACCTAGGTATCAAAAGAAAGTGCATACATGTCTATAACTTCTTTGCTCTCGGTCTTTTGTCTTCAAACTCATAATATTGGCTATAATATCAATATCGAATCGGCAACTTCAAAGCAATACCAATAAAAATAATATTATACGTTTTATACCCGCTACCGTAACATACGCGGTACTTCACATCTGCCTTATCAAAGTCGGCAACTCTTTGATCTGTTATCGGACGTACTTTCGAACGGTTTTGGCGACTACCTGTGTGCATTGTTTCGACCCTATTGTAATGTCTTTAATATGTCCATAATATTAATCTATGTGAGACTGTCAAGTTTCAAACGAAATATATATCGTGAATTGTTATTATGACATAGTGTCAATACGTGATAACATCTAACTATGACTCGCAGGGCCACTGCTAGGTACTGTAAGTATCGTAATTTAAAATTGGAATACATAAAAATTATATATTTATTTGTTAACACGCCAATATGGTAAAACACACAGTTCTTAGTGTATAACAATAATGAGACTTTGTTTAAGCAAATAAATGGATATTGATTTTGAAGGTTAAAAGCATTGTTAAGATTTATATTTTCGTCGACTTTATATATACAGCATAAAATATAAATGGAACGTACATTGTCTGCGACGATGCACCGGCTAGTGTGATAGATAGCTCCAAAGGATTCAGTAAAGACTATTTAATCTTCGATGATATTGAAGGCTATATTATATATTATACACATCAATTAAAACGATCTAAACGAAATTCTCAATTTCTTTAGTGAACGCTGATCGTCGTAGTGGTTTTTTTATTGCTCTAGAACAGAAGATTGATGGCCCACAAACATCACCAATATGTTCTCAGCTGCGTAGAATTTTTATGACACCCTTTTTGAAATACACCGTAGTAAGGTGAAAATATTCCTGGAAGCTCATTCAACATAATCAGTGTGTGTGTAAATAAAATTTCTGGTTGTCCAAATAAAACATTTTGAAAAATAATACTTGCCTCAGTCGCGATATATGAGTATTGATTATATACAAGATATACATTTAATTCTATTACAAATTATGACAACGTTCCCTTTTATCATCTAAGCATACAATTTAATCCTAGTAAATATTTCACGCATAATCTTTACAGTAGTTATCTATTACACTTCTAATATACGATCGTGTAAATATCAAGATTAGTTGATTAGATATATATCTATTTAATGTCCACTGGTTCTAAGAAAGGAGGAACCTTGATTTAAATGAGTTCGTAGAAATTTGATTTTAGTTAACAAAATTTAGGTTATCAGTTTTCGGAACTTCGTAAGCGTTTAGTAAAACGTAAATGCTATGTAACAATATTGTTTCGTTATCATAATCTCGTAAACTGTAATCGAAAATCGGTCTAACTCGAGTCATCTGGCACATCGTTGTTCGCACCTGTCAGATTGACAGCTATCAAGTAGACAGTGGAATTCAGACTGTCGAGCGAGACACACCGGCCTACCGCGCTGCCGCTTTCACGCCAAAATTCAAAATTCAAAACCGTTAAAATCCACCGACGTCAACTTGTGACCCTCAACGAGGTGGAATCAAATCGGCAAACGGACACCAGACTGCAAGGCAAGGTATGTGCTTAGCTTGTAACTTGATATTTTGTCCGTTTGATCAGTGGAACAACGATTGTATCGACAGAGCCTAGTTCTGTTATCCAAATGTAAGCAGAAAGCCAGACCAATCGCATGCGTATGCTACATTTTTATGGTGCCGAAACCCGGGATTCCACCTAATCTAACTGCCTAGTACCTACGTATCAATTTACCTGTGGTATTTCTGGTTATTCAATCGTTAGCTTAGAATATCTATCGTTCGTTATTCTCGCATTCTAAGTTATTTCATCGCATCAGAAGTACCTACTCATCGTATCGTAAAGTAGTACTACATTCACGAGTTTTCTTCATCATCACCATCGAACCAATTCGACAGTCTACTCAATCGTATGTGTTTCCGTGTTATTGCGAAATCAAATCAAGCAATCATTTTCCTAGTCGGTGCTTGATTTCTATCGGCTCGCAATTATCACAAGAATACATAATTTTCAAATCACAATCTCTTTGTTCTAAAATAATTCTGTGCTTACGTAACATTTGTTAGTGAGTAAAATCGCAGTTGTTGTGGATTAAATTAAGCAATCACATACAAATCGGTGCTTAATCTAACTCACAATAACTTTCTATTCGTTTTTCTAGTAATATCTCATCGAATATTATCGTAATTACCTACTAGAAAAAATATTCCATTACTTGTGTGTGACAAAATATCGAACAAACTCGAGGGTACCTACATAGAAAATCGCACCACGCCCGCCGCGTTGCACTGCCGCTGCGCTTACGCTAGACGTGTTTCTTATCGTTATCATTTATTACGCGCTAGGGTTGTGCATGCACAAGTTTTGTACTCGAATTCATTGTTTACATTTTGTTTACACACAAATCGTGACGCGTATTTAGTGAAGTGAAACTTTATCGTTGCAAAGGTATTAAATAATAATAATTATAACTCAAAACGGTATTTAATATTTTTTTTATTAGTAGTTAACATTCACATCGGTATCTCGTTATTATATTTCGACAAACATACATTTTATTCCTTTATTGCTTAGACTTGTTATAAAATATTGTTACAAAATTAACAATGTCTTTATTAATAAAAAATTCTCGTAAACGTCAATCGTTAAAAAAGTGTAATTCAAAATCAATCGATGTCGAATATACTAGTAGGGATCTCCCGGCTTTGCGTCGAAAACGTACCATCACTTTTAAACGATTATCTAAGGCGCTTGAGGTGGGCGTTTTGGCTTCGACCGATCCATCATATATAGATTTGTTTTTATCGTATCACCAAGACGTAAAAAATATAGCTGCGAATTTTGAGGATGCACATTTTGCCATTTTAGAAATTTTGGATGATCCGGAACATGAAGATAATGCAATTCACGAATCATTCGATGAAATGTATTATAAAATATTATCGATACATCGTAATCTTACTAAAATCGAATCGTTACCTTCATCGAATTCTCCATCGAATATTCGGTTGCCAAAAATCGTACTTCCGACTTTTAGCGGAGATATTAAACAATTCCCAGAATATTTCGATGTTTTTAACGCATTAATACATAATTCGAAATCTCTCAGCGATACTGAAAAATTCCATTATCTTGTTTCATCTCTGAGCGGTGATCCGTTAACCCTAGTGAAGGCATTCCCACTTACGCACGAGCACTACAGCGACGCGTATGAAGCTCTTATTACTCGATACAAAAGCAAACGCGATTTAGCTTTTACATGTTGGCGTGATCTTTTGAATATTGACTTCAGGTACGGTGACGCTAAGTTGTTTCGAAAATCACTCGATCTATTTGAAGAAAATTTATGCATTCTAAAAACAGTTAATTTGCCTATCGGACATTGGGATTTTATTCTAGTGTATCATATTTTATCGAAACTCGATGCGAAGCTGCGTCGTGATTTTGAAGAAAAATATTCTGAAACCGAATTCCCTTCTTACGTTCAACTTAAGGGATTTTTACAATCCAAATGTGAGGCTTTGATACGTGATACGCATTTTTCTGAGTCGGTAAAATTAAATAAGCCGCAAAATAAATCGAATGGCAAAATCGTAACTTCATCTTCGCAGTCTAGCCGTCCCAGCGTATCTCATACACTTGTCGCATCGAATAGTGATGATCAGTCGCGCACCTTAAATACCGCGAACGCTGCCACCCGTAATGTTATGAAGTGTTCGTTTTGCAGTGAATCTCATTCAATATCGTCTTGCTCGGGGTTTCTAAATAAATCTTATGATGATCGCATGAAGATTGCTACTGAGAAGAACTGGTGCTACAATTGTCTTAAGCCATCTCATCAATTGAAAAATTGTAAATCAATTTTTTCATGTCGCACGTGCAAGCGTAAACATCACACCTTACTCCATCGCGACAAATCTATCGAATCAAATCAATCCGCGTCGTCTTTGGTTTTAAGGTCACCCACTCATACAACCGTTTTGCTTGCCACTGCAATCGTACATATTCGAGACGCATCGGGCACTATGCAATCTTTTCGTGCACTGTTCGATACCGGAAGTCAGAGTAACTTCATAACGGAGGCAGCGGTAAAACGACTACAGTTAAATCCTACAAGCACCAAAGCAATCGTAAGCGGTCTTGGCGACCACGCGGCTCCTCTTCTTGGTGACGTCACTTGCTCCGTAGGTACGGACAATAAAACACTATTTACGTTGAACATGCACGTGATCACTAAAATATGTGGCGACCAACCTATTGCTAAATTAAATACGTCAGGCTGGTCACACGTACGATCGTTACCGTTGGCGGACCCCGGCTTCGATATACCGGGCTCCATCGACCTTTTATTCGCAGCCGATGTCTTCGCCGAGTCTCTTCTCAATCAGCGTATCAAGGGAGATTCTAATCAACCTACCGCTTTTAATTCTGTGTTCGGTTGGCTTCTATTAGGCAAAACTCGTTTAGCTACTAATACCTTGGTACACACTTCACTAGAAATCGATAATGAACTAAATTCATTAGTTAAGCAATTTTGGGAACTAGATTCCATTTCGAAACCATCACTTTTGACTCCAGATGAATTATTATGCGAACAAAAATTTGTATCTGATCACTCTCGCGATTCATCTGGACGATATATCGTACGTTTGCCTTTCATAACCGATGTGGAACCTATATTTGAAGGCTCTCGTGATGTTGCACTACGCCGATTCTTTGCTATTGAACGAAAACTGTCACGTGATCTATCGTTATATCAACAGTATGCTGAATTTATGTCAAATTACATTGAAAGCGGTCACATGTCTGTAGTCCCGGCTGACGAGTTAAGCGTAGGAAAATATTACATCCCTCATCACTGCGTACTTAGACCGGATTCCGCTACGACGCGTCTTCGCGTCGTGTTTGATGCTTCCGCTAAGGATTTTCATTCTCGTTCCTTAAATGACTCTCAATTAATCGGTCCGAAATTGCAACCCAATATTTTGGAAATTCTGTTACGTTTTAGGGAACATAATATCGTCTTCATGTGTGACGCTCGACAGATGTATCGTCAAATTCTACTTTCACCTGATCATCGCGACTATCAGCGTATCTTTTGGAGAAACTCAACGAGCGATCCTCTTCAAGAGTACCGTCTGAATACCGTGACGTATGGAGTATCGTCCTCTCCGTTCCTTGCTTGCCGTACTTTGCGACAGCTCGCTGAAGACGACGGAGATTCATACCCACTAGCAAAGAAGATCATTTTGTCGGACGTTTACATCGATGACGTTGTCACGGGATTTGATACTTACGAAAATTTAACATTAGCAAAGAGTCAACTTATCGCTTTATTCAAACACGGTGGTTTTGAACTAAGGAAATGGGTTAGTAGTGATCCACGTTTATTATCAGATCTTCCCATTTCAGATCGTCTCTTAGGATCTGTCTCATTAGACAGTTCAGAATCGTCAACATTTAAGGTTCTTGGCTTAAGATGGGATCCGTCAACAGATTCTTTTCTGTTTGAAATAGCATCTTCAGATCGACCGTGTACAAAACGCGCTATTCTGAGCGAACTCGCCAGAATATTCGACCCATTAGGATTTCTATCGCCTATCACAATACAAATCAAATCGTACATCCAAAAGCTTTGGATTCTCGGTATTGGATGGGATCAATCGCCACCTGATGAGGTTATTAGTACATGGAAGAAATACAAAAATCAACTATCGGAATTAGGTCAACTTCGAATACCTCGCAGGCTCACACTCGTTAATGCTGAATCGTATGAACTTCACGGCTTTTGCGATAGCTCAGAAACAGCATACGGTGCTGTTATCTACCTACGCGTCACTGAAAGAGACGGTAGTGTGCATGTGTTCTTCGTTTGCTCAAAGGCTCGTGTTGTTCCGCTTAAGCGTGTTTCATTACCTCGTCTTGAGCTCTGCGCTGCGGTTCTTCTTTCCGATTTATACAAATTCGTACGAGACACTTATTTCCAACGTATTCCAATCGCTACTGTTCACTTGTGGTCGGACTCAACAGTTGTTCTCTCTTGGTTACGCTCTCATCCTTCGCGCTGGGCAACGTTTGTCGCCAATCGAGTCAGCCATATTCAGAGTGTCACACCCGTTGAATGTTGGCATCATGTGGCTTCTGGAGAAAATCCTGCCGACATCTGTTCGCGTGGGCAGTTTCCTCGTGAACTTCTTGACAATTCCCTATGGTGGGCGGGACCAACCTGGTTATTGTTGAATCATGAGGCTTGGCCGTATAGTAGTGACAGTAATTCTCATTCCGGACATAGTGAGGTTATCGTATTATCGGAAGAACGCAAATCGTTAACTTTAGTCTCAAGTGACCATTCCACAAACGCAAATATTGAATCGAATATCTACGAAAACTTATTAAATCGTTTTTCATCGTTACACAAAATTGTTAATATTCTCAGTTATATTTATCGCTTTATTAACAATTGTCGTAATCAAAATCAATCAAATCGTAACAATTTTCTTAATAACGTAGAACGACATCAAACTTTGATGAAAATTGTAAAGTACGTGCAATCTCAAGTTTTCACTGCAGAAATATCTGCTTTACAAAATAACAAATCGTTATGCAAACCGTTTCGAAAACTTAATCCGTTTATCGATAAGCAAGGTGTGCTCAGGGTGGGCGGCCGGATTTCTAGATCGGGTTTAGAATACGAACACAAGCATCCGGCGTTTTTACCGTCCGACCACACTCTCACGTTTTTAATAATCGATCATATTCATAAATCGTATTGCCATACTGGCATCAACACCACCCATTTTTTACTCCTTCAACAATTCTGGATCATATCCGCTAAACGAACTATTCGTCGTCGTCTATCTAAATGTATTCAGTGCTTTCGAACAAATCCGCAACCTTTGCAGCCTTTCATGAGTGATCTTCCCAGTTTTCGAGTAAACGAAGTTAAACCGTTTTCGGTAGTAGGCGTGGACTTTGGTGGCCCTTTCCGTGTCAAATTGGGGTCATATCGAAATGCTAGAATAGAGAAGGCATACCTGTGTCTGTTCGTGTGTTTGGCCACCAGAGCAGTTCATTTGGAGGTGGTATCAACTCTATCCACGGACGGGTTCATCGCGGTTTTGCGGCGTTTCGTGGGTCGTCGTGGACGTTGCAGTGTTATACACGCAGATTGCGGCACTAATTTTGTCGGTGCCAAAAATCTTCTATATTCCTTGCAACACGCTTCTGACGCCGAGCAAATTCAATTCAAATTCAACACACCCAGTGCGCCTCACCATGGTGGAGTTTGGGAAATCCAAATAAAGGCAGCAAAGGCACATATGTATCGCGTGATAGGCGACCAAGCACTAACGTTTGAAGAGCTCACGACGCTCTTCGTCCAAATTGAAGCCATGTTAAACTCACGGCCTTTGTATCAAATCAGTTCTGATCCAAATGACATTTCTTGTCTAACCCCCGGTCATTTTCTCACCTTAGAGCCTTTGACAGCTGTCCCTGATGAAGATCTCTCAAACACAAATATAAAACGGCTTCATCGCTGGCAGATGTTACAAGCTTTGCAACAGAATTTTTGGTCTAGATGGAAATCCGAATATTTAAATTCTCTTACCCAACGCGCCAAATGGACTAAACATTCTAAACCGTTATCGATAGGTTCGATGGTGATAATCAAGGATGACAATCGCAGCCCTTTACAATGGGCTTTGGCTCGAGTAGTGGAGTTGAAACCTGGCGTTGATGGAGTGGCTCGGAGTGCTGTAGTTAGAACAGCTAACAACACTCTTATTCAAAGACCGTTGGTTAAACTTTGTCCTCTTCCTATAGAAGACTAGTTTAAATCGTCGTGTTAGCAAATTAGCAATTATTCGTAAATAAACCGTAGTTAAGTAAGCAAATCTTAGTTATAGTTATTATTCGTTATCTTCTACTTGATGCTGTCTTCAGCAATTTTATCTCTTTCTGTTTAGTTATATTTTTTTTCTCTAACCAGAAAATACCATAGGCATTTTGGTGGGCGGGATGTTTCGTTATCATAATCTCGTAAACTGTAATCGAAAATCGGTCTAACTCGAGTCATCTGGCACATCGTTGTTCGCACCTGTCAGATTGACAGCTATCAAGTAGACAGTGGAATTCAGACTGTCGAGCGAGACACACCGGCCTACCGCGCTGCCGCTTTCACGCCAAAATTCAAAATTCAAAACCGTTAAAATCCACCGACGTCAACTTGTGACCCTCAACGAGGTGGAATCAAATCGGCAAACGGACACCAGACTGCAAGGCAAGGTATGTGCTTAGCTTGTAACTTGATATTTTGTCCGTTTGATCAGTGGAACAACGATTGTATCGACAGAGCCTAGTTCTGTTATCCAAATGTAAGCAGAAAGCCAGACCAATCGCATGCGTATGCTACAAATATTTTTAACCTTAATATTTGTTATCACTAAAGAAGCTAATTTATCTGTTTCTCGGTTGGTTTCATGTTATTTTTTATTGCTAAGGAACAAATAGACTAAGGCCCACTTAAGCAATTAACGACGCCTACGCATGTTTGCGAAGCTAGAGGCATCGCTAACACGCGGCCATCCAATTGGAGGAACTAGAACCTAGGTCACTAATGCCGGAACACAACACAAAGTTATTATGGCAGCATATCTAGAAACCATGGATGGATGCTATCCAGGCAGGCTTGGAGCTTGTTTTATAGCCATTTACGACAAGCTGCCTCCTGCCGCAGTGGTCAGTATTCTTACTTCGCCCCTGCACGGAGAACTCTCTAACGGAAACTATGCTTCCCTTATAATTATCGACTATCTTGTTCTCTTCGCAACGCTTTCGAGGATCACAGGATTTATTCTGGTCCCAGGAATGAAACAGGAACAGCAGACCGGCTGACGGCCCACTTAACAGTAAGCAGTTACCGTCGCCTATGGATGTTTGCGATGCCAGTGATATCGCAAACATGCTGCTGTCCCGTAGGTGTACAGAAACCTGGGTCACTAATGCCGGAACACAACACAAGGTTGTTATAGCGCCATACTTAAGACCGAGGTGATTGCCATCCAGACGGGCTTGGGCTTTACCACGTAACTGGGTGGGTTATTATATTATTATGTCGTCTTTTATGACAGGCCGACCCCAGCCGTAGGGGTTAGTATTCTTACTCCGCCTCTGCACGTAGAAAATGGCTACCTATGTACAAAAGGAAAGTATATGAGTAATCAGTTGTTTGGTATTGAAAACACAAGCCCTACTACTCATTTTGGGAGTCGAAAGCGCGCATGAATTATCACAGTACCTAGATGTATTTATTCCTGGTTGGAGTCACGCGGCCAACTCGTTTTATGAACATCCTACATGCTAGATTAAATAAAGCCCTATAGAAAATATTTAGTTTAAGTATTTCGTTTGAAAATAACACCCATGAATTGTTTCACTGTACATCAACACTAACTATTATTACTTTAAAATATTCCTTTTCTAGATGTGTATATAAATACATTTCGGGTAGAATTAGTTATAAGAATTAAACATCCGGCCTAATAACTTTGCGAGCTGCCATTTGCTAAGCTAAAACAATAGCATACAAAGTGCCGACAGACGTCGTAAACATTTTAATTTAACACTGTTTACAATCGATATAATGGTATTAGAGCGCATTATTTGCCACTGTTTCCTTTGTATTGCCGACGTACCTGAGATTATCAGTAAAGGAAGTAAACAGTGAGATTACATTGATCTTTAAATCTACACAGAATGGAATTTTGCCATTTTAAAGGATAGCCATAAAAACAAAATAACTCGCTTTTCGGTGTATTTAAATACTTTGTTAAATGAACATGAAACTAAATTAGTTACAGAAATTTTAACATTTGAGGTGTTTGCAGTAACCTATATGGCTGGATAAACCAAATATCAGACATAGGACTAAAATAATTTAAATAAATTTAAAGATAATTTATTTTAGAATTAATTATAGAAAAAAAAAAAGCGTTTTAAAGACGTCAAGAAGCTACTAGGGGAGTTGGGCTGGCTGGAGTAAGCTTCGGGCGGAGCTGCGCGACGAGGTGCTCATGGTGGAGTGGAAGGAGCGCCTCGCGCACCCCAGCGCGGGCCTCGCCACCATCGAAGCGGTGAGGCCCGTCCTGGCCGAATGGCTGGAAAGGCGCCACGGCGCCCTGACCTTCCGCCTGACGCAGGTCCTCTCGGGGCACGGTTGCTTCGGGAGGTACCTGTGTCGCATAGGGCGGGAGATGACGTCGGGGTGCCACCACTGTGGCGCGGGCGACGAGGAGGACACGGTGAACCACACTGTCGCCGTGTGCCCTGCGTGGCGCGAGGAGCGCCGCGCCCTCGTCGCCCAAATCGGCGTGGACCTGTCGCTCCCGGCCCTGGTTCTGTCCATGGTCGGGGGCGATCCTGGATGGACGGCCGTCGCCTCCTTCTGCGAGGCAGTCATGTCCGCAAAGGAGGCGGCGGAGCGGGAGCGGGAGTTGACCACCACACTCCCCTCCCGCCAACGCAGGCCACGCCGGCGGCGCCGGAGGGTCAGTAACGACCTCCGGCCGCCGTAAAAAGCGGCCGCGGGCGGCCCCTCGGGGGAGGACCCGCCGCCCGCACTATTGCCGCGAGGGTGAGGGCTGCGTGCTGTTCCGCGGCCCCCCTCAACTCCTCCAGTTGTTAGGAGAGCGCCGGGGGGACGAAACCCTGACCCCCTGGCGCCAACACTTTAGAAGGGGCCCGCCTCAAGACAAAGGGCGGGCCGGCGCCGGCCCGGGCCACGAGATCGGCAGGCCATATATCCGTGGGCCCGGGCGTAGGCGATAGGAGAACAGCGGGGTTTTTTAGTGGGTAGTCGGATGGCCAATCATCTTTCCCGGAGTCCCACATATCCCTCGGTCCCCCCGGGCCGGGGGAACCCGTCAAGAGAGGTTTTTCCCCGAGACCAAAAAAAAAAAAAAGGCTGGAGTAAGCTTGTAAAGTTGTATCCATCCTCGCGCATAAAAAAGGATAAATATTCTTTGAGTTACAGATAATAATACCCTTAAATTTGAAGAAAATAATACTTCTAGCGAGATGATATATTTATGTAGAACTAATGTTAAGAATGAGAGAAGTTAAGTTAAAATGGTATTGTTATTCTTACGAATTATGAATTCCTTTCATAATAATAATAGCCTTTATTTAACAATCTTACAATATAGTTACATTATTCCTATTTAGTCTATTAATTTGTTGTGTTCCGGCATTAGTGACTGAAGTTCCTGTACCTTTATGGGACAGCAGCGTGTTCGCGATGCCACTGGCGTTGCATACACCTATAGGCGACGGTAACTGCTAAATCCTAAGCGGGCCGTCAGCCTGTCTGCTGTTCTATAGCAATAAAAAAAAAAAAAAATTGTTTGACACCGGTACGTGAAGATTGTCTTGCTGTCCAGCATAGGCCTCCCCTAGAGCTCGCCATTGAATGCGAGTCTGCGCTTGCCTTTTCCATGTGTGTCCCGCAATTTTTTTGATATCGTCTTCCCATCTACGACGCTGTCTCCCTTTCCTTCTTTTGTATTGTCTCGGGCACCAATCCGTCACGTCCTTAGACAATTTGTCCTTATCACTACTTCCTACTTAAAATAATAGTTTTGATTCAGGAGTAGGGGAACCTGTTGTATCTAGGACAGTTTTTTATAATTGTATTTTTTATTGTAATTTAACATACTGTACACAAATCGTATTTGTATATTTTGGAAAGTCCATTATTTGAGTATCCAGCACCAAAATATCAGAAGTATCTAGTTCACACTTACAAGTATAGACGTTTTAAAAAAAATGGTAAATGTGACCAAGGTACAACAAACCCTATGTACCTCGGCCAGTACTACGTTGTACCTAGGACACATCGAGAGTTTGGAGATAAAACATAAACATCAAGGAAACTATTTACATTTTTCTACTAAAATCGTTTTATTAGAAATAGTAAGTTTTTTAAATTAAAAATTCTTAAAAATCAACATTCGCCCATAAAATATTAAAACAATCAACTCCACAAATTATAATTAATTATTTATTTTTTCACTTTTTAATAAGTCATTAGCATTAACTTTTATAATAAAATTAGCAATATCTAGGTACGAGTATATTATTGATTGCCGGCCCGGGCAACTAGATCGGAAGACCACATATCCGTGGGCCCGGGTGTAGGCGATAGGGAAAACAGTGGGATTTTTAGTGAGTAGTCGGATTACCAAACATCTTTCCCGGAGTTCCACATATCCCTCGGTCCCCCCAGGCCTGGGGAACCTGTTAAGGATAGGGTTTTTCCCCGAGACAAAAAAAGGTACATTATTCAGTCTTAACCATGTAACAGAAATTCAAGTACTTCTGTATCTAACACTTTGCCAATAGGTATTATTATGTTCGGAAGAACAGGGACAGTAAACAATCTATAATTTCTGTAATATTAATTGTAATTTATTAGGAATTTATTGTATACATGTGAAAAACATAAAAAATATATCCTCCTGGCTAAAGTTTATATCGGTGCAGGGGCGAAGAAAGAATACTTAAACACTGTGGCCGGGGTTGGCCTATCGTAAAAGGCGACAAAACAAGCCAAACTCCGTGGTAGGGCCTCAAGCACATCTAGATAGCAACCACCCTTGGTCTTAAGTATGCCGTCATAATGACCTTGTGTGGTGTTCGGGCATAGGTGACCCAGGTTATAGCTTCCCTTACCCGAAGTTCTAGAGTGCCCACGAAATTTGGAACCCGAGATCACATCCCTACAGGTGTGACGGATTGGGGCGGAGGTCAGGGAGACCCGATGAAACGGCTGTTCGCTGGCGGCTCGCCAGTCAGTAGGGGACCCCAATCCAGATTATTTGGTCTGGGAGGCTACCGCCAACTGGTGCAAAGTCTTTGAGGGGTATCGTCGTGCCGGTGTGGAGACCGGACGTAGACCCGGCGATATTCTCCAGGAGGATGCCCCACACCAACTCATCACACAACCTGTGGGTTTGGGTGGGAAAAGTACACTCAATTATTTTCCACTTTCTCGTGGACACTCTTAAGCTTCCAAAAACGCCCCTACCGCATATAACGCGTCCTACCTATGGGGGCCGCTGTGTTTTTCGATACCGACGTGGTGCTGCAGGGAATGGAATGTTTTATTGCTAACTCTGTAGTGTCCGTTGGTGGTTCGGGAAAGCTATGGTTCGATAGGAATATTGCTGAGGCTGTGAAGCTAAAATAAGAGGCCTATCGAGCCTGGACTACAGCAAGAGCTTATCCTCCTAACATTCTAACACTTCTGACCTGAAGAAAAAATATAATGTTGTCTCCAGGACCCCCAAAAAACGGATTGCGAGAGCAAAATTTGAGCAAATCGGCAGGATTGGCAAGCGTCTCGCTAGCTATCCCTCTGTGACTAGGACTTTCTGGGCTCTTGCCAAAGCTGTCGAAGGAAACTTTTGTCAGGCGTCCATACCTCCACTATGTGTAGCTGACGACCGTCTGGCTCAGCATGAGCCAAGAATAAAGCCGATGTTCTGGGCGAAATCTTTGCAGCCAATTCGACTCTTGATGACGGGGGACAGTATCCACCTTCTATTAGAAGGTGTGGAGACTTCACAGTGTCGGAGGTACGGTTTTCCCAAAAAGCCGTGCGACGTGTCCTCCGATCCCTTGACGTCAAGACGGTCACCGGGCCAGACGGTATCCCCACTATTGTGCTGCGGATTCTCCAAAAATAGTTTGGAGAGTTCGATTAAAATTATAATACATCGACAAACAATAGCAATTTTTGTTGGATAAACAACAATAAAGTATTGGAGCTCAGAAAATTTTAAGCGCTCGCATTAACAGTGAAATAAAATATTATAAAATTAAAAAATATTAAAAATATTATTTTTACTTTAAGAAAGACCACAGAAACAAAAAGTCCCTAAAATTATCAAGATTGTTAACATCTAAAACATGTGATTGCTTAAATTTCGTAGACTGCGTGAAAATACGTTCATATCGTTAGTCAACAAAATTTAATATAATTTTTATTATCGCGACGGAGAAGTCTTAATCCAGCAAATTAGGAATTCCAACTTTGTGTACACGCACTGAAACATTACTAGTAAGATAATTATGAGTTTCGTCTGAAACACCATGACAATTAATTTTGTAGGACATTCTACATACCTGAGCGTCCGAGTGTCCCACCGACAGTATGAAGATAAATAAAATAAAAAAATTGTTCGGTCGGGGGAAACGAAGTTCTTCGCGAGTTTTTTTTCTCAAAAGTGTTTTAAAATGTTGATTTTTATGTCATTCTTCTTCCTCCTGCCCTTATGCCACATTATATGGGGTCATTATAACATGTTACATGTTGTATTAGTTGTGGATTAGTTTTTACAACCACCCGCCTACCTGATTCCGTTTTTGGAGAAAAATCTGTCATTCTTTTTATTTAAATTCTTTTTCTCGTTTCACATTGAAAGTAGGACACTAAATTTTGTTGTCAATCATCTAATCAAAAGATACTCTTATTATTTTCTACTTGAGTAAACAACATCCGAGTGTCGGTTTGGGTGTACAGGGTGGCACTTTTGCCGGGTCGCCCCGAGTTAGAGGCTTGAAACTCGCGGCTTCTTTTCACAACAATACATAGTGGCAAGCAGGGATAGCACATAGGTGTATCTTCCCAGCACGTTGTTGCACAAGGGGCCACTAACATCGGACAAATTGCAAACCGCTCTCAGTCTTCAGGGTAAAAGCATGCCATTTTAATTTAGATTTCACTTCCTTTTCTTTTGTGAATTTTATATCATAATAAATTTCCACTAAAATTTTGATAATTTTGACGGATATTTGGTCACTGTATTATAACTGTAATTAGTAGTCGCATAATAATCGCGATGTTGTTTTTATGAGTGTACGCCATATCATAAGTAAATTAAGAAGTATATTGATGGTATTAGGAAACTTGGGTATGTTTGTTTACTTTAATTTGTTTTAACAATGAAATAAAGTTAAATTAATTATTTACTGGTAAAATTAGGTGACCATAAACCAAATTATTAATCATGCTTTATTGTGTCTGATGTATTTTTCTTCAATATATGAATTTTATGAAACTTTTTAAATCTCACTCCCTATGTAAGAAAATATTAAGGGGGCACAATTTTTATTCTTCACCGTGACGTAACGGATGACACATATTCGATTCCCATCCCGAGCCTAAATGTTTTTATCTGTTTTTAAGTTGTCTAGTACCTATAATACAAGTGTTCTGTTGTTTATTTTAGGACTAGATGGCGCTGTGTGATTTGTCATAGTATTAAAAAATCTTTAAATAACAGAAAATAATACAAACGCAAGCATCATCTCAAATTTAAAAGTCAATTCAATATCTCCAATTCAATAAGTTCCGACAAACTCACCTGTGACAATGTTATTTTGAATCCCGAGAGTAAATCCGTTTTGATGATGAACTATGACTTCAGCTTGGAAAATAATATACATCATGATCAGACTCATGTATGTTGCAATATTATTATTGTAAGCAATGATAAGTAAGATTAACGTTTTTTCCAAATTGCTTAGATAAAAGGCACCATTAGCAAAATTATAGTATGTACTTTATTAAAATACCTGTTCTGATATATCTATAATACCTATTACTGAAACAAAATAATAATAGGTCTTTACCTATGAAATTGCCGTTCTGCAGTACTGGCAATTTCAAAATAAAAATATTTTTTTGTTTGGCTAAGAATTCTAATTTCAAGTTAATTTTATTTTAAAAACATGGAATTCTTTTTCCAAAAGTAGTAGTCATTTGTTTATTGATTAGTGTTACATTTTCATCGCATTTCAATCTTTTCGTCATCATGGATACGTTAAAAATTCGAGTAATTATGGAATATGAGTACCGTCGTGGCAGCAACGCGGCACAAGCGGCACGCAACATCAACGACGTTTACGGAGCTAACACTACAAACCAACGCACCAACTGTTATTGGTTTGCTCGCTTCCGTTCTGGGAATTTCGACCTGAAAAATGAACCTCGCGGTCGTCCGAAGACTTTGGTCGACAATGACGAATTAAAGGCGATTGTGGAAGCTGATGATACACAATCTACGGCTGAATTAGCAGCAGCTTTCGACGTTAGCGTCAAAACAATATTGGTTCATTTGCGTCAAGGCAAGGTAAAAAAGCTTGACAAATGGGTGTCCCACGAACTCAATGATCGCCAGCGCGAAGTACGCGTCGAGACGTGCCTTGCACTGCTCAACAGACACACAAATGAAGGAATTTTGAACCGCATTGTTACCTGCGATGAAAAATGGATTCTGTTTGATAACCGAAAGCGCTCAGCAAGTTGGTTGGATCCTGGTTCAGCACCTAAACAACGCCCTAAACGAAAACTTACCCCTAGAAAAATGATGGTCACTGTTTGGTGGTCTAGCGCCGGTGTGATTCATCACAGCTTCTTACCAAACGGGGTGAACATTACTGCAGATGTGTACTGTGAAGAACTGAACACAATGATGGAGAAGCTGGCACATCTCCAACCAGCATTGGTCAATCGCTCGTCTCCGCTGCTCCTGCACGACAACGCGCGACTTCATACTGCACAGCAGACGGTCTCCAAGTTGCAAGAACTGGGGTTGGAAGTTCTCCGTCATCCGCCCTACTCACCAGACCTTGCGCCTACAGACTACTACTTTTTCCAGAATTTGGATAACTTCTTGGCGGGAAAAAAGTTCAATACCCGAGAGGCAGTACAAAATGCCTTTTAAGAATTTATTGCCTCCCGTCCAGCTGATTTCTTTAAGAAGGACATCAATAAACTGCCATTGCGTTGGCAAAGATGCATTGATTGCATGGGTGATTACTTCGATTAATACAAATAAAAAATACATGAAAAAAATTTGTTTAAATTTTTTCATACAAAACGGCAATTTCATAGGTAAAGACCTAATATATATATATATATATATATATATATATATATATATATATATATATATATATATATATATATATATATATATATATATATATATATATATATATATATAGATAGATATATATATATATATATATATAGATATATATATATATATATATATATATATATATATATATATATATATATATATATATATATATATATATATATATATATATAGATAGATAGATAGATAGATAGATAACACTTTATTGTAAACCAATTATATAAACACAATGAAACTTATTTACACAATCAATGAGTACTTGACTTACAATGGGCGGCCTTATCGCTACAGAGCGATCTCTTCCAGGCAACCCGGGCTATAGAACATTATTGGTGTTACATTGATGTGGAAGGGAGGTATGGTAATAAATAATAATTATATTTTATTTACATAATAAATAGATAATAGATAAATAGATATATATATATTTATATATATATATATATATATATATATATATATATATATATATATATATATATATATATATATATATATATATATATATATATATATATATAGCCTTTATAACATATTGCCATAAAAGTTACAGTGTATACATCTAGATTGTAAACCAATATAGTATACACAACTGTTCGGTATAGTGAATGGAATTGCAACAACAAATGCACAATCACTTACCTCGGTCTTCGTGCTGCTGGGGCTCTTCGATTATGACTGTAGGAGGCACAGGCACGAACTTCTTTAGATTAAGCCAGTTAGTTTCTTGAAATATTGAAATAAAACACCGGAAATCAGGAAATCGACACGGCGCGTGCGCAGCGAACATTTTGAATGAAAGAATCGCAAGACGGCAGCTTCGTCGTAGAATAGGAGTGGCAATGCATTCGCTTTTACTTTTTACTATTAGATACGATTAACTCGATACTAGGAAATATTCATGGTAAATTGATTGTGTTAAAAATATGTAACAACAACATAACCAACAATTTGATATTATTAAATTAATATGTAAAGAAAGTTATGGTATTAGAAAAAATAAAAACAAAAGTATGTAATTAGGTTGAAAGGCTCAGGTAACGATCTGAATATGCTCATATTGCTGAAAATATGACATATATTTATTTTTATTATATAAAAATAATTAAGATATGTCTTTTAAATTTAAAATGTAATTTACAATACGTCCCACCCTTATGAACTAGTTAATAAACATGACAAGATAAAGTTCTGATTATGTTAAATTACAAATTAATATGTATTTACTTACAAAAGAAAGGTATATAAGTTTGTTGTCCGGGGACAACTGCTCCTTAACAGCACGTCGGGACTCCGGAGGGGAAGCAGACGCGATTTTGTGGCGTTAAAATTATAGCTAAGGTAGTTGCGACAGCATACCCAAACCAAACCCCGATCGTCACGTAGATCCTTTGTGGGCTTTTCGACACCCCCGTCAAATGTATAACAGTTGTCTGATAGTGCTCGACAACCTTGTCATCTAAAACAGCCAAATATAGTTAATACACAATTGAAATTTATTCAAAGAGCCATTCTTCTAACATATGCCTTGAATGTATGAACGAAAGAAGAACTCTTTATTGCATACATATATTTTCAACTAACTTAAAATGACAGTAGGCGGCCTTATCGCTTAAAGTGATCTCTTCCAGCTAGCCCGCGTGCTTTGCTTTAGTGCCAGACATTGTAGGGGAAATAGTTATAGATAATAAGTAATATTCCGTGCCTGGACTAAGCACACCGCAGAAGAACCGTAGCCGGTGAGTCAAAGACCTGCATATGGCTCGCGAGCCGGGTTGACCACTGGTCTAGCATAGGTAGGTAACTAGGTAGGCTTATAGGTAACAAAAGCGCTTTGCTGCTTACTTTGGGACTAGAAGACGTTGCATGAATTGCAGCATAATATTTATTCTTTTATTTATTTACTAGCTAATTCCCACGAATTCGTCCGCGTTGCTTTCGTCATAAGGCAGAAGGAGAAGAGACTTCCCATCTCCTATGCATGCGCGCTACACCGCTTGCCCCACTTCTCCTATAAAAATCGTTGTTTCTTAAAACTTTAATAACTTTGCCCAACCAAACAAGTGACTTTAACCAAGTGTTTTAGATAAGACTTAAAAAATTTAATTGAAATCTATCCAGCAGTTTTGCCGTGATGCGCGCACATCTTATTTTTTTATTGCTGTAGGACGGCAGACAGGCTGACGGCCCTCTTAAAATTTAGCAGTTACCGTCGCCTATGGGTGTTGGCAACGCCAGTGGCATCGCGAACACGTTGCTGTCCCATAAGGGTACAGAAACTTGGGTCACTGATGCCGGAACACAACACAAAGTTATTATGGCGGCATACTTATGACCAAAGGTGGTCAACATCCAGACGGGCTTGGGGCCGTACCACGTAGCTGGGGTGGGTTGTTTTGTCGCCTTTTACGACAGGCCGACCCCGAACGTAGAGGTCAGTATTCTTTCAATCATTTTATTTATATAGAAGATTAAAGTATCTAAAATGGATTTGAAACAATATTACACTCATTATTATCATCCTATTGCAATACTTAACAGGAGTCTTTTGGCTCCAAAGCCACAACTATTAATATAAGTTGGTTAAATAGACAATATAATCTTTAGCTGTATAGATAATTAAAAAACAACTACGGAAGAATAAACATTTGTCAAATATTTACAATGACGTATGCACTTCATTACAACATTTCCCGTTACGTTTCCTAATTATTTTATGACGCGTAAAATGTATGTTTACTTTTCTATGTATTAATTTAAGTAATTAACAAACAAAACAAATACTGAACAAACATTTTGACAGCGGCTGTAAATTGATAAGCTGTTTTAAAATATTACACGAAACAGTTTTATAGTAAAGTGCTTTGTATAGATTAGTATTCCAATACCCTTAGAATTTTATTATTACAACAGGTATTTCTATATAGGCAATAATTAATAATGATATATGTAAAAAAAAGGTTGAAATTATTAATGAAAAATGTATTCATGAGAAACGTCTATACATTTTTTTATTGTTCAAAAACGACGAACAGGCTTAACGGATCACTTAAAGAAGCAATTACCTTTGTCTATGGATATTTGCGACGTTAGGGGAACTGCGAACACACTGCTGTCGCATGGGGCTACTGGAACCTGGATCATTAATACTTAAAGGCCAAAAGCGGTTGCCATCTAGACGAGCTTAGAGTCCAACCACACAGCTAGAATTGTTTTGTCGCCTTTTACGACAGCCGCAGGCCGCAGGGGTTAGTTTTCGATACGGAGTAAAAAAGTTCTTCATGAGAATTGCCGAGGTAGTATAGTCATACTCCACTACCACGTTTCACGATAACCGCCCCTTATATGACGAGTAAATATTTCAGTAGTAGATTTGGTATCGTAGTAAAATTTTCAGGCTGTCCTCCAGGGGGAAGAAGTTTTCATCGTAGATGTGAATTTCCAAACACTTTAAATTGAAGAAAAAAAGATGTATTGTGAAGTTGTTTTAGACAAGTAATTTAACAGTACAATAATTAACATATGAATATTTAAAACAAACTAAAGTTCAATTAATATCTTAGAGTAAAAACTACAAAGCGTTATTTACTCTAACTCATACAGGTACATTCAATTACATCATTAAAGAGTTCTTTTCACACAATGATTATTTATTCAAACATAGATCAACTTAACAAGGCTTCTAGCTAAACTCAACAAGGTGTCTAGTGGCATGGCTAGTATACTGTTATTCTCATTCAAAACATCCTACATATCTATATCCAATTCAAAACTTTTATAACTTTAAACTGTTGAATTTAAGGTTGATTTTTCTTTGGGTTAATTTTAATTTAGGACGTTGCGTATTATTTGACGTTTGTTTAAGTCGGCTCTTTTGATGGTTACAAAGGGCACCGCCACGTGTCGTGTGTCCCTCGCCCACCTGACCTGTGTTTGCGCCTTGCGCACGCATCACTCTTTGGCAACTAACTCACGTATGTGTATTGAGTGACATCCTGTTAAATATCGTTGGCTCGTAATACTACGAGGATTGTTTTATACATTTGGATTTTTAATTTTACTGGTTTATGTGATAACTAGCCGATCACACCCGCTCCGCTGGGCGATTAACAGGCAAAATGAAATTGAAACAAAATGAGAAGTAATATCTTAAAAAAAAAATTGTTTTCAATCAAAAGTATTCTATGTTACTTCTAATACCCCCAAAAATATGTGTACAAAGTTTCATGATGATCGGTTAAGTAGTTTTCGCGTGAATTTTTATTTTCATCACAGTTGAATTTATAGTCTCGTAGCACGATACGGTATTGACCATTGTTACGGGGCAAAATGTCTATGGATTGCGTCTATGCTCTTCAGCTTTCTTTTTTTACAATAGATAAGATAGATGAACAGTACCATTCCTCTTTATCTATGAACTAGCAAAAGAGAAATTAATTTGAAAACAAACTATATTTCACTTAAATGGATGCGTACCAATAGAAATAGACTCACTATCAGGGATACTGAAGATCGTACGAAATTCGGAAAGAAGGAAAATTCGGAAAGTGGGAGTGAAAAACCCTGGTAACCGAAATGGAAGATTCGATGGTAACCGAGATTTTATGGTAAGACGATGATAAGGTAGTTTTGTATTCTTCTTATACGTTGAAACTTCACGAGTAGCATAAACAACTGGTGAATTCGCAATATATGTAACGAGTCGTATTTGATACAACTCTTCTTTCTCATATAAAACGGTTCTTAATAACGATTATGTTATGACGTTACGTTTATGCTTCGGATTTGAGCAGAGATTCCCATCACAATACTATACGGAATTTTTCAATAAAAGGCGTTATTAAATTTCTTCGATTCGAGTGACGGTGATCACTTGTTATCAGGTGGGCAATTTGCATGTCTGCAGAACTCGAGGTATAAAAATATTATAATTACCATATGTAGTTTCCCCTTATGACTTAAACAATTACTTATATACCAATCAAATTAGTATATAGTTTAATTAATTACTATCAAAAGTCGGTGCCACTACGTCTAATTAATCATAAGTTACTAGGAAAGCATTAGATATGAAATAGTTTCCAATATTACATACCAAGGTAGTCACTGTTACGTGAAATGATAAGATTTTATTTATCTCTATAATCAATCAACATTCTGACTTAATTAATCACATAATTATTTACTATTTCTAATTAAAATTAAAATAATATAAGGTAATTTAGTTTTATATATATGAATGTAACGAACAGTCCGTTTACAAATAAACTATTATTATATTGGACCTCTGGTCTTGGTGAGAAGTAAGAATAGGTTTACCGAATCACTTTCTTTGGGATCGTAAAAGGAACATTTTTACTCCTTCGTTAATTCACAGACAGCAAAGAAAGAAAGGTACCGTTCGTTAATTTCGGAGTTATGGTTCGAAGGCCTAAACCTAGTTCAGACAAAATTAATTAATGCCTGCAAGGGTCACAGATGTAAAATAGCCCGTACAAGTTTTGTGTTCTGTACTCAAGAGATCAATCAATCTCGGAGACCAAAGTATTCTGTTTGCGACCAGGATTAACCACTTCGATAAGGACCATAAATTATTAGGACATATCTTAATATATTAAAATTGATTTTTGATGACATACCATTCTATATATTTATTCAGTCTATTATATATTTGTTAAAACATGGGAATTTTGAAAGCAATGCCAGCAATTAAAAGTGCCAAAAATTAGGAATAGGATAGGAAAAGAAGAAAACGTTAATTAAGTTAGTTTTGTATTAATTAATGATGAAATTATAATGAAATTAACATTAGATATTATTATTAACATTATCTAATGTTCTACAATATTTATAATTACGAGAAACAATGAATAATGGTTAATTAATGATTCGGTTTTGTGCGTTTTGATTTCAGTTTAAGTGGCCCATGCTTGCAAGCTAGATAGATACTATATATACTAGGCTTTAGTTTCGGATGCCATAATTTTTGTGACTTGATCATTGTATTATTGAAAATCTTCCTGAACGTATCCCAAATTATAAGGGATCGCCACAAGATGTTCTCTGCTTTCACCATCTAATGTTAGCCTAGCCGTCATCTCATTAACATGTCGCTCCCTTAGTAATGTAAAGGCCTATTTCAAAAACACAAACTTTTGGGAAAACGCGTTTAAAGATTCGGGATTCTCGATATTTTTACTCTATCATTCATAAAATATCGTAATTTAAAGTGCTATATCCCTGAATTTTTTTTATGTAGACTATGATAAACCTACTACAGTATTAACAGCTGATACATTTAAAAAAAAAATTATTCAAATACGTACTGGAACCTTACTAGTTGAGCCTCTGTAGGAGGAAGAGGGGGGCGCGCGAGAGGGTGGTGTGAAAGGGACACAATTACAGTATTAATTAAAAATTTACCTTTTTTCTGTTTTTGTGAAAGCCAAGTGAAAGAACAGTTTATATTGAGCCTATATAACGCAAGAAGTCAAAACCTCAAAGTTTCGAGTTGTGCCCATATATTACTAATGGAGCGATGTGTAACTATTACACCAAAATGTTTTATATTCGAGCATAAAATCGCTTATTTTAATAATACAATAGACTCTTTGTTTCTGTAATACCATCCTTACTCCATACCATAGCCATGACATGCTAGTAGGTTTTTTTAGTTTATCACTGGCTATGCTATACTCATTTCTAATTGCATCCATTTACGTAAATCCACACATCCACATTTTATCCATGCAGGTGCGGAGGAAGAATACTGAACTCTGCAGCCGGGGTCGGCCTGTCGTAAAAGGCGACAAAACAACCCTAGCTACGTGGTAGGGCCCCAAGCCCGTCTGGATGGCGACCATCCTTGTTCTTAAGTATGCCGCCATAATAAATTTATGTTGTGATCCGGAATTGGTGACCCAAGTTCCTGTACCCATAAGGGACAGTAGCCTCTTCGTGATGTTCGTTACAAACACCAATAGGTGACGGTAATTGCTAAATTGTAAGTGGGCCGTCAGCCTGTCTGCTTTCCTACAGCAATAAAAAAGTTTACAAATACTCGTACATGCCTGAGCCAATTCTTGATAATGACTATCACGCTTGATCAGGATCATTCTGCGAGATATACGATATTGATATTTGTCCCACATGATGGTAACCTCGTGAAAGCGGAAACAGTTGTTATGAACTACGCTATTGTATGTACTTATATTAATACATGTCTCGTCTAAATATTGGCATGCTAATATTGTATTTTGTATACTAAAATCATTTACGTTATGTAATAAACTAGCTGACCTGGCAAACGTTGTTTTGCCATATAAATTTAAAAAAAATACATTTTGGATAGGTTTTCCATAAAATATACGTTCTTAGTATAAGTATCTAATTACTAAATGAGTAATCATGCTAAATTTCAATTCAATCAAGTTTTAGAGATCTTTTGATAAGTGTGATATTTCGCTTATAGATAAATAAATACATATTTGCATTTTCGTAAAATCCGCTCTTAGTGAGCGTATACATCGCAGAATGAGCAACCATGCTAAATTTCATATCAATTGGGTTAATTACATATCTCGTGATGAGTGTGTTATTTCGCTTATATAATATTATAGATACATTTTGGATAGGATTTCCATAAAATACTTACTTAATATAAGCATCTACATTGCTAAATGAGTAACCATGCTAAATTAAAAAAAAAGGTCCGATCCGATTACGACGGCGAGGTCCCTGCGCTGACTACCCCGCGCAGGGCAATCCTGGAGATTATACTGCCCCGTGTCCTCGTCGCCGGTACCACACGGCACCCTGGCGTTACATCCTTCCCTTTTCGACACAGGTACCTCCCGAAACATCCATGCCCCGAGAGTGCTGTCGTTCCAGGATCGCAGGGCGGGCCTTATTGCTGCGATATTGCGATGGCCCGTGTGGGGTGCATCAAGCGCTCGTCCCATCTCACCAAGACAGCACTGCGGAGCTCGGCTTTGTGCGCATAAGCGCAAAGCGCCTGCGTGTTATAGAAATAACACGCAGGCGCAGGCTGTTCTCCCCGCGGGAGGGTCTCCTTGCGCCTAATCCTAGTATATACAAATATATACTAAAAAGTAAAACCCTGCAAGGACCCTCGCTTCGATATCCTATAGTTGAGAACCAGCTAAAACGGAGGCTGCTTCGAAAGAGATCGTACGATAACCCCTAGGGGTTATCGTACGACCGTCAGAGAAGCTAGCTTCTCTGACGGACAGTACACGCTGCGGTCTGCAAAGCAGCATTTGACATCTGGCTGACAGGTCTTTCACCAATACTGGGACTCCATATAAGGCCATGGAACGTACAATCCCTCCGAAAAGTTTTCGGCATACAGCGTTTGGTCCACACACGCCCGGGTAAGCCGTCCAGGCTAGGAGCGGTGTTTTTAGCTTTCAGCCGTAGCTCCCAGCTCTTCCCGGTCTACATTGGGCAATGGGTCCTCTTTCGCACGGGCTTCGGGTGATGGCGAAGCCATCCTTGGAAATGTATAGCTAGCCTGAATTGCCTGCACTAGCTTATAATTCTCCTATAAATAAGCAAACGGCATGCAACGCCATCTGTATAAAAGGCAGTCATATCATCAATATACAAAATAGAGTCAGTCAATCAAATATCCCGAAAAAAGTAACCGCTAGAAAAAAAATTATAACTAAGAGTTTGCTGGAGTTTATTTATGCTTAAAGTCAAATTATAAGTGCCTATTGTAATGAATATGTTGCTCTTTTAAACAATTGCGCATAACACTTTTAAGTATTGTAAAACAAACATAATACCAAGACTTAAAACAAATATTATTGTTATTGTGAACGAGTTTCTATGCCTGTGTATAGTTTAATATGTAAGTATGGATCAACTTTCACTACCACTCCTAAACAGTGTACAAATAGCCCTCGAATAAACACGTTTTAAGTACCTAGTCTGAGGCTATACAAAGAGACCGAACAAAAGCACAACAGACTTGTCTTCGAAACTAAATTACGAGAGCAATCTACTCTAATAGCTTCACCGTGTTGCCAAAAATTTGCATTACAGAAACTCAATTTCAAAGCGATCAGCTTTGACAAAGTTGCTAGTCAATTTGCCTTTGAATAGAACCTATCCGCGGTAGAGTTGGGTAATTCGCGATTACCGATCGATTGTAAAGGCCGTGCTCGGCAAGCTCCGCCTATTGGGAGGCGTGCTGCTGCTTCGGGAGCACACAGGCGCTGCGGCCCCTTTGATCTCCCCCTCCCAGTGCCGCGCAAGCGCTCGAAAAGATAACAAACCCACACAAACTCATACTGCTGCGCGCGCCCAACCAAGCCGGTTGTCAGTAACAAACCGGTTTGCATGTGATTATTGATAGCAGTGACTCGAATAGTGAGCAGTGTTGTGGATAGAGTATTATAGTGGAAATGGAAGACAAGCCTTACAGTGTTGACAGTTCGGATGATATAAATATTGAAGACGAGCACATCGAAGAAAATCATAGTAAGATATTTAGAGAATTTTAATTATATAGATCAGTGCTGATAGTTTTTTTTCTTATATTATTTTATCCGTGCAGAGACGGAGAAAGAATACTAATCTCTGCGGCCGGGGTCGGCCTGTTGTAAAAGGCGACAAAACAACCTACCCTAGCTACGTGGTAGTAGTCTGGATGGCAACCATCTTTGATCTTAAGTATGCTGCCATAATAACCTGTCGTTCCGGCATTAGTGACCCAAGTTCTTGTACCCTTATACGACAGCAGCGTGTTCGCGATGCCACTGGCGTTGCAAACACTCATAGGCGACGGTAACTGCTAAATTCTAAGCAGGCTGTCAGCCTGTCGGCTGTCCTAGAGCAATAAAAAAATTATTTAATATAATCTTGAATTGAAATCGAAATTAATGCTGATTGTTGGAGCTATTTATGGATATTCTATTACAAGTTTTTTACTACGCGTATTTATAAATATAAATTACAAATTTTAATTTGTTTTCTGAAACAAAAATACTACAGTTTTTTATTTTTTCTAACACAAGTTACTGTTTTCCTTTAAACAAGTAAAAGTAAATTTATATTTTGATATTTTCTTTATCTAATATTATATAATTATTTGGGTACTATTTATTGTAGTTTATTTACAACATTTTAATGATAAATTCTAAAAGAGATATTTTTAAATTCATTTTATTTGTACTTCTCCAGGTTACCCACCAGATTTCCCAATAGAAGCACTGGTGAAACTCGAAAGACCTTCACCACCGTTGCCCACACCACCACATACGCCTACAGACGACACACCCCCCGCTGTAGTTATTTCCCGGCTCCAACCCGCTTGGGTCCCTCAACCCCAAACATACCCAACTTACCCTCGTCCAATGAATTATTCATATGAAAAAGTTCCCGGGTATACCCATCCCGCAATGTCGTACGTACAGGCCCAAGTGGCGACGCTTCCTCCGTCGGCCCCATACCACGCGATGCTCGTTAATCAATGGATTAGAAACGCGGCCTTGTACCACCATTCACTCAGGTACCCTGGAGTAATGCCACAGAGGATGCCAGGAAGAAATCCTCCGCCGCTGCGAACACCAGGTGTGCCTGGTGCTAGGCCTAAGAAGCAATTTATTTGCAAGTATTGCAATCGCCAATTCACGAAGTCTTACAATCTCCTTATCCACGAGAGGACCCATACTGACGAGAGGCCTTACTCCTGCGACATCTGTGGGAAGGCTTTTAGAAGACAAGACCACCTTAGAGATCATAGGTATGTTAATATTCTACAATCTTCTTCTTCTTCCTGCCCTTATCCCAGCCATGTGGGTTTAGCACAATATGTCCGCTCCTTCCAGTCTCCATTATTAGTCGTCATCTGAACACTCACACCATTTTTTGGCATATCATTATTATTATCCGTGCAGGGGCGGAGAAAGAATACTAACCTCTGTGGCCGGGGTCGGCCTGTCGTAAAAAGCGACAAAACAACCCATCCTAGCTACGTGGTAGGGCCTCGAGCCCGTCTGGATGGCGACCACCTTTGGTCTTAAGTATGCCGCCATAACCTTGTGTTGTATTCCGGCATTAGTGACCCAAGTTCCTGTACCCTTATGGGACAGCAGCGTGTTCGCGATGCCACTGATGCTGCAAACACCTATAGGCGACGGTAACTGCTAAATTCTAAGCGGGCCGTCAGCCTGTCTGCTGTCCTAAAGCAATAAAAAAATATCATCTTTTACACAATGCATTCATCTTTTCCTTGGTTTATCTCTCCTTTTGTATCCATCCACTCATCATCATCATCATCATTATCCCTCATTTCTAGGATTTTCCTTGTTACATGACATTATTCTTAATAATCTTATTAATTGTAACTTGTAATTGATGTTGTATTTTATATTGTCAATATTTTGTTGTTGTAGAATAAATTATTATTATTATTCTCTTTGCATTGTATAGTTTTATCAGACTAGCTTACTTTTTAGCTTCTCAATATTCTACAATCCTAAGTTAATCCAAGTTATAATAAGATAAATGTAACTGAATACAGCGCTTTCCCTCAATAATGTAATGACTATCACAATTTCTCAACTTCTATTTAATTTATTCATCTAATATCAACAACATGATTTAGAACGTGTTTCATACCTTTGTTGACGATAAAAGAGAAAGAAAAAAGTAAAGTAAAGTGAACCTTTTCGTGCGGTCGGCCGCACGCGCTTCTCAACCGGTTTAGTTCTTTACGATCACTATATGTATGTCGTGGTGCGCCATCGAACAAATTACACCTCATATTTCTTCCCTCTTATGAGACTAAAGTATATTTCTTGTATTTTAACTGTATAACATATCCAAATGTTGACATTTTATTGAAAGCGCTTATTGTAGAGTCTATTGAGCTCTAATGCGTTTTGAATATGTGAATACATTAACTTGTTTAGCTCTTGTTTATTATTTTATTAGAAAAAATACTATGCTGTTGTTTGCCTGTCGTATTAATAACTATTTAACTTATCTAAAACTGTACTTGTTTCATTGTTTTGAAATATTTTAATACAATTATGAATCACATAATTCGTTCTATGATAAATGGATTTAAAAGGGCAGCATTTTTTAATTTAAATGCAATATATTTTAAATAGGACTTATCAAGTACTAAATTTGTTTATGTAAACTAAATTTTCTTTATTTCTTTTCCAGATACATTCATTCGAAGGAGAAGCCATTCAAATGCACAGAGTGCGGTAAAGGATTCTGTCAGTCACGTACCTTGGCTGTACATAAAATTCTCCACATGGAAGAATCTCCCCATAAATGTCCAGTATGCAATAAAAGCTTCAACCAAAGATCAAACCTGAAAACTCATCTGCTCACACACAGCGAAGCGAGCAAGCATCACCTTGACCATCTCGAAGGATGTCAAGAAGTGTCTTCCACAAGTCAACATGAGAGCTCCTTATTGGATCTGTCGCATAAGCCATCACTGCCGCTTCCGCAACAGCCTATTGTTAGTCAACAGTCACCGGTAGAAAGTCCTAAGAAAACATTAGGCTTCTCAATAGAAGATATAATGAAACGGTAATTTTAGTTACATAAATATATTACGCTCTTGCGGATAGACATTGCTATGGTCGCATTTAAACGAATGTCATCTATTGATTCGTAATACGTATAAAATAATCATCTGTGCGACCTCATTCTTCGTTTCGCCAAAGAATTAGTTCAGTGACTGGTTTATTAATAATTGCTTTAATTTCTTTATCTCTTTGTACAACACAATCGGTTGCAGGCGTAATTTCATTATCTTCATGTACATATGCAGCATTATCATTGTATGATAATTCAAATAACTCGTGAAATCATTGCTGATTGCTTCATGATCTTTCTAAAAAGACTGATATTGTTTTAATTTTATTGTTATGTTTTGTTATAGATTTATTTATTGTGATTGTTTAAATAGGCCTAAGTTATGTATAACAAAAGTTACCGTCAAGTATTACCTTGTAATTATGTCCAAATCTATACGGCTATGACAACGCTGAAGTTTTTATTTTATAATATAGGAATAATTTGTTTATAAATAACTGTAAATATAAATGATAAGTCTAGTTTATAAGTCTTCGAGGCTATATCATATTTAAATATAATAGAGAGGTGTTGAATTCAAGTTGTTTTATTTACTTAGCGTACATGTTGGCATGTTTAAGCTCAGTTTAGATATACAGTGGTATAAATTTATTTCAATCACAATGGCTTGGTACCATTACTTTAATTATAATCATTTCATTAGAGAAAAGCTTCTTTATGCTGGGATTAGGTATATTAAATTAAATGTTCATTTGTACATCTAATTAAATTCACAACTCCTAAATTGTGACATTAAATGCAGAGGTCGCTGATGAAGCTTGTCATCGGATACCGTCTTTGCAATTTTTTGCATTTGGGCAATATTTCTCGTGCAATACAAGAATAGCTGAAATAGATAGCTTTTTATTTTCACTGAATACTTCTTTACTAACTTGACAAAAATACTTCATTGTAGTTTTTTAGCTTTTAGATGAAGCAACTTATTTATTGCACATTAAAAACCACTTGAAGATGTGGTGAGTTCTTATCTCTGACCACAAAACACAGGCTACTATTGTGCCCTAAGTGGGAGGACACGCGTTTTCACAAGAGGAGTCACAACTGAATTCTGCAGTTATTGAAATAATGAATACTGTTATCATTGTTTGATTACCTCCGTGGCTCATCGGTCAACTTGTGTCAGAGTACTGACGAGGTCGCAGGTTAATTCTCGTCCTGAGTCCGAGTGTTAGTCTGATATCTATTTATTTACAAATAAATATAGTAAATCAGTTTCCATATATATTGCCCATAACACAAGCGTTCTGCTGTTTGCTTTAGAAATAGATGGTGCTAAGTGAAATACACTTGGAGTTCAAAGGCCATTGTTAAGTGCAGTCACTGGGCAAACTGGATGATTTTTTTAGCTGGACTGAAAGGACGGACGGTGAAAGAAGCTGGAATATTTGGAGCAGTTTTGGGTGAATTCCCAACCGTGTAGGGAAAAAACGAACAGCGTTCTTATTATTTATAAACAAGAAATAAGTAGTCGCCTTTTTGATTTCCTATTTACTAATAGGATTACTAATAGGCTTTATTCCTATTTCATGGACCACACAGCTATTACAAAATCAATAATATACTTACATGTTAAACAAAATATGTCATCTATATAAATAAAATGATAGATGTCTGCAGTTGTGCGCATCCCGGCAAAATGAAGTTTTATTTTTTAGACATTTGGCTCTAATCTAAAATTATTGCGATATCTTCATTTAATATAAAATTATTATAGTTTTAAGGAAACAACGATTTTTATAAGCACTACGTGTCCAGTCATGTGTGTGTGTGTGTTTTTTTTTTGCTACAGAGAAGTGGGGAAAGCGATGTAGAGCACTTGAGTAGGAGAGGGGAAGTCTCTTTTACTTCTGCCTCATGAAGAAAGCAAGCTGGACGAAGTCGCTGGTATCAGATAGTTGTAAATAAATGCTGAAAATTGTCACAATTTACTTAGTTCTAAAGAATCATCATAGAAACATCACACAGCACATCAAAGAAACGATCTCATCCTAAAGAAAGCAGCAGATGGCGCTTGTATTCATAAGAGACGCTTGTGTTATAGATGCTAGACCGTGCCATGTTCTCGGCATTACTAGTAATTCGGAACTCCGATAGTCTACGTGGTTGTGTGAGAGTTACCGTATCAACCCTACGGCGGCCGCTTCTTATGCTGATGTGATAATCACCGGCGGCGACAAAAGTATACTGACAAAAAAAAACTTCTAAAACACTGCCCTACATTTATCTTGGGATCGATTTTTAGTCACAACTCTGCATCGAAACTTACTTAACTTTACATACTAGATAACCTAATTTAGTAAGACATTTTAATGAATGAAAAAGATTTTAAAAAGTAAACGGCCATGACAGTAACAGTTCGTGAATCAAAAACTCAAAAGTAATAATTTATTTTAATATAATTACATATTAACTCTTCGACGAGAACACGTTTTGTCTGTAGGGCGAGGCAGACGCAAAAAACCTGTATCGAGTTGTCCCATAATTCAGCATATGGGTGTGTTAGTAACCTTTAATTTTGAAATAGTATCTAATAAATGTAGTTTGGCCTTAATTCTGCATTATTTTTAATTGATGTACATGGTAGCTTAGTAGTCATCTTCGTTAACTTAGCGTTAAATCTCGGCATCCCAAACTTCCAGTCCGGTGAATGGAGTCCGCTTTCCAACTTGATTTTCTCCACTTGGACCATTGGCATGCATATCACCCTTGACAACGTCTAGTTATTACTTTTTGGGCTTACCTTTGTTACCGGGGCCCGGTGGACGGGCATGGCTAGGCATTTGTTTCCCACGTAAGTATCTGCCGTAATACGTGGCCATACCAGCAAAGACACTCCTGCAATTTGTCTGTAATGTCACGGACATTACTGCAGCGAATATGGGAGTCCGAACGTGGTCCTTCTGCGTTACTCCACACATCCACCACAGCATATTCATCTCCGTGACTCACAGTGCCTGCTTGTGTTACTCCAGCACTGGCTATGTTACACAGCCTATTGGTATCTCACTGTAACCCAGAGGTTACGTGTTCGATGTTCACAATGGCGTGATCCTTTCGTGAAATATCGCGAGGAATCCATATATCTATACTGGTGATATATATAAATATATATCACTGGTGCATAACCTTTGAATATGTTTTGGACTAGGATATCAGGCATGTTCCTTTCCTTTAAAGCTTGAGTTCTGCAGTCCCAGTATTGGCAGTTATCAATATACCTGCAATTTTTCGATAAAGAAGATTTAGTGTTTTAAATAAGTGAGAATATAATGAGTTATGAAATTTTTTATTATTCCGTTTATCATTAATTTTTCCTTTATGGCTTAAGTTAACCTGACCTGCTATCTGGTGCAGCTTGAATAGCCCACTCGACTCTGATCTAGAAATTTCCTTTCAGAGATCAAAAAATCTCTGCGAAAATCAGGTTTAACCAGATCTTCTGCCCGACTTTATTGTGCTTCTTTGTAAAAAAAATTTTTAACATAAGAGTAAATGTAAAAAGGTAATAAGTAAGTTTTTTCGTAAACAAACCTGATATAACCCTTATAGAATTAATCGTACGTTAATTAATGACGTATAAATTATAATTATATTTGAAGTATAGTTAATTTCTTAATATATATGATTTTTATGAAATAAAAAACAATCGAGAAAATTTTGGAAACACGATTTGCCGGTAAAGTCGTTTTATGAAATGGAAAAATACTAATAATGCACAAGAAGCGCAATCTTATTGTCGCTCATTACTCCATCTAGTAGCAATACTCTGAAATGGTGAATGTCAACTGTCGCAACGCGATGTCGCTGCGCGTATCATTTAAAGACAAGGTTTATGTTTTTGGTCTCATGTGTCCAATATTAGAAAATTGAGTTTAATGATTTAGTATCGGTGGAAATAAATAATTAATGAAATAAATAAATTAAATATTTAAATTTGAAAGTGTTTTATATACTTTATTAAATTAAGCATTAATTGTTATCCTTACTAAAATATACGTCGGCATATTTTAATGTGTGGAACCCTAATAACTCTATCTAGGTAAGCATCTAGAGAGCCGTAAAAGACGATAGAGTAAACATTACAATTACTAGTTTACGGATAACAAAGAACTTTTTCGGATAAGGAGACCAAATAATATATATATAACAAAAAAGTTATATCTAAATAAAAAAAGTTAAATTTACGTCATCTATTTCATATATTATCTGAACAGCTAGAATGGAACGGGGTGGAGATGTGCGCAAGAAGAAACCTTTTGTAATTCAATATTCCTTTGAGTTACAAATTATTTTGTGGAGGTACGTGAAAACTAATACCGGGGAAGCTTTAGCAGGTATGCCAGGGACGTGGGTAACGTTGACAACGGTGGAAACTGAAGTGGGAATAACACTACCCCATTGCGCGTCTCCAGGAGACCATTTGTGTGGATATCATTAGGATCTTAAAAACCAAAAGTTCTAGAGATTTAATTATTACGGGGATGTTCAATGACGTATTAAAAAGTAATATAGTTGTGTAATATAAAAAGAATATATTCTTAAAAGAATACCTGACACACTGCATGTTTTGATCAACCGGCCTGACAGGTATAATAACTTGAAATATCGCCGCAATTCGCCAAAAATTCCCTTTAAATCCGCTCCGATTTACTTTTAATTGGAACAAAAAGGGTACCTCGATTGTATTGTGAATAGTCATGGGAATCTGGGAATTCTGCCAAAGAATCTGCGATTAGGACCAATCAAAGGGGATTTGTTGCAATTTCCATTGACTCTCAAATTGCTGGTGTTAAAACATCAAACATCAATCAATGATCACTATTTCGAGTCGATTAAAAATCGATCGTATTTCTCCATAATTGTTTTTAGAAAAGATTAGTCGATTAATATACGAGTACTTTTTGGTGTAGAACAGCAGACAGGTTAACAGACCACTTAATACTAACCAGTTACCATAGCCTATGAATGTTTGCGACGCTATGGGCATCGCTAACACGCCGCCCGCATAAAGAAAAGGGGAACCTGGGTCACTTATACCAGAATATACAAAGTTGATAAGGCGGTATGTTTAGAAACCAAGGGTAGTTTCTCATCCAGCTAGGATTAGATCCTTACCACCTAGCTGTGATGGTTTTGTCACCTTTTACGATAGGTCGCCCACGACCGTAGGAGTCAGTATGCTTACTCCGCCCCCACAGAGAAGACTACTACACTACTAAAAATGTATTAATGATAAGAAACTGTTGTCCACGTAATTGGCGGTTATAGAATGGTAAGCTTATGGTGTTCTTCATTATGATGATCTGTAAGCCTGATATTTAGACGCTAAACACGAGACGTTCTTAAATTACTTTTTGAATTTATTTAAAAGCCAGGATTGCGTTTAATTCGACTAAATGTAACCTAAAATTAAGAACATAAATTATTTACATAATAAAAAAGTTCTGATCAAATTCGACTCGGAAAATAGTAAAACAAAAAATATCGAATAATTATAAACTTTTTCATAATTATTCGATATTTTCGTTGATATTCTTATACAAATATTATATATACGTCATCTACACATCTACGGATTTCTAGAAGATATCATTTTCTAGCGATAACACCGACGATTTCTAAGTACATAATTTTAGAAGCAATGACAGCCACCCTACAATCATCTCTGTGCAGTTCAGCGAAAGGTAAGCTCATAAGTAACGTTACTTAGACATAAAGCTACGATAAAGAAGAATTATTTTACCTCCGTTATAGAGCAAATGATATAATTGTACTAATTTCGAAATAAACATTATCTAATGAAGATTGCATTAACCCTACGGCTGGTTCAGACGTAACGATCACTGAAGTAGCATGAGGCCAACTTTGGGGCATTATATAAAGATTTATTACTACTTTAGAAGATATTATTGTTAGATATACCGCTATTTCTGAATAAGATTTATGTTATAGCTCGAAGCGGTTTACCGTGGATTTAAAACAAAAGGTGAGGTTTTAGGCAATCGGTTATTTGATTTATGTTTCTACATATCGCTGTGGTATATGTTGTGACGAAATGTTAACTTTAATAATTCTATTATTCGAAAGATCTTCATCTGCTTTAGTGTACCTAAAAACAGAGCAGTCTTAGCGCAGGTTTTGAGTTAAAGACACTTTTTCCCGTAAGTGTTGTATGCTTCTAGTCTAAGGTGATAAAACAGTCTACCTTTCTCCAAAGACATACTGAAGATGTCTCATTCTCAGGTCTCTATTGGTCATTGTCAGGAAATCATTGTTTACTGCTAGATGAAGGTACTTACTTACAAGTTTGTATTATAAATGTCAGTCCCTTAGTTTATTAGTTTTAGTTAATATTAGAAATTTAGTCTCCAACCCAGGATACATTTGCTCCAAAGGTTATATGGCATAGGTGACCATTAACAATAAAATTTTGCGAACTAATACTAACTAAACGATCCTATAAGAGACACACCCAAGATAGTCATCCAATCACATCTTTAGTTTCTACATCTTGACCTCGTATGTCATTACAAAATATAAAACTAAACAAGATGATATTTTAATATAACACCTTGACATGAAACTAACAAATCTTCAACCAACAAAAGGCAAAACAAAAATTCAAACATCGAACGCATTTCATCAAACATTCGAATTTTGAATTATATACGCACGCGCCATCTGGCAGAGTATACACGCAACTGATTGACAGCTGTCTTGAATATAATAGCCATTTCAGCCAATTAGAGGGTCCGACGCACCCAGTGATGAAAAGCTAAAACCGCTGGCTAATACAAGGTAGTTACTCATGGGTGCGGTTTCTACAGCTGCCGGAAAAGTTAGGTAGGGTTATGTAAGTAATATTTTACTAGTACCAAATTTAGGCTCGCACCTTAGAGAAAAAAAGTATATCAGACGTGTTTAAGCTGGAATCACACACCGGAGAACTCTACGTTCCTTTATAAGATACTTATTAGAAAGCAGTGCTGCGTGTAATACACGCATGACGTTATGAGTTACTGGTCGCATGCACAAGCGGTTTCGACTAAGTCGTCCAAACCGTCCAAAAGGTAGATTATTTTTAATTATTTTAAAAATGCAAGGAAAATATAAATTATATAATATAAACCGATAATCTAACGCGTGACTTCCTGAGTAGTGCGTGATTCTACTCAACCTTCTAATGTGGAAGTATTGATTTAAATCGATTATGTACGGTTATGTATGAAATTTTAAACAATTGATTTCCGATTTAATGTTTTATTTTTTATGGATCTTTTTGGTTCTAAATCCGGATTATGTCTATAGTTTGTTGATGTTATATTGTATATAATTATAACAAAGGACGTAGACTCACGATTTGACACCGGAAGCGATATGCGTGCTAATCGTAATTTAACAGATTATAAAAAACCTTTCGAAGTAGGAAAACAATGAGTAGGAAAACAAGCTCTAAATTAAAGAATTAGGACTTAAGTTGGATTAACACTGATATTATTATAACAATATGTGAAGCAAATGCCTACTTTATAATCCTTTTTACGAAAATGATGTGGATGAAGGAATAAGAAATTTGGCACAATAAAGTCTATTTAGAGAATAAATGTAGAAAGCTATTTTTTATTAATGCTTAACAATTTATTAAATTTGTAAAAACAACAGTACTCTTACTATTTTGGTTATGGTTATAGTCTGTGGTCAAACTGAGAAAGTCAAATTTCGAACGCTGGGCGACCATTAGTACTACCCGTTTATTTTAATGCCTCGTTGCTAATAATAGAATTTTTAATGCATATACATTGTTATCTAATCCTTTATGATATCGTTATAGTATTTAACTTGTCACTCAGTGGGGGCAAGATAGAAAATAGAAACTGACATTTCACCAATTACCTGTTTTTGGTAACGGTCTTTCGAAGTTATAATAATTATAGAGATTCATCCGCAATTTAATAAACGCTATAATTATAATAATGATTCATCAAAACAGTTGAGTATAACCTTAATTAATACCTTACATGGTGTGGAGTTTTTGTCTCAAATTTCTTTATGATTGAAAATTTTTCTGATAGTGTGTGGGTGTTACGAATTGTAGAAATTATCCATTACATGTTTAAGATCCTCAAAATATGTCAGAGATAAGTCAATTTTATGTCATATTATAGAAGTAAATAATATTGTCGAAAATAATATATTTAATTTGTATGCAATGCAATCTCGACCATTTTGTGTAAACAAGAGCGAGGTGTTGTCATGTAATAAAACATTATTTTCAAATCTGGCTGTATGTTACTTGCCAGTAATAAGAGTAGTGTTATCCCATCACTTTCCTAGGCAGTAATTAAATTATATCTTTTTCGACTGATCACAAAAAAGAAAGGCACCGTTTCATTTCATCCACAATCTTTCGCTCCTATAAAAACTCTTTTTCCATGTGCCTCTTTTGTCAAGAAAAAAGAGACTCACTAGAGAGTATTAAAGTAAAAATGCGCTCAATTTTATTTATGATCATCATCATCATCTTAGCGTTAGTTTAAATCCCGGTTGCAGCCCAAACTCTTGCTTCGGCGCCCGGGGTCCGTTTTCCGACTTTTTTTCTCCACTTAGCACGATCTTCGGCATCTCTGGTGGTCAGTCTATTGGCGAGTCCACTACGTCAAGCCAGCACTTTTTGGGTCTACCCCGGAACCGGGGGTGGCGGCATGGCCAGGCATTTGATCCCCACATAAGTAGCCGATTGCTATAAAACGTGGCCATACCAGCGAAGGCGACACTCCTGCAATTTATCCGAAATGTCACGAACATGAAGGCCGCCGTGAATGCGGGAGTCCCTAACGCGGTCCTTCCGCGTTATTCCACACATCCACCGCAGCATATTCATCTCCGTGACTCGCAGTGCCTGCTTGTGTCGCTCCAGCACCGGCCACGCTTCACATCCGTATAAAAGGACAGGCCTAATGATGGTCTTATAGACATGTCCCTTCAATTTAACCGGTATCTATCAAGTCGAGAAACAGGCAATGCAGAGGCGTAGGTATTCTTCGCCCTGTATTTGTCCGCGACAGTTCATTGTCCCGTGACCAGGAGGAAATCCATATTGACATTCCGAGACAGTGCACTCCTGTCGAATCCGAGAGGCGATAACCCTTTCAATTTTATTTATGATGACTGACACCAATGTTAACCGATGTTTACATAGTAAAAATACTTTGACTTTGAGCTGCTATGTGGTATAAATACTTCATCAATGTATTCAGGGCTTCAGGCCTTTCTTCTCTGGAGCCTGAAGTATACACCGAGTTTTGTTTCATGGCAATTATTTAATAAATGTTTTGGTGATATTGCCCATACAGTGTTTATTCCTGGCTGTACCTATTGAGCATCGATCTTTCTTCAAAGTTCAAATATATCAATAGTATTATGAAACTTCAATGTATTGAGGGTATTCCCTCAATCATACTTTTCTGAACAACAAATATTTATTTATTTAGTGTTTAAAACTTCCAATTCTTACACTTGAAACTAATAAACATTTATACATAACTAACTACGGTGACCCGACAACCCCAAAATGAGTCTTGGCCTCGGACAGCAGATCACGCCATACTGAGGTTGAACAGGTCTTGAGCTACTACATCTTCGCAGTTGTATCTAGAACATCAAACCGGGCGTCGTCTCCCATTTGGTTGTCATAAGTACGCTCTCTTCACGGCATGATCCTTTCCCATTATCTTTAGGTGTCCGAGCCACTGAAGCCTAGCTGCTTTAATCTGTCCAATAATGTAGGGTTTGGGCACCAGGTTTTCTATCTCTAAGTTATTCCTGACTCTCCACATCCAATCTTCCGCTTTTGTCAGCCCCAGAATCTCTCGCAGAATCTTACTTTCCGCTACTAGCAGCTTATTTTCTCTTTCAAGGTCCAGACTTCGCATCCATACATTAAAGTTGGTAAATAAAGTAATGACAGATTTGTACACACTAGAAATTTGTAAAGGGCTGCTGCAAATTTGAGAGCGTTTTGAATACGGATATCAATTTCGTCCTCTCTCTGGTTTGTATCTGTAACGATACATCCCAAGTACTTGAATCTGTTAATACCTTGGTAGATTTAGCCCCTAATTTCTAGACCTTTTCTCTTCTCCCTTGTGTCCCTGTATCTTTACATGTGAAAGAATTTCATCTTCTCACGGCTGATTCTGAGCCCGAGGCCGTGAAGTCAGCCTCATATTCATAAACATAAAAGTTAATAATTTAAAATAGCTACTAAGCAGTTCATAATAACAATCATAATTTTAAATGACATAAATCAAACGTCCCTAATAATTCAACAACATAAAACTGTCACAACCCTACAATTTAAGAAATAAAAATGTCATTTGCAACATTTTCTGACGGAAGGCACGTTCGGATATTCGCAAAGAGCTATCAATTTAAATTGTTACTTTTAATTTTGTATATCATTTGTGTCGACGTTTGTGGGCGATTATAAGCACATTTACCCTATTTAATAACTGACCGAAACATTTTGATCTTTTGTAATTATATGTTGTCTTACCACACTATACCTAGGAAGGAACACGGTGGATCGACAGTATATTGTATAGGTATATTGTATAGACACTATAAGTACATTGTCGGCAAGCCCATCAGGGCTTTTATCTAAATCTATTCGCTGCTTATTTAAAATATGAAGTAATAGCTTTAGCATCTCGGAACGTCTTGGACAACTAGGCCAAAGACGAAGCCAACAACTTTAGTCGCTCCCCAAGTTTATGCCGAAGTAAAAAGGTTCGCCTCGACGCCAACCTACCCTACACAAGGAGTAGAAGAACAAAATTGCATGTCTGGGTATTTATGTATAATAAATTTACAAAAGAATATGTAAGTAGTATATCAGTTGTCAAGTACCAATAATAATTATAAGTGCTCTGTTACTTTGGAACTAGATGGCGCTGTGTAAATTGTCACAGTATATTTTGAAAAAATGCGTAAGTTACTTTACAGGTAGAAAACAAGGCGTTTCTCTTTTATGTTTCCCTACTATTTCTCCTTTTGAGGCTGAGTCAGACGATCTTGTAAAACCAATTTAGTTATACCATTTTTCTTGTGCCTTCTTGGTTTAGAAAAAAAAACAGCCAACGACAATCATTCAAGTAAAAAACGACAGTCGTTTCTCATATGATATGATTTTCATATGATTGTTTAGTGACTAAACAAATCATAGAATAATTAATTCTAATTAATATTATAAATGCGAAAGTGAGTTTTTTGTTGGTTCGTTTGTTACGCTTTCACGCCTAAACCGCTAAACCAATTTTGATTAATTACGGTATGGTTATGGATTGGACCTTGGAGAACCCATAGGCTACTTTTTTAAATTGATATGGCAGAACAACGTTTGCTGGGTCAACTAGTAAAATATTTAAATTGGGACAATTCACACAGAGCCAATCTAGTAATGGCTAACTTATATACTACTTTTACACTTTTCTTTTGTAGATAAATACTTATTGACATAATCACACAGACGTGGGCCAGGAACTGAACCCGTAACCTCCGCAGGCGTTTCGACGTGCGTTAGCTGTTAATCCACGGAGGTCATGACAGTCTCCTGACATCAAAGTACAATAATTTTACAACAGGGATTAACCACTTCGTTAATGATGAATGAAATTAAAATTTGTTTTACAGGTAAAATACAGTCAGAAAATGAATTAAGTCTGTTTAACTTGTAATTCTTACCTGAACGAGACTTAACGCGACGAGGAACAGCAGGCAGGCTGACGGCGCACTTACAGTAAACAGTTATTTGCGACGCTAAAGGCACTGCGAACACGCTGCTGTCCGCATAGAGGTATTGAAACATGGGTCACCAATACCGGAACACAACATATGATTATTATAACGGCATTCTTATGGATGGTGGTGGTGGTTATCATCCAGACGGGCTTGAGGCCCTATCACCAAGCAAAATCCGAAATTAAATTACTTTTAATGACAGTATCAAAATACATAGGTACATATACCAAAACTTGATCAATTGTTCCCTATTTGACTTTCATTTCTAGCGGTTCCTTTTACGAATACAATACCGGAAACCAAAAATATTTACCAAAACACACGTCATAAAGTCAAATTGAAAGACCATTCTAAATTAGACAGGCAATAAAAATAACCTTAATACCACCTACTTAGTTACTTTTCGAAGTATTGCCGACTAGGAGCAATGAATGACTAATTTGTAGGCGCCACCGTAGATTCGGGCGGCTTTTTAAAAGCGTAGGATAACCGCAAAACTAATCAAACACCGTATTATTATACCGTCATTTTTGGAGATGGTCAGTCGTGAGATAGACGATAGAGAGCAAAAGTAAAGGGAACATAATGATGAGTGTAATTATATACTGGGCAGTTATTGTTGCCTAATTTTCAGAGTCTTCAGGAAAACTGATGCCAAACACTCAGTTACAAATTATACTATATCGTATTTACTAAGGAAGTTGAAAAATAAGCTCGTATTAAATTGTTAGACAGGACATTGACACAATTTGTTAGTAACAAATTTTTACATATCTATACAAATAAATAAAATTGGAAGGTCTGTTTGTAATAATTAAATAATCGCTGTTTACTAAGTGCATTCGGACATATACACGGTACATATACCAAAACAACATTTTAACATTTTTTGCCTCTCTGTCTGTCTGTCTGTTTGTTCCGGCTAATCTCTGAAATGGCTGTACCGATTTTAACGGGACTTTCACTGGCAGATAGCTTTTTTTTTTTTTTTTTTTTTGGTCTCGGGGAAAAACCTCTCTTGACGGGTTCCCCCGGCCCGGGGGGACCGAGGGATATGTGGGACTCCGGGAAAGATGATTGGCCATCCGACTACCCACTAAAAAACCCCGCTGTTCTCCTATCGCCTACGCCCGGGCCCACGGATATATAGCCTGCCGATCTCGTGGCCCGGGCCGGCGCCGGCCCGCCCTTAGTCTTGAGGCGGGCCCCTTCTAAAGTGTTGGCGCCAGGGGGTCAGGGTTTCGTCCCCCCGGCGCTCTCCTAACAACTCTAGGAGTTGAGGGGGGCCGCGGAACAGCACGCAGCCCTCACCCTCGCGGCAATAGTGCGGGCGGCGGGTCCTCCCCCGAGGGGCCGCCCGCGGCCGCTTTTTACGGCGGCCGGAGGTCGTTACTGGCCCTCCGGCGCCGCCGGCGTGGCCTGCGTTGGCGGGAGGGGAGTGTGGTGGTCGACTCCCGCTCCCGCTCCGCCGCCTCCTTTGCGGACATGACTGCCTCGCAGAAGGAGGCGACGGCCGTCCATCCAGGATCGCCCCCGACCATGGACAGAACCAGGGCCGGGAGCGACAGGTCCACGCCGATTTGGGCGACGAGGGCGCGGCGCTCCTCGCGCCACGCAGGGCACACGGCGACAGTGTGGTTCACCGTGTCCTCCTCGTCGCCCGCGCCACAGTGGTGGCACCCTGACGTCATCTCCCGCCCTATGCGACACAGGTACCTCCCGAAGCAACCGTGCCCCGAGAGGACCTGCGTCAGGCGGAAGGTCAGGGCGCCGTGGCGCCTTTCCAACCATTCGGCCAGGACGGGCCTCACCGCTTCGATGGTGGCGAGGCCCGCGCTGGGGTGCGCGAGGCGCTCCTTCCACTCCACCATGAGCACCACGTCGCGCAGCTCCGCCCGCTTTGCCTCAACTTCGCGAGGCGCGGGGCGAGAGCCACGCTCGGCTGCGTCCCGGCGCCACTGGTACAACAGCGCCAGGACCCGGGCCTCGAGGTCCCATGGTGGGGATCCGGCCAGCAGGGAGGCCGCTTCGAAGGACACCGTGCGGTATCCCCTTATCGCCCTGACGGCCAGGACGCGCTGCGGCCTGCGAAGCAGCGCCGTCGTTTTGGCCGTCAGGCGATCCGCCCAGATCGGGGCCCCGTAAAGGGCCATCGACCGCACGGTTCCTTCAAAGAGCCTGCGGCACACTGCGCCCGGCCCGCCGATATTCGGCAGCAGACGGGAGAGTCCCGCCGCCGCCCGTACTAGCCTCGGCGCCAGGCACTCGAAGTGCGCCGCAAAGTCCCATCGGCCGTCGAGCACCAGTCCGAGATAATTCATGGACGGCCCGACGGCGATGCGGACGCCTCCTACCATTATGCTCAGGCCCGGTGGCGGCCTCTGGCGGGGCCCGTAGAATATAAGAGCCTCCGTCTTGTTTAAGGCCACCTCCAGGCCGAGTAGCCGGATTCTAGCCACCGTTTGCGCCACCCCAGCCGTGCCCAGAAGGCACGCCTGGCGGGGGTTCCTCCCACGCGCTGTGACGAGCGTGTCGTCGGCGTAGCAGATGACGCCGACGCCGGGGAGGAGCGCCCCTCTCAGGACCCAGTCGTATGCGATGTTCCACAGCAGGGGGCCCAGGACCGACCCCTGCGGAACACCGCACACGACGTCTCGCCGACTTTGCCCACCCTGGACCGGGTAGACGACGGCACGATCATCCAAATATGCCTCGACTATGCGGCGGAGGTAGGGAGGCACCCGATGGTACTTGAGCGCCTCCCGCACGCAGCTCCACGGCAGGGTGTTGAAGGCATTGGCGATGTCAAGTGACACCGCCAATAGCACTCTGCCTCGAGCCACCGCGTCCTCCGCCTGGCTCCTCAGACGCGTGATCGCATCAATAGTGGAGCGCCCCTTTCGGAACCCGAACTGTTCGTCCGCCAGGTTCGGCCCCTCAGTCTCTAGGTGCCGGACGAGGCGGTCTGCGAGGATCCTTTCGAAGACCTTCCCCACCTCGTCCAGCAGCACGATGGGCCGATAGGCGGACGGTGAGTCCGCCGGGCGCCCCTCCTTCGCGATCAGGACCAGCCTCCCCGTCTTCCATCTGCGGGGAAACTGGCCCGATCGCAGACACACGTCGAAGAGCCTCAATAGTCGACTGGCAGATAGCTGATGTAACAAGGAGTAACTTAAGCTATTTTGATTTTAGAAAAAAAAATTTTTTTAAATAATTTTCGGAAATTTTATATACCAGTTTCAGTTGACCTCAGATTTATATCATCAATCATATATGAAATAGGGAATATGAAATAGGGTTCAGCTTAGGCTGGACATTGTAGGTTGAATTTCCAATTTAAGTTAACCTCAGATTTATGTCATCAATCATATAAAATAGGGTTTAGCTTAGGCTGGACTTTGTAGGTTCGAACGTACGTATTCCGGAGGTGCATGACGTAACAGTTGCATTCGGTAATACTGACTGTTTGCATATTTTATTATTATATTTTAGGGTTTATAGGGTTTGTAATCCAAAATAAACCATAAGATATATCCAAAAAAATTTGCCCTAAGTCACTATTCCACGCGGACGGAGTCGCGGGCACAGCTAGTATTACATAGAATAATAAATAATAATATTCCATAACATTAAATAAACCTTGATTACTTGTTATGTGTTTTTTTTTAATGCTGTAGGACAGCAGACAGGCTGACGGCCCGCTTAGGATTTAGCAGTTACCGTCGCCTATAGGGGTTTGCAATGCCAGTGGCATCGCGAACACGCTGCTATCCCATAAAGGTACAGGAACTTGGGTCACCAATGCCGGAACACAACACAAGAATATTATGGCGGCATACTTACAAGACCAAAGGTGGTCGCCATCCAGACGGGCTTGAGGCCCTACCACGTAGGATTGTTTTGTCGCCTTTTACGACAGGCCGCCCCGGCCACAGAGGTTAGTATTCTTTCTCCGCCCCTGCACGGATAACGGATGTGTATTATAATATAAGTCATAAATGCGTTTTAAGGATTTTCATTCATCACATATCTATTTAGGATTAAATAAATAATGTTATTAAATATTGTAAAGTTTGAGTTTATCACAAAATTTAATATCTTAATTTTTAATCAGTTCTGTCTCCAGCATTAGGAAAAACCAAGCACATTGATTGTCACGTATCCAAAAGAATTAATTTGTAAGTTTTTTGGTCTAATTAGAAAATTAAGTATTGATTATTGTGATATTAATGATTATATTGTGGGCGCTTTTTCTTTTTACCTAAGATTATAAGACATTAAAACTAAAGAATATAGAAATTACTATAAGATGCACTGTATTGTTAAATAGTAAAAATAGCAAAAGAGAAACACATATACGGATAGAATGTACGTCACAAAATACAATTATACTACGAGTATAATAAAACTAATGGCGTTCGCGGTTGTCGGTTATATGACGGTCACGAAGCTTTTCGTCTTGGCACTCGGTTAACGACTGCTGTGGCGAGCGATTCCGAGTGAGCTCTGCCGGACAGTAATGGGTGGTGCCCGCGCCTAACGGTATTATTTCCGACCAATCATGATTGCGAGCGGTGTGAACCGATGCGCGCCATAATATATCATATTTGACTAGATACTAGCCGTACAAATAAAGAATGGGATTAGAAATGGCGTCTAATATAACTGGACTGTTACAATTACAAAAGACGGTCATCATAACGGTTTTTGTGTTGTTGTCCGTACCGGCGAGTGTGAGTATAGATAGCGACAGTGTGCGAGTGAGAGGTGAACAGAAGCGACGCCATTTTCAATTCCATTCTTTAAGTGTATGGGTAGTACTGCATTGAATCTCATCTATCTCCACATTACAGCATCAACGCACTTAAGCAAAAGATGGTTCCAAAAATAGTCGCATGAGCCTTTGGCTAAATTTCGAGCCAGAATCCTGCAAGAGTTTGCACTGCGCAACACAATGATTGCTCATTGTGGTAATCTTCAGTTTGGTTTGAATTCATATAAAAAAATACATTTTATATGCAAAAGTAAAATCAAGTAGCCTCTCTGATATTATTGATCTTTGCAAAAATGTACAAGGTGTTTATGTCGGACATGTCAAAAATTATAGCGTCCTTCATTTGCGATACACGATTTGTTTGGAAAACCTATCATTATGAGGGCAAATGATCGGGATTTCGCAATTCATGAATGAGAATGGCTCCGGTTGCGAATTCGTTGTTTAATGTAATTCGTAATAATCTTTCAACTTTTAGTTTTAATGTAGTGGGATTTTGCAAATATTGACTTATGAAGTAAATTTATATACAGTGTATTTCTAGTAATAAAAAAAATAATATTTTTGATGAATATTTTATAAAAATATTCACATACTATGCAGTCATTATTATAAACTTTATATTTTTATTGACTTAGTTAATAAAAGTTTTATCTCCGTTGCAATTTAAACCCTAATTTTGAACGTTGGGGTCCAATGTAAAATTGTGAATAATTAAGCTAAATAAACCTGACAAAATTGTATTATGGCTTCCGACGCCTGCCCTGTGAAGAAAATCCCTACGAGAAAATATCGTCAGTCGGTCATTACCAGAAACACAAACTAATACAATATTAACCAATTTTTTTATTGCTATGGGACAGCAGACAGGCTGACGGATCAATTTAGCAGTTACCACCGCCTATGGATGTTTGCAACGCCAGTGGCATCACGAACACGCTGCTGTCCCATAAGGGTACAGGAACTTGGGTCACTAATGCCGAACATAACACAACACAAAGTTATCTATATATTTATAGTTATATACAAAACAACTATATAATATAGTTATATATTGTATAGTTGTTTTGTCGCCTTTTACGACAGGCCGATCCCGGCCGCAGAGGTTAGTATTTTTTCGCCGCCCCTGCACGGATAGTATATAAAAAGTAATCGAAAATATTGATAGGCCCCGTAACATCTTGAGTAAACATGCAATACGAATAGAAAATACCTGCCACCCTTACTTCTACGGTATGATACGAAGTGGCTGATGTAAAAAAACCTGCTTGAGCTTAAACCTATGCTGAATTGAATTGCAATAGAAGGTATGGGGTCTTACCTATACTAGAAATTTCTTAAACACATTTTCATAATTATTGTTGCATATCATTATATTATTTAATTCATTATATTAATTGAAAAGTTTTGAAATACGAAACAAACATTGTTATCTAGGTAAAAATATTACACGCACACTTTGATGCTTTAAAACGTGCAGTAAGCTAGTTTAGTCCCGTAAAATGCTCTCGAGCGCCCCCTTGGTTATAAGACGCACTTGATATAACGTTAAAAACTTACAAGATATTCAAAAACCTTAATCCGAGTCTGAATGCTATTAATATGCTCATATCTTGTAAATTGTCACATAAATATGGAAGATACGTAATTAAGATTAAGGAGAGATGGTCCAAATTGTTGTTGAAAGTAGTTTTTAAGTTGATAAAAGTAAATATGAGGCACGCGTCACGATCGTAATGGACACAGTTTTAAGGTACATGTCCCCAAGATGTAGTGATAAGAATAAGGAAGCTAAGGTCACCAACCTTGTTGTTACCGGGAGTATTAAGACTTGTTTGTTTGACCAATGACTACTTAATAAGATCGCCATCATCCCAGCTTTAAATGCCGGTTGCAACCGTATGCTGTTTGCAACGTCAAGCCACCACTTTTTGAACCTACCCCTCCTGCCAGGGCCCGGTATGCCCGGGCATTTGTTCCCCACGCAAATAGCCGGTTGCTCTAAAACGTAGCCATACTAGCGAAAGCAACAATCCTGCAATGTCACGGATGAAGACGGCTGCGAATGCGGGAGTTCCTAACGGTACTTCCACGTCACTCCACACATCCACCGCAGCATATTTGCCACGTTTCACAGCTGTATAAAAGGACAGACCTAATAAGAGTTTAATTAACCCGTCCCTTCAACTTAAGGTCAGGACATCTTAAGGTCCCAAATGGCACCAGTCACCTCACGCTACTTGTCCCCCGCGGCTTTATCACCTGCCTTAATGTCGCAATCGATGTCACCAGACGCGTGTAATACAAATCCCAGGTATTTTACCCGATCTATACGCTCGACCGTGTCATTGCATATGCGCATGGGTGTGGGATCTGCCGATTTACAGGCTAAGTATTTAGATTATTTTATTAAAGATTCATACTAACATTTTCAAATGACTATAACAGTACATATAAGCCGAGCTGTTAAACCGTCTTGTGCTCAATCTTTCTTTTTTAGAGGCTAACTAACGGTGACTATTCGATATATAGATATAAATATAATAAATAAGTTCCGATATATAGCACTCTCAGAGTTCTCAAATGAAGAAGGCCAGTTTTATACACTTAACCGTATTATTTTAATAGGCACAGAGTTGATAATTCATATACAAAGCGAGTGCATCCTAGAAAAAAATCTTGTAACATCACACAATTTTAAAATACAATTAACTCATTAGATAATTTTCTGGGTTATATTTGAAAATAAAACAATATCAAAACATTTAAACAAAAAATCATTCCCAAGATGCTAGATTACCTCTTTGACCCAAAAACGAAGACACACAAAAATCACCTGGACCAGTAACACCCAAACATTAAGCCCGCACGACTAGCCTCAAGCCAAAATGCTTATTAAGGATGTACCGTGCACCTGTGTGAATATTTTCATAATCCCACTAATTAGAGGTTTGCGGATCCAAAGGGTAATACCGAACGGCTGCGGCGCCCATAAATTCTTCGACATTTGACCCCGTGGACGAGGTTTTTAGGGATTTCGCCCGCAGGCACTCGTGGTCCATTTGAGACGTTGGACACAGAGTATATATACATTTAAGAGACGAGCACACCGAATATAATAATCACCTTCTTTCTTTTAATATATTTATATAAATAAAATAATTAAATTTTCTACATATGGTTATCAATATTTTGATATTAATAACCACATACAAATATAAGACATTGAAATACTTACGTAGGAAACAAATTTCTAGCTATGCTACCAACGCCGAGGAAGGTTAGATTCAAAAAGTGCTGGCTTGACGTCGTAAAAGGTGATATGCGTGTCAATGGATTGACTACAAGGGATACCGAAGACTGTGCGAAATGGAGAAGAAAAATTCGGAAGCAAACCCTGGATACCGGAGTGGAAGTTTGCTGATTTTTATTTAATGCTAAATTGATGATGATGATTATTAATATCAAAATAGTAGATCGTAATATACTCGTAGCTTGCAAAAATATCAATGAATGTTAAATTTGTGTAAATTATAACAATTATTATTAACATAAGTTTTATAATACAACCAACTTTTCTTCTTAGATATCTGCTTGGATATCGGACTTTGCAGTTACTAGCACCAAATTTTATTTAATTGAAATATTTGATGCATGCACTAGAATAATGGATTCATGATTACCATCAGTTTTTTTTTTTTTATATAATTGAAGATATATTCACGACAACAGTTAATAGAGCTTGTATTTACACAGCAATTATATTTGCTGTAAATATTTAAAATAAAATAGACATAATAATTATGAATCTAATAACATTAAAAATATTATTCTTTATCTCGATATAATATCTTGCAATGAAAATAATAATTTGCGAACACATCCCACGATTGTCCATAATTCACTGCTCACTAATGCCGTATTATATTTTATCGCTGCAATCGTCAACCGAAATGCCTTAAGGCAAACCATCTCGGCGATGCCTTTCCCACGTGCTCTGAATGTTTCCATTGCGTGTGACCTCACAAACTATATCTTTACACACTATACGTACTTCATCATCAAAAACGCCACAGTGTATATTCATCCCATACAAAACCACTTCTAAATCATCATTATCAAAATAAAAATATTCATTATCTTCATAAGCTGTGGCTATGAGATTAATATGGTTGGCGTAGTTTGTACGGGCACAAATGGATACTGTGGCTGCTTCAGTGGATCTACTGTTTGCTTCAGGCTAGAAATCTGGGTTCTCACCTTCGACTTTTATGACCGTGGGATTTTGGGTTGATGGTAATGATAAGTGATTGTAAAGAAGTATATATACCCAAGGGGTATTTATTCGTGGTTTTATTTTAAATCCATTTATTAACAGAGAATACTTAATATATTATAATATTTTGGAACATTTTGTGTAATATATTTATATTAAAAGAATATTTTGTATTAATTATATACTAAGACAATTTTTTTGAAAAACCAGCTTATTGCGAATTTGCACTGTTTTGAAAAACACATAATTTTTCTAAACATTTCTTTGGCATTTACGGAAAAGTTAAGGTAGTATGCGTAAATTCATCTTTAAAATAATAATAATTATTTAAAAATGGGCAATATTATTGAAATTAGTTATTTGCTTATAATTTTTAAACCAATTTTAATTTTGGCTTGTAATTTTAAGAATATTTTTTTGTATAATACAAGCGATTTCTGAAATTTATTATGTCTACATCTAGTACTTATTTATTTATAATTAATATACGAGTGGAATGAAAACGTTAATTATATTTATCGACTTGTGTAGTTGAGGTTGAGTGGTTAATATGTTAAATCATTTTTAGCTCCAAGCCACTCAAACTCGGGTTTTCAGATTCAATTCTCGACTGGGTAGAATCGTATGAAATCTTTCTACTATTTCCTAAGGTCTGGATATTCTAGGATACAGCAACATTTTTTTTAATTTTTAATTATTATTAATTTTTATCCGTGCAGTGGCGGAGAAAGAATACTGACCCCTGAGGCCGGGGTCGGCCGGTCGTAAAAGGCGACAACACAACCCACTCTAGCTACGTGGTAGAGCCTCAAGCCCGTCTGGATGGCGACAACATTTGGTCTTAAGTATGCCGTCGTAATAACTTTGTGTTGTGTTCTGGCATTAGTGATCCAAGTTCCTGTACCGTTATGGGACTGCAGCATGTTCGTGATGCCACTGGCGTTGCAAACACCCATAGGTGCTATCCTACAGCAATAAAAAAAACTAATACCAGCAGGAGAATGCGATGAATAAAGAATTACTAACAAATAGTCACTATTTACTAACTTTTTACGAGGTGAAAATACACACTCTGCCGAGTGGAGCAGGATAGTGTGTATCTACCCGTACGCCCTCTTATTTCTTGATTAGGATACCCTCGTTGCTAATATATCCATAAAAACCACCCCAGTGTTCCTCCGCTTACGGCAAGCACCAAGGTTACCGGTCATGACTTAAGTCTGACCACTTTTTTTTTGGTCTCGGGGAAAAACCTCTCTTGACGGGTTCCCCCGGCCCGGGGGGACCGAGGGATATGTGGGACTCCGGGAAAGATGTTCGACCATCCGACTACCCACTAAAAAACCCCGCTGTTCTCCTATCGCCTACGCCCGGGCCCACGGATATATGGCCTGCCGATCTCGTGGCCCGGGCCGGTGCCGGCCCGCCCTTTGTCTTAAGGCGGGCCCCTTCTAAATTGTTGGTGCCGGGGGTCAGGATTTCGTCCCCCGGCGCTCTCCTGGATCAACAGTTGAGGGGGGGCGCAGAACAGCACGCGGCCCTCTCCCTCACGGCAATGGTGCGGGCGGTGGGTCCTCCCCCGAGGGTCGCTTTTTACGGCGGCCGGGGGTCGTTACTGGCCCTCCGGCGCCGCCGGCGTGGCCTGCGTTGCCGGGAGGGGAGTGTGGTGTTCGACTCCCGCTCCCGCTCTGCCGCCTCCTTTGCGGACATGACTGCCTCGCAGAAGGAGGCGACAGCCGTCCGTCCAGGATCGTCCCCGACCATGGACAGAATCAGGGCCGGGAGCGACAAGTCTGACCACTACCTCAACTGGCGCTGGCCTGCTTTCAAGCCTTTTCAAAATAGAAACTTCAAATTTCTTTTTTTACGGCTCTATTATCACTTTTTTATCGTTTCTTTGATCATTTAATTTTGCCATTTGTGTATGTCTAGTATACACTCATAACACGAGTGCTTTGCTGTCAAATTTGGGACTAGATGGCGCTGTGGAATGTCACAACATATTTATTTCAAGGTGCACTAGTTGGCACTCTTACAACGTAAATCCGAATATTATAACTTTGGAATATATACTTAATAAACTACTTAACTAATTAGCTTACACTAATTACATTACACGTTAAAACAATGACAGAAAAATTAAAACTATTAAATTAAAGATTATTATATTATAGACAGATTATCGAGAAAAGAAAACAAAATAAAAACATTTGCACCAGCATTTATAGTAATCATACTACGAAGGCGATTACAACCATTTACCGAATCATTCGGTAATCTTCGAAACATGGTAATGTAGGTAATATCGGGAATACTCGCCATCTGTTGGAATTTCATTGTAATCGATGGCGCATGGAATTCCTTACACTAAGTATAGTGTTTAAAAAGTTATTTTAATATGCCTTGTGAGAGATTCCGTAGAGTATTAAGATTAACATAGCTGCATAATGAGATTGGATGAGTCATAGCGGAAACTCATTTGATAGTTTTGGGACATCAACATCTTAATAAAAATTAAAGCAAATTTTTTCTATAAAAACTTCGGATAAGAGGAGAATAATTCAATTACCGAATTTGATATTTGAATAAAAAAATGGAACCCACAAACATGATATTTATCAAAAAGGAAGTGAAGAAATTAAATTATTGAAAAGTATATTATTAATTATTAAATTGTATAATATATTTTTCCAATTAATATCCGAAAAAACTTATAATGTAGTTAAGCTTTTGTTATCAACTTAATAATAATAAACAACATGAAAATGGAGGTAAAATTATCAGTACAATATTAATTCATTGTCAAAAACTGCTTTTAATTTTTTTTATGAAATATTATACTTTAACAGACTAACCATTCATTAATCCAAAATCGATATACCAATTGTGGCCTTTAATCGTCTCATATCAAAAACAAACTGATTCACAATACGAAAAGGGCGTAAGCGTTTATTAAATATATGGCAGATATTATTTTTGGCTATTCAGGTCAAATGTCCCAAACATTGGCGGGTAATTAAAACAATGGGTTCAAAGGCAATCCGCCCGAGGCGCCACGGGGCGGCGACCAACCCGCGCCACGGCGTCGCCGAAGGCACGTAATAAGAGCCACAGAAATATAACTTCATACGCCGTTTCTGTCACCAACACCTTCAAGCTACCAAAGCTAACGAAAGAACTAAAAGAAAAAAAAACAAAAGGAACGAAGAATCTAAATGAAAATGATGATTTTATGCTGTGCGAATTTTTTTTACATAAATGAAAAGACAAGACTGATGTCATAAACTATACTCTATCCACTTTACCAAAAAATTAAATGTAAACAAACAAAACAATGTTTCTCAAACAAAACTAGAATAAAAACAATATGGCGGGTATAATCCGGCCGTAATAATAACACTCCTTCCAATCGACAATAGTACGTTGAACAGTACACTTATAATTACCAACATATAAAACCAGTAAGAGATTTGGAAACAATGTATTTTTAGTATCTTTATATTGTAAGTTAGTTATTACAATTAATGTTGTAAATATGTAAATTTTATACGCATTATATGTATCATTCATAATTAAAATAAAATTATTTTATGATTTTTTCTAAAAGTAAGGAATAGTAAAAAAAAAATAAGAATATAGGAGATATTTCTAATAAATAATTAAAATTTGCTATGATATTTTTTATATCACGTTGATTATTGTAAAATCAACATCCAAAAAACCCTTTTAACGATTTGTTTACATTTTATTTTTTGGTAAAACGGATAAGGTATAACGAAAACCCATGAATGCAGTCCAACAATTCACACACACTGACATCAAGTCCCAACATTGACAAGTAAGCCTTAGAGCGCTGTGTTATGAATACTAGACAAATGATGTACTTTTCTTTCCTTTTTTATCGCTGTGGGAGAGCAGACAGGCTGACGGCTCACTTATTAGTAAGCCTGTGAATGTTAGACGCGCTAGGGACACTGTTAATACACTACCGTCCGCATAGCGGAACTGGTTTACTGGTTTACATACACATATTTTTGTAACATTGTCATTTATTCCGGCACAATACATACAAGATAATTATGGCAACATATTTGGAATCCAGGTAGTTGTCAATTAGATTGGTTAGGAGCCCTTCCGCCTAGCTAGGGATTTTTTGTTGCCTTTTAGGATCGATATCCCCTCACCGACGGGATCGATATCCCCTGCACGAAGAGCGATTTGTAAATAAATACATATTATTCATGAACCCCCAAGAGAGATGGGAATTGAACAGCGTATGTATTTCGTCATGCGAAAGCCGTTGCGTCATATAGATCGTTAGTCGCAATAGTATACATTTATTTCCCACGTTATATCTTTCTGGATAAATCAAAATTACCATCTATAGTCCAACTATCTAGCGTGTTTATGACTGAACTTCATATTCATATATGACGTTCTGTATTCTCCGATATTTTATGCCTGAAGGCAACCAACCCCCGCATTATAAACTTAATCTAATTATTGAATTCGTACAATGTTTACATTTTTTCTCATTCGTCCCACTATGTTTAAGAATGGACGAGCAAGCGCTAAATGGCACGTTTAAGGTAATATATCATATAGAATCGAGTCACTGTTCGTTGGACGGATGTTTTCTCACGGGTTTTCGGTCCGTTTAAGGTCCGGTCTAGTGAGGCGGTCTCATGACTTGTGATTATAAGCCTCTGCTTAGTTTCATTTGCCCCTATATGATTGGACTGACTTCCATCGCATTCCATCTCATTTTGTTTTTTTTTACACCGAATTATTGTAAATATGTATATGTACTCTAAGCGTTTATCATTGAATGTCTTTAGATGTTTAAAATAAATACAAAAATAACCAAGTTTAATTTATCGCTTATTTAAGTAGTTAGTAAGTTTAATGTATGCGTCATGCGTCTGGTGACATCGATTGCGACGTCAAGGCACGTATTGCTAACGCGTGGGCCAAATGGCGTGAGATAACTGGTGTCATTTGTGACCCCAAGATGCCGGTAAAGTTGAAGGGACAGTTTATAAGACCATTATTAGGCCTGTCCTTTTATACGGCTGTGAAGCGTGGCCGGTGTTAGAGCGACACAAGCAAGATCTGCGTGTCACGGAGATGAATATGCTGCGGTGGATGTGTGGAATGACGCAAAAGGACCGCGTTAGGAACTCCCGCATTCGCGGCAGTCTTCATGTCCGTGACAGCGGATAAATTACAAGAACACTCTTGTAATTTATTCAGCTCCGTTGGTACGGCCACGTTTTACGGCAACCGGATGCTTACGTGGGAAACAAATGTCTGGCCATGCCGCCTCCACCGGGCCCCGGCAGGAGGGGTAGACCCAAAAAGTGCTGGCTTGATGTCGTAAATTGTGTATCGTAAATGTGATTGATTAGCGTGCCAATGGGCTCACTACCAGGGATGCTAAAGACCGTGCGAAGTGGAGAAGAAAAAGTCGGAAAGCGGACCCCAGCCGCCGGAGCGAGAGTTTAGGCTGCAACCGGGATTTAACACAAAGATGATGATGAGTAAGTTTAATATATGCTTCAAGGCTAGTGGAGTAATCAGAGACTAATCTAGAGGTCCCGGTTTCGAATACCACGATGCACCTTTTTTTCGTCTATTGTTTATATTATAGTATAATTGTTATGTTACGACTTTGAAGGTAAACATTGCGTGAAACCAGCAAACCGAGATCCCTGGTGTAGCGCTCCAATTCGCCTTGGACAAGCGTGGTGGCGTACACTGTCCACCCCCCCTAGGCTGAACCAAGGAGGGGGATATTATAGGTTGTTATTATTGATTATTTTATTCAATTTTACTATACATATTTTTATTGCTGTAGGGTAGCAGACAACCTGACGACCCACTTATAAGACCCACTTAGGCTTGCAGGAATGTGATAGGAAATCTTCCTGCATACTGAATAATCTTCATGTATAATCAATTCGCATTTAACAAAGGTAGTGGGTAGACCTGACCTGACCTTGTAGATCGTTATGGGTTATATAATAACAGCCCATAGAATCCCACTTAGGCTTGGGCCTAGTATATCCGCCATGCTTGTCCAATGCGGATTGGCGGGTTACAAACACCGGTGATCTCGATATCGATGGGTCCTATGTATAAAGGCCAAAATGCAAAATGACAACTTTACAGGAGAGGCTTTCAAAGTTTAAACTTGCTATAATTTTAGATTGATAAAACCGAATTTTCGAAACTTTGCTTGTTTGCTAAGACAATTGTCCTCTTTATTTATACTACACTGTTTTATATTTATGTCTATCAGTTTTTTTTTTTACTGCACATTGGCCCTTTTACGTTGGTATTTGTTTAAATTATTTATATTTAAAAATACCATAAAAGGGCCAATGTGTCAAATTGGCCAATATACGTGTATTATGCTAAGTTGCGTAAGATAAATATTTTCAACTATTTTTGCTCATAAAATCAATTAACAACTGATGCAGTTGATAATTAATTAATTCTAATAAAAACTATTTGGATATTTAGATAATTAAATCACATTGACACTTATACGTTTTACAATCTGCTAACCTACTAACTGTGTTTTCAGTTAGGTAATAAAAAAAAAATAGACAAACCTCACAATAACTTTAATCATTTGTTAAAACAAAAATTAAAGTAGCTTTAAACTACAATTATGGACCCGTATTTAATGATTTTTGGTATTATTATAAGAATAATTAATAAAAAAATAACTTAAGATCTTAGTTTGATTAACAAAATCACGTACCTAATAGTATTTAATAATAATCACATTATTATTTTCTCAATAAAATCACAAAAAATTTAACGTAAACAAAATCCTAGCTGGCGTAAACAAAAATAAAAATCTCTGTAGTACAATCAAGTAATAAAATTTCCAAAATCAACATTACTCATTTATGTGAAAAATCACTAATTGTCTTCGTTGTCACTATCATTCATAGACACAATGTCATTAGATGCTACTAAATTTTCATAATAACTGTTGTATACAGGTGGAATAATATTTTTTCGACATAAATACAGCAAGCCTTCCTTCTTAGAAGTTTGTATCGGTAACAGTTGATTGTAACATAGTTAAAGAGGAATATCTGTTGGTCTATCGGCAATTCGTCTTCTTGTTCGCACTGACTGATCTAATATTTTAATATAATTTTCAATAGCATCTTCACGCAAATCATATTTATAGTACAAAACGTATGATTCGTCTCGGCTTACACGAATTTGTTTTATTTTAGACCAAAGGATATTTTGTCCTTCTGAGTTTTTAGTCCAATTAAACTGTGTATTTGTCTGCATCTTTTTGAAGTTATAAATCTTATTTTGAGGTACGTTTATGACGTTATAAGGACTTCCATTTGATTTTGCCCATCGAATCAATGAGCTCCATTCAAAGGGTGTGTAAATATTTTTATATTTTGAAGCTCGTTCAATGGTGGCGTGTATGGAGTCGTCTTCATTCTGAGTGTGGCCTACCTCAAGAAAACTGTTTTATATTCAAATTAAACTGTTTAGCTACGTAAAGATACATGATAAACATAATCCTGTTTCGATTTTGACTAGTGCAGTTGTCTAACCCAAAATCTGAAGTCGTTACAACCTTCTTGACTTTTTAATTTAATTATATCATAAACATAGCTCGCTATTTCGTTCGATCCCTTCATTGCAATTTGTTCATTCCATAAGTAACAGGTACCAATTAAATTCCCAATATCAAAAACTGATAAGTTATATACTTTCAATCTCTTGCTGCAATAAAATAGACTAATCTCACCATTTGGGGAGCAACACTTTTTGCAAATCAAAAGTAGCGCAGAAAATTTTCGTGTCATTTTGGGAATTACGTTTATCCTTTTCTTTTAAACATCTAGCCAGATTTTTGTTAATTATATGATTATCAATATATTTTATTTTCTGGAGTCACAGGACCGTTTTTGAAAGAATGGCATTGGTCATTTTTAGGCTGGTGAAATAAGGAAGAAATAAATACTTTGTTTGAAGAAATAGCTAATAAAAATGATAAATTAATATTTTTGTTTAATAAATCCCTGTATTGCCTTAACGACTCACATTTATTACCATATTTAATTAGATCATACCATTCTTTATATAATTTAAACATGCGGATAAAACTTAAAGAGCCAGATAAATAAAAGTTTTTGTTATTTAGTAGTCTTTACGACAATAATGTGAATCGACCGGTTCAAATGACTTGACGTGGTCCAGCACACTTTTGATCATTTCTGCATCAACAGATGTTTTATGGTGCTCATGTCGACCTCTATTATCAACCATGCCATCTTTTAGTTATTAATCTAAATTGTAACACTTAAACACAGTAATAAGATTTTACATTCATCACAATGCGGCCGTTGCTCCGTGCTACGTATAAGTGTCAAACTAGCTGATTGGCCCAAACTATAAACAAACGCGCGGAAACTCCCCGCGTATAAGTCTCAAATTACTCTTTGGACCTTGTACGTTTAAATGCATGCTACATAGGCCGTTATACTTTCGTAAGAAGTCGTGTTTCCATGCAGATTTTTATTTGTTTTAATAGCTCACATGATAAATCATATGGATAGGATGCGTTTACCATAAAAAAGTCAAAATTGTCAAATTGTTAGTTTGGCCCATATACGTAGGACCCATCGATATGTAGGTTTCATCATGATGTTTTCTTTCACCATTGGTACATGGCATCTAACGGAACTACGAAAAGACATTAATTTAATTTTATTATCGACTTTATAAAAATTAACAAAGTTTGATTTTTTTTTTTATGTATTTACTAATTATAAACTGTCAATAAAATATTATATTTTATGTTTTTATGATGTATGTATTTGGTATATAATTGTATTTTGAATTATTTAGATTTTTTTCCTTAATAAAGAAAAAAAGGCAATTATGCTATAATATACACATTAGGTGGGAAAAACTGCGCGGGTCGTCTAGATTAGTGTCCGACGGAAATACCACTGAACTCCTAAGCACTTTATAGGTCATACGAGTGTATATAATACACTACAACAATATAATAAAAATAATTTATCATATCTCTCTTGTAGAAGAATGTTCACACAACGTATACACGATGGCTAAGTTTAAATTATCAACAACTTATTATTGACAACTCATTTATATGGGTGAAATAGCTGAGCGTTGCCTCGGGCGATTTCGGCTATCGCCGGAGTTGTCGACATTCTTCGTCGCTTGTCAGGCGAGATCGTGTGAGTCTCATTTATCATGGAAACTGCCTGTATTCTCATCTCAGTATAGGTAGGGTATTGGATTGCTTTACACGCGTTAACACTCATTAAATTAATAATAGTACATGGGCTCTTTGAGTTGCAGAAAAACCATTTCATGACAGTTTTTTTAAATGTATGCTTGTTTCTATTTATTTATTGTCAAAACTATACACTATATGGTTACATTACATTATAACGATTTCTGTAAATAATTGTCCAAAATAAATAATTTCTTTCTTTCTAATAAATATTACACCCTAAATTTTATATTTTATATTATGTTAATATCTAATAATAATATTAATTAATATAAAAGCGTCATTTATCGTAAAATAGTTGGATAATATGGACTTAGCTTATAATTCAATTTACGTGACATCTAGGCAAAGAAATAATTTGAAGTATAATATTAAGTTTTTTATCCATGCAGGGGTGGAGAAAGAAAGAATACTAACCTCTGCGGTCGGGGTCGGCCTGTTGTAAAAGGCGACTAAACAACAAAGCTACGTGGTAGGGCCTCAAGCACGTTTGGAACACGCTGCTGACTCATAAGGGTACAGGAACTTGGGTCACTAATGCCGGAACACAACACAAAGTTATTATGGCGGCATACTTAAGACCAAAGGTGGTCGCAATCCAGGCGGGCTTGGGGCCCTACCACGTAGCTAGGGTGGGTTGTTTTGTTGCCTTTTATGACAGGCCAACCTCGGCCACAGAGGTCAGTATTCTTTCTCCGCAAAGGTTTCCTAGGTTCAGCGATTTGGTGGCAGTAATTGGCAAAGTTAGTAAAATCACATATATTCTGATTACTTCCCTGTCACTTTACTCGACTCTGGATTGCAGAAAGCTTTGGTTGCAACCAGGTATAACCGCTTTGAACATGATTAGAGTCGAAACGTCTAAAACGAAATACAAAAATACGTTTCGCATTCCAGAAACATCGAAAATAGCATCATAAATATATCAAATGCGTACGCGCAACGGCTTTGCTTCATTAATGCTCATTTAAGCTGATATTTACCGACCAATTACGTTATGGTCCGGAGTATTTATAGTTGAGCACGAAGGTTGATTCATTGCGCTTTAGTGCCCCGTCGTTAGTGTCAAACCGCCTCTATATTACAGGGGCAAATATCTCATGTTGTTGAGGGTAATTGTTTGATTGTTGGAAATTTCACTCGAAATTTGAATTATAATTAAATGACTCGTAAGAATTTAAATGTACACATGGTATACATGATAGCAATGACACATGAGAAGCAAAGACTTGTCCTCAAAAGGTAGAAAAAGGATAGCTACATGAATAACTTATAGTAAATGGTAACAAAGCACAAGAAGTATTGCATGAAAGAAGTAGGAAAACCACGAACACATTTACATACATAATTAAGCTGAACTGACTGTCTGAATTGATAAGATCTAGGTAAGCTTTGCCTCCGCCACAGCGGCTAGTTACGAGGAAGATTTGCGATATTTCACTTGTATTTATAAGCCTATCAGATTTTGGGAAGTTTCCAAACCAAGTACTGCAATTAGTTAAAAGGTTTTCTGTTGCATACCAGCTTTAGGTATATAGGTTTACGAACACTTTAATAACTGGCGTTTGTTTTGCGAGTACTTCAGTTATAAAAAAAACAATCACAAGCTTTGGTACTTAGTTATATATATTATCGTATGAGTCATCTTATCCTATTAGGTGGTTAGCTGATTATTATAATCGAAATGATTTAAAGGTCATATAAGGTGGTGATAATAGAAGAGATAGGGGCGAAGAAATAAGAAGTGGGACAAGTATAATTGTATATTGACCGTGGCTCGACTCATAAGAATCGTCAACAGTTTATATTGTGGATGTAATCCACATTCATGTACACAGACATGTTCGTGGTTTTTACTAAAAGTGACATCGAAAGCATACTGTATAAATAACAATGGTGACGTCATTCAAATTTATATTTATGTTCATAAGAGATTTGATTTTTATTTACTTATTTATTATCATTACCGTCGCCTATGGGTGTTTGCAACGCCAGTGGCATCGCAAACACGCTGCTGATCCATAAGGGTACAGGAACTTGGGTCACTAATGCCGGAACACAACCAAGGTTATTATGGCGGCATACTTAAGACCAAAGGTGGTCGCCATCCAGACGGGCTTGAGGCCCTACCACGTAGCTAGGGTGGGTTGTTTTGTCGCCTTTTACGACAGGCCGACCCCGGCCACAGAGGTTAGTATTCTTACTCCGCCCCTGCACGGATAAATATTTTGTCGAAACCAAAATTGCACGTGATTGGCAGTAATAAAATAGACTATAGACACACTTTACATTTTAGCCGTCTAGCATGCGTTTCCGCCTTTACCAAAGAAAATCTGTGAAATATAACGTATTTTCTCTTTATTGGTGTCCTGTCTTCTCCATCGTTGATGCGCTCGCAAACAAAACTGAACCAACCAATCATGGAACTGTCAGTAAAATCGTTTATCATCGAAAATCTCATCTTTCTAACGCCACCTAGCGTGATCCGATCAGACTTCTGCAGCGCGAGATACAGATTACTAAAGCCATCTATTGGTAGTAGGATTTATTTTTACTACACCAGTTATATAATGCAAATTCAATGAAATATTAAAGGAAATTGTTATTGAAATTATTCTTAAATTTTTATCATTGGAATTACTTTAAGGTATTGTTATCTAATATATAAAATTCTCGTGTCACAGTTTTCGTTGCCATACTCCTCCGAAACGGCTTGACCGATTCTCATGAAATTTTGTGAACATATTGAGTAGGTCTGAGAATCGGCCAACATCTATTTTTCATCCCCCTAAATGTTAGGGGCGACCCACCCCCAAATTTTTTTTTAATTTTTTTACATTTTATTATTTATATGGCAGAACAACGTTTGCCGGGTCAGCTAGTTAATTAATAAAACTTAGTTTATCGCTTAATTTCCTACTATTTATATAAAATATTGCTACTATAATTTACGTATACGAGAAGATATAAAGTCTCCATACCATCACACCTATAAATTCATTACTGATTGCCATGGGAACCTCCTGGACTGAGCCGTACCATCACGTATGCATAAAATTACAAGCCGGCGACCGTACGTGGGGACCGAGGCCCTCCTCTCACGCTTACTGATGTCAGTGATGACACAAATCATATATTCTGTAAAAGGTCAATAGTAACATCTAATATGACACAATGATGACCGGTCGTGATCTGTGAATTAGAAAATATGACTGTTAAACACAACCCCCAATTATTATTATCCATGCAGGGGCGGAGAAAGAATACTAAACTCTGCGGCCGGGGTCAGCCTGTCGTAAAAGGTGACAAAACCACCCTAGCTACGTGGTAGGGCTCCAAGCCCGTCTGGATTGCGACCACCTTTGGTCTTAAGTGTCACCATATTAACTTTATGTTGTGTTCCGGCATTAGTGACCCAAGTTCCTGTACCCTTATGGGACAGCAGCATATTAGCGATGCCACTGGCGTTGCAAACAGTCAGCCTGTCTGCTGTCCTACAGTAATAATTTTTTTTTATTTATCATTAGGAATATATTTGCAGAATTTTCTATTTAATCTACAATTGATAGCCATATATTATATAACAACAGTCCATGGTGCCCGACAGCTGGGCTCGGGGGTTTCCCTAGAGAGAACGGATAGATCTTGGTATGCAGGTTTCTCCACGATCTTTTCCTTCAACGTTGGTACATAGCAATTATGCACACTAGGCGAGGAAAAATACTTAAGTGTTGCATGGATTCGAATCCCACACCTCTTGATTGATCTCCGAGTGTAATTACCACTGAGCTATTAGATACCTTATATATAAATATATACATAGCAACAATTTGCAAATTATACAATTATCTTGGTGTGCTTAACTCACAGACCCGATTACATAAAGTCACTTGTGTAGCCACTTAACCGGGTTGTGTAGTATACAGCGTTATAAACTTTATAAGCTGGTATAAATTTTCGCCCAAAGGCTTTTGGAAAAAAACAACAAATAAATAAAAAAAACAATTTGTTTAATCCATTCAATAAAATTATTCCTTGGAATGAATGGAATGGAATGTGTAAAGAAGACGGAGAGATTGAATTAAGGGAAATTCTGTTTCCCTCTGCAAACACTAGTTTTAAAACTGGTTAGAAGTTTAGTTTAATTAACTATTACTATTTAACTTCAAGGCAGCAAACTATGAATAAAGAATTCTATTACGAGTATTGTTATTACATAAACGATACATACACGTAACGATTAAGGAAAATATACTAAAGATTAGTGTCGTAGAAGTCTGTACCGAAGTATTTATTGTGAATGCTCATTCCACCTGAAAAAATCTTAGGATAGGTGGAAGTTTAAAAGTTCAAATTAAAATTTTTGTTCAAATATATTAAGTTATATATTTTAATTTAATCGTAAAGTACACTTAAGTACAAAAGTATAACACTAGATAATAACAAATTTATCATGTGTAACTTGCACCGTATCTGTCGGCCGTCATCGCAAAGTTCCGTCGGGCCCAGAAAATGCATAATCAGTCTTACATAACACGATCAGATAGCGTTGCATCTACCAAGGGGCGTGACTTGGGCGGGTGTATTCTAAATTCAAATTGCTAGTAACGGACTCACGCGAACTAGTTGCGTAGAGATAAACCGTTTATACTCAATTTGAAGAATGTTTTGTAACCAAGTTTATGTGAAACGTGCTTTAGATATCCTATAAAAAAACACTCCTTAAATATTTATTAAAATAACTAGCCGTTCCCGCCCGCTTTGCTGGTTGAATAATAGAAAAAAGTAAATTGAAAAAATATGAGAAGATTTAGTACGCATGCGTGCTACACCACTTGCCCCACTTCTCCTATTAAAATCGCTGTTTTTCTAAAAATTTAATAACTTTCTAATAAATGAAGATATCGCTATTTTTTTAAATATTAGCGAAGTGTTTAAGAAATAATACTTAGAAAATTTAATTGAAATATATTAAGTAGTTTTGCTGTGATGCGCGCACAACTGACGACATCTATCATTTTATTTATATAGATTAATCATAATACAAAGCAGTAGTAACCTTTATTAATAATATACTTTTGTCATAAGATTTTACTTAGTTTTATCAATATGTATTTATGATTGTATTGTATATTGTTATTTAAGATTAACAATAAAATTATTGGTAAAATATTAATAATCTTGCAGATGTCAACTTAAATTATATTATAAACAAAGACTTTTGTTTTATATATTTTTGTAAACTAAAATTGGCCTGTCAAAAATAATTAGTAACACATATAACGTCTACGAAGTACTATGTAGTATCATATTTATTACGAATTTTAAAATGACAAAAAAATTATTTGAGATTAAGGATGTCAGGAACATTAGAATATTAGTGGATTAAATGTATGACAGTATGCTCCTCTCTTTGCATTACAAAGAGAGAAGCGTCATGTAACAGGGAGGATGTTAGTTAAGAGAGTGGATGGATACAAGAGGAGAGGTAGACCAAAGAAATGATGGATGGATTGCGCAAAAGATGATATGATGAAAAAGGGTGTGAATGTTGATATGACAGCTAACAGAGCAGAGTGGAAGGAGAGAACATGTTGTGCCGACCCCAAATAGTTGGGATAAGGGCAGGAAGAAGAAGAAGAGCATGTCAAATGTGCACGATAAGTATGAACACTTAAATAAGTTTTAGACGAGTATAAAATAATTAAGAGTTAGTTTTAATGAAAAAATTCAGATAAGATCCGTTCTCATCTATAATTATAGATATGAGTGTATTAAATTTTTGTTATTTCATCTATATTGTATTTTTAATTTTGTATAAAACATACGTTTAAAAGTACTGATTCAAAAAATTAATATTCATATTATTTTACTGATCAAAACAGAGTGATTTCCGATAACATGCAAATCCTCAATATAAAAACTTCCAACAGTCTAAAACGAATAAAAAGTTGCAAACATATTGCAATTTTTTATTCGTTTTAGACTTCAGAAAATTAAATCAATACCAATTTATATCGTGTAAGTTTAAAAAAGCACCATATCGCGTGTTTGTCGCCACTTAATAACAGCTACCTTTATATTGAGCCTCAGGATATCTCAATCGGTGAATTCAATGAATTGATCGCTATAATGATACTCATTAGTCAACGTAAGTTGAGTTTAAATCACTCGTAAAGTTAGAATGTAGCATGTTTCGAAAGCTACTCGTGTTCGCACGCAACTCTTTTTTGTAACGGCCGATTGCGTACCGGAGGCGTTTAAGACTTATGTCCGCGACTGTACTTGTAACGAAACGTTATGTAAAATATTTTTATTTATGATGTAGCAATATTTATGTGGGAATAAATATAATTGGGATATTTATATTTTTATACTTGTCACTATAGTCAACAGGAAAAATATTTTTCTAAAAACTATGGTTTATGTTATGTCATATATTAAACAGACCTATAAATACTTTCTAATTAATCTAAAATTAATTATTTCTTTCTTTCTTTCAAACATTAAAATAATTTTAAAAGTAGGTTTTATTTTTATATTTCATTATAACTTCCAAACTAAATCCTTATTAAATTTTATAGTATACTTTGCATTATTTTGATGGTTCAAAATACTATCAATTTAGTCAAGAAAGTATAAAAGACAATATTGAAATATATAAGAAAATTTGAGTTCCTTACAAGTGGTTTCCGACTAATCACAATGAATTTTCAAACCCAACATTTATGTAAGTAGCGCTCATGCTGTATATGTTACAACAAACGTTTGATAGATGGCGTTAGTAGTAACTTACACAAGATAGTTTAATAGTGCCAATATTAACTTAATTTCAAAATGATTATATTTACACAATCACAAGCAAAACAAGTAAGTAGAGTAATTATACATTAATTTTAAAATATTTTAATATTCATAACAATCTGAACACTATTTCCACTGTCATCGTCGTCAGCCGTTCATTGTCCACAACTGGACGTAGGTCTCCTCAAGTCTGCGCCACAATATAAGTATCCAGCAAACTAGTGCAGGTCGTCGCTCCATCGGGCTGGGGGCGTCCTACACTTTGTTAAGACGCGGGCTCTACTCAGGACTCGTGTACTCCAGCCCCCATCAGTCCTGCGAAAGACGTAACCGGCCCACTGCCATTTTAGCGTGCATATTTTACGAGCTTTGTCGGTAATTTTGGTTCTCTTATAGAATTCTTTATTACGCTATTTATCTATAACCGTATTCCATGATTATTATAGATTATTGTTACAAAGATAAACTTACTTGGTCGAGCCTGATTTTTACTTTTTTTTACTCAAAACACAAAAGTCGAAAATTACCGAAAAGCAATCTATAACGTTTGATAAGATTTCAAATAATAATAATGTAATAATAAATTTTTGAATAGAAATAAATGAAACCGACTCATTGTCAGATTTCATTTGCATTCAAGTCAATGAATTACAAACAAATAACCAAAGTATTATATTATAAACAAATTAACAAAAAAAAAAAAAAAAAAAAAAACAAATTAACCAATAATTTAGTTTGATAATAATATAGGCAAATACTTTTTTCTCATCTGTCTGTCAAAAATGTCTATAACACATATCTTCCTTCATATTGCGAGTACAAATTACATTAATTTAATAACAATTTACAAAAGATGACATTCAAAAACTTGAATATTTTAATTTTTATATTATGCGACAACAATATTTTTATCCATGCAGGGGCGGAGAAAAAATACTAACTCTGCGGCCGGGGTCGGCCTGTCGTAAAAGGCGACAAAACAACCCACCCTAGCTACGTGGTAGGGCCTCAAACCCGTCTGGATGGCGACCACCTTTGGTCTTAAGTATGCCGCCATAATAACCTTGTGTTGTGTTCCGGCATTAGTGACCTAAGTTCCTGTACTCTTATGGTACAGCAGCGTGTTCATGACTGGCGTTGTAAACACCCATAGGCAACGGTAACTACTAAATGCTAAGCGGGCCGTCAGCCTGTCTGCTGTCTTACAGCAATAAAAAAAATGTTCCGCTTTTTAGATACACGTTTAAGACTTTTCAGCAATAGGTGAAAAACGTATTTTTATTTAAAATACAATTGTCAGACAGCCAGAACTAAATTTGCATATTAAATAATTTTATGGGTCAGTATCGGACTGAAAAATACAACATATGCCCATTTCCATAGCCTTTTAAACCAGAAATGTAGTTATTAATACGTGGTTATCTGTATAACTCTTTTGCTGTTGCTAATTTGTTTCTATAAAAATCTATACTGCGAACCGCCGTTTACCACTCCATTTATCAGTAATGACCACTGAATAACCAAAGTATAATGACTACTGATTATTGTTTCTCACAGTCCATGAGAAATTCAATCAAGAAGATATTTTAATGGCTGTATCACAAATACGTTCCCACTGCAGTACGCTATTATATCGATACAAATTATTGTTCTTACTAGACTTTGTTTTGTTTTTGTCTTAATCGAATTGTTTTGAGCCTAACTTATTTGCAAATTAAACACTCGATACTTTTCTTAGAAGAGTTTCATGTCAGGTTTTATTGCTATATCAAGAAGATTCAAAGAGTTTGTGGCACGTCGACAGCTCATTGCATTTGCCTCCGAGCATGTGACAACAATTGTTTATTAGTATCCATTGGTTTAAATTTAAAATATTATTATTAATTATTGTATATTGTTTTTAACGTTACACGATTAAATTTGAATTTGTGCTCTTTGAATAGTTAACTATGTATTTATGTCAAAATATTTGTAAAGAAAAAATTGTATTGCTATATAAACTTTACTTTTTTCAGAAAGCTAGTCGCCAAGAAAATCAGCAACCCGTGGAACCTCTATCGAGATCAGCTGCCAGACTGTAGAAAATTCGCAAACAGCAGTAGAAAGAATGAAGTATTAAGAGGAAAAGATAGGTGATAGTTAATCTTGAAACTAAACGTACATGATGAAATTATAGAAAAATAATATTTCAGTATTTATGCGGCTTTGAAACGGAATCGGTATTAAAAAGCGGAAGAACTGCGAAATACGGAAATGAGTATATTATGGTGCTTCTGTGGAGTGACGCGAAAGAACTGAGTTAGGAACTCCCTCTGTCGCAACAGTATTCATTTCTATGTTATGAATAATACGATGAAATGGTGATAAGTCTCAGGAACAATTTGTGATCCACGTGTACCACTTAAACTCAAAGGTAAAATTTTCAAGTTCGTATTAAGGCCTGTCGTTGAATGGATCGGAATTCTGGGCCATAAAGGGGAGGGATGACAGGGTTTACATACTGCGGAGATGCGAATGCTGAGATGGATGTGTGGAGTTACGAAAATGGATAAAATTAGAAAATGAGTATATTAGAGGAAGTGTGAAAGTAATATTAGTGGTTGAAACACTTAAAAGTAACAGACTAGCGTGGTTTTTCCATGTAATGCAAAGGGAAGAATGTCATATAACTAGGAAAATGATAGTAATAAGAGTGGATGGATAGAGAAGCAGAGGTAGACCAAAGAAAAACATGGATTGCGTAAAATATGATATGGCGAAAAAGGGTGTGAATGTTGAGATGACGGCTAACAGAGGAGAGTGGAAGGAGAGAACGTGTTATGCCGACCCCAAATAGTTTGGATAAGGGTAGGAAAAAGGAGAAGAAGATTTAGCAGCCAAATGCAGGACAGTTGCTTTACCTTAAATTTTACAGTAACCAGCTAATTGAAAATTGAATGTGAGAAACTATATTTATATTTGTCGCCTCTGCCAGGTTCTGATAGAAGGGTAGACCCCCCAGCTTGCCAATAGACTCACAGCAAATTTTGTTTAAAATCATGCGAAGTGAAGTAGAAGTCAAAAAGTGGATATTAGATACCATAATGGAAGTTTAAGTGTTACCAGGATTTAACGAAAAGATTATAATAATATTTTTATGAACCCGTGGTGGATAATTTAAAAAAAATGGCAGGCAGACCGACAGCTTCCGCACGCAACGACGACTGAACGAAAAAGAGGGCCCTGGCACCTACTGGCGGCGCTTTATATAGAAGCGGTCGGCCTATCCCTCACTTCGTTTACTCCGGAAGTGTTACACTCCGGAAGTGGTGGAAACTCTCTGGTTGTTTTAAATATAAGTCAGTGTTGCCAATAAGATAATTTTGAGTTCGATATTCCTAACAATATATATAATAATAATGATAGTGATATAGATAATAATAATAGTGAGTTTAATAAAGTATTCATTTATGTACTCATATAAGTAGTATATTTGAAGCCCTACATTTCGTATTCTTTTGTTTGATTAAATTCATTGGACTCCTTTCATTTGAATCCTTTATCTCACCAATCAGAATACAGGTGTTCATCGACACCACAAAGGAATTATCTCATATAAAATTAATATATGTAAAATCACGAGATAATCAACGGGATAGGAACATTGTTTTCGGTTCCGATTTGCATACAAGCCCATCCGTCGTGATCGCGGTATCGAACCATTCTGTCAACTTTTGTTTTATTTTACACTCCATTCAATGGATGAATTTTACACTGAATATATGAATTATGGAGATATGGAACATTTGTGTTTAAGTGGTAGAAATATAACGAACTCTTTATGAAGCAGCACTTATGGTAGAATGTAAGAGTAGCTGTTATAAAACAATACAGAAAATTCGACCTTGTTCTCCAAAAACCTTAAAGATGTCTGGAAGCATATTTTTTTATTGCTGTAGGACAGCAGACAGGCTGACGGCCCGCTTAGAATTTAGCAGTTACCATCGCCTATGGATGTTTGCAACACCAGTGGCATCGCGAACACGCTGCTGTCCCATAAAGGTACTGGAACTTAGGTCACCAATGCCGGAACACAACACAAGGTTATTATGGCGGCATACTTAAGACTAAAGGTGGTCGCCATCCAGACGGGCTTGAAGCCCTACCACGTAGCTAGGGTGGGTTGTTTAGTCGCCTTTTACGACAGGCCGACCCCGGCCGCAGAGGTTAGTATTCTTTCTCCGCCCCTGCACGGATAAAAAAGCATAAGTAGTAGGGATTTAAGAGTTCTGGCTCACGAGCCACAACTCTTTAAAATTTAAAATTTGGGGGTCATGAGGTCGTCGCGGCCTAAAAAAAAAAAAAGTTTGGTGTCAAAATGGGGGTTTTAGGGCACGCCCGATCGATCTGTGTTATCCGTTTTTTAATATCTCTTCAATTTACTGAGATAGCTTTTTAAAAATAGACCTTATCTTATTCATTGTCTTTGACATTACACTTACTGATTATTTGTTATTGTTCCCTAATCGCCCTCGCTGGATGTTTGAAATAACTCACCCATGACTCGAAAGATTATTCACATATTTTAGTAGATTTTTTAAAACCGGGATATTAACGTTTTTGTTTTCCTAGGTTACCAACATAGGTTAGATAATATCTATATATTTGGATAGGTATTTATACACATTTTCTGTTCTTAAGATTTATTTAAAACAAGATTTGAACAATTCATATACTAGTACATCATTACATAGTGTATCCTGAGCTTTGAACAGGTTTATAAAATCCACCATGCTAAAACCACAAAACTTATAGTACAAATACACCAAGCAGTACGCGCCGCAAACTGAAGTCCAATCATTTTGTATTCTTTTACAATTGAAATCCCATAGCCTACAATTCCTGTTCAGAAAAGTTCTGTAGGCCCTTGCAGGCAACCGACCAAATGAATCGAAATATTGTCCAATGCTGTTTTCATCTATGTGTATAGCGACCCAATGAGACCCTGGTTGTGTACTTATATCCAAATTGCTCACTAAAAACGTGGGCGCTTCCATATAAACTGGTAGGTTGTTCACAGCATATACGTTGTTTCGTAAAGCTGGGTGAATTTTATATAAACATTCCTGAATTTCGAGTGTGTTCATATTTTTTTATAAAAGTAAATGCGTGCTATTTGATTAATATTACTGTTACGAATGCCAAAGATGATAATATGTAGGTACTTATTAGGTAAAGGATATAGTAAATACAAAGCCATAAACTTCATTGACAAATTTATTGATATTTTGCATAAGCTTAATATAGAATACATGTACTTAGCTACTATAGTCAACGATTACATTGCGGTTCTTATCTATTTCAATTACATTATCGAACTCAGCGTACTGTTATTGTTCCACAATCGCTATCGCTGGATGTTTTAAATAACTCACCCATGAGTCGAAAAGATTGTTCATTGTTCCTTCCACTATCCATTGTTGTCTCCACTATATAACATCGAAGTCAAAGTAAATGATTAGTAAAAATCTTCTTAGTTCAGTTGTATAGATACACATCTGACAACGGTGTTAAACAAATTACTTGGGAGTTGTAATGGAGGTAAGATTTATATTGCATACTTTAAGTTTGATTGTACACGATAATTATTAAATCGACTTTCACAAGATAAAGCCTTTCTATAAATCAAATATTTATTATAACTATTGTTTTCATTGTGTTTCAGAACCTATTTGAAGAAAATACATTCAAAAATTATTATTACGAAACACTATCAGACGATGAGAGCAGCAATATGACTATTACTAAACAATTCCCTAAACAAAAACGGAATAGAGAAGAGGACGAATCAGATAACTCCAACAGCGATGCAAAGATAACACGATACGAAGAAGCTTCAACTAGTTCGGATAAGGTACATTGTGATATATGTAATATCTTAGTTAACAGAAGATATTTAATTCCTCATACTAGAAGCACAAAACATAAGAATAATATTTTAAAATCTCATGGTAGTCGAGATAACATATCTGTCATAGAATCGGCTTCCGGAAAACGTATTATATCTTACAAAGTTATAAGTAAAGATCAATCTAGTTTATTTTTTCAAACGCCTGAATTGTTTCTAGATTCAATCAAAACGGACATATTTTTCATAATTCATGAAGTATTTAAACAACACCCTACCATCAAGGTAAACTTTGTATTGAACGCCGATTTCGTTCAAGAAACCAAAGATCTAACTAATTCATTTGATTTCCAAACATACAATTTTATTATATCTCAGGCGGATGATTTAGATATATTCATGTTATCCTTACGTGACACTTTGTCAAATAAAATAAGTACATTTGAAAAGAAAGATAGTGGATGGAGTCTTAAAAAAATTAATTTCATAGAAATAAACCTAAACAAATTCAGTCCTCTACGTGGAACATCTATACTACTATTATAAAGAGGAAAGATTTGATTGTTTGTTTGTTTGTTTGTTTGTTTGTTTGCTTTGAATAGGCTCCGAAACTACTGACCCAATTTAAAAAACTCTTTCATTGTTGGGAAGCTACACTATCCCCGGGTGACATAGGCTATATTATATTTTCAAAAAAATTAGGGATCCTTACTAAAACTCCAATAATGTAACCCAAAGTGTAAAAAAATTACCTAAAATATTATTTAAATCGCGTGCGTTGCGAAAACTATTGATGATAGAATAAAATAATGTACTACAACTTTGCAGAACACATCATTATTTACAAAAAGTGTCGCGACAGCATATGTCTAACTATTATAGTTATGTCACAATAAGTGTTCTTTTATTTTAAAAATTTAATTTAAATGCCGCCCCTAGAAAAGGCTCTTTATTTGGATCTTGGTATTAATCCTTATCAAAATAAATTACTTCATATTGAAAACTGTTTCAATACCTTTAAAAAACTTTTTGAATTATTCAATTCGGATATTCCATTCGAAAGATATCACGAGTTTAAAAATGTAAGTATTAGAAAAATGTTGCGTGGTAGCCGCTCACCCTGTTCGGCTAGCTAGGCAGCACCTTATGCAATGTAGGCGTACGTCACTGGGGTTTTTACAAAAATTAGAATACTTATTAAAAAATAACGAAAAATAAATAAAAAGTAATAACAAAAAAAATCATTAAAATAAAAGCTCATAGAAATAATAATATTCAAGCTTTCTTTATAATTTTATTTTTTTAGTAACCTGACGCAAATAGAAGGGTTTGCCTCTGTCCGAGGAGTGCACGGGTGTGCGTACCCGAGGTGCCCGAGCATCCGTCGCTTCACTCTTTCTTTCCGTCTACCTCTTACATCCTTTCCAACTTAGCTCTCTGTTCGTGGCGTGGTCCCCGGTTGGATGGTTGCGAATACTGATTGGGGTCCCGGGTTCTATCCTGGGACCTGATTTGGTAGTCGAAACCATGCCTATTTCGACTGCGCCTGCACAGAGAGTGTTCCCGGGGCGGGAATTGCATCCTCGCTGTCGGTTGGTCTTGCTGGGCCGGCTACGACGTCAGGCGACTCTGCTTTTTCTGGAGTGTCGTCTGGTAGTCGTACCCACACCTGACTAGCACGCGACGGGGATGCGAGTCCCGTCCAGAATTGGCCGCGGACCTGTCGCTCCCGGCCCTGGTTCAGTCCATGGTCGGGGGTGATCCTGGATGGACGACCGTCGCCTCCTTTTGTGAGGCAGTAGTGTCTGCAAGGGAGGCGGCGGAACGGGAGCGGGAGTCCGCCACCGCACTCCCCTCCCGCCAACGTAGGCCGCGTCGTCGGCGCCGGAGGGCGGGCAACGATCTCCGGCCGCCGTAGAAAGAGGCCGCGGGCGGCCATTCGGGGGGGGCGGGGTTTGCCGCTCGCACTATTGCCGCGAGGGAGAAGCCGCGTGCTGTTCCGCAGCCCCCCTCAACTCCTAGAGTTGTTACAAGAGAACGCCGGGGGGACGAAACCCTGACCCCCTGGCGCCAGCACTTTAGAAGGGGCCCGCTTTAAGACAAAGCGTGGGCCGGCGCCGGCCCGGGCCACGAGATCGGCAGGCCATATATCCGTAGGCCCGGGCGTAGGCGATAGAACAGCGGGGTTTTTTAGTGGGTAGTCGGATGGTCGAACATCTTTTCCGGAGTCCCTTATATCCCTCGGTCCCCCCGGGCCGGGGGAACCCGTCAAGAGAGGTTTTTCCCCGAGACCGAAAAAAAATAGAAGGGTTTAATTTTTAATTTTTTGTTAAATACCCATGCAAAGCTGGGACGGGCTGCTAGTCATAAATATATTGATTTACCGAAAGATATTAAAGTTAAGAATATATAATGTTATGATTCATTATTTAAGATTATTTAAGTTTCACTTATACATGTCTGGAATGTTATAATGTATTTTAAGAAAATGGTTGAAATATAATAAATGTTTTGTATCAGAAATGTTTACTTATTTATTACCCTCTTTACTGACTACACGTACGATAGAATGTATCATTTTGTTCATCCGTTCACTTCCATAGTGGCTGGTCCAAGTGGCTGTGGAAAATCCAATTTCGTTACAAACTTCATCAAATATGTTAAAGATATTTGCAACACTACTTTCTCTCAAATAATATGGTGTTTTGATGAAATGCAACCTTTGTATAACTTACAAAATGTTAATTATTATCAGGGTATTCCAGACCTTAACATGTTTGATGGCAAACACCCAAATCTTATTATTATTGATGATCTCATGAGAGAATCAGATGGACGAATAGTAGATATATTCACTAAAGGTAGTCACCACAGAAATTTAAGTGTGTTTTACATAACACAAAATTTATTTCACCAAGGTAAAGGACAAAGGGATATTTCATTAAATTCAAGTTATATTATTTACTTCAAAAACCCTCGTGATAAGACACAAATTCGCTACTTAGCACGTCAAGTTTCCCCAGAAAACCCAAAATTTATAGAAGATGCCTACAGAAATGCAACTAGAGAAGCACATGGGTACTTATTGATCGATTTAAAACAAGACACAAGTGACATATGTCGAATTAAAACAAAGATTTTCCCTTCAGATGGATATACCCATGTGTATATACCAACAAAGGGGTTTAAATATGCCAAGAATCAACAAATTCCCATCATTTATCAATGATGCCGCGTAGTCTCAACACACATAAAGATTTGCTGTTAGCATTATATAAACTCAAACCTAAATATAGAACAGCTCTTTTAAAATCTTGCGATGAAGAAGAAATAAGTTGTATCTGTGAATGTATTCATAACATTCTCCAAGGTAGGGTTCCAATTGAAGAGAAAAATAAGAAAAAGTTAAAAAAACATAAATCAATACTTCGTAAATTAGTAAGCAAGGGGATTCACAGAGCAAGAAAAAATATATTGATTCAAAAAGGCGGTGCATTTCTACCAATAATTTTAGGATCAATCTTAAGTGGAATAGTTGAATCTCTTATTAAATAAAACATGGAGAATGCTAAAAAGATGTTACTTGTTGATCCAAATGTTATAGAGAAATTGAAACAATCAAATAATGCTAGTAACTATACATCTAGATTAGATAGTGAAATGAAAGCAATCTTAGACAGTGACATGGATGATAGAAAAAAATGTATTTTGTATTTACAAATATTGCAAAGATATTTGCACTTCTATGAGGAAAGTCGACGCCCCATTGAATTGCCTATAATATCTAAAAATATTGAAACTACAGGAACAGATATATACGAGGGTATTAAAATCAAGGAACCAGTCTCTGCACAAACGTTGAAGGTAGAAGGAAAACACGAAGTAAACACAACTGATACGGGTAATAATCTCTACTCGATAAATCAAATTCTAAGCTTAGTACCTAAAACATACTCTAAAAAAGGAGAATCATTGTTAAACTTGATTTCATTGAGTAAAAACAAAATTCGATGGTCAGATGATGGTACAGTGATTATTGATAACAAAAACATATCAGGGAGTAATATTGTAGACTTGGTAAACGATTCACTTCGTCCGCTTAAGAAAAATGATCCAATAGGATGGGAAATCTTTGCGAAGGTATTGCATGATATAAAAATACCATTATCTTACTTGGGCAATCCACAAAGAATTGAATATATAAATAAATTGAAACGGCAAGAACTTGACGAAGTTTCAACAGATGAGGAATTTTTTACTCCATCAAATAAAAATAGTCAGAAGATTCGCAAAAAACTCAACTGGGAAAAATGGACACCTTATTAGAAAACAATTCTATGGATCCATTAAAAACTATTAATGAAATATATTATGACCCTTCACATCCTGCTAGCTATAGTAGCATAGAAAAGTTAAGTAAAGCAATGAAAGGTAAAATGACTAAAAGTGAAGTTAAAAGTTGGTTACAATCTCAAGAAACATACACCTTACATAGACCAGTACATAGGAAATTTCCTAGGAATAAATACATATTGTCTAACTTAAATGAACTCTGGCAAGCTGATTTGAGTGACATGAGATCTTATTCTAAATATAACGATAATTATAAGTATATATTATGTGTAATTGATGTTTTTTCTAAATATGCTTACGCTAGAGCTATGAAAATTAAAAATTCTGAAACAGTAAAAAAATGTTTTGATAGTATTTTTAATGAAGCCTTTACTACTCCTACTCATATACAATCCGACAAAGGTACCGAGTTCGTTTCCAAAGATGTAAAAAAATACTTTAAAAGCAAGGATATAAATTATTATACCACAAACAATCCTGACATTAAAGCAAGTATCGTTGAGAGATTTCAAAGAACACTCAAAATGAAAATGTGGCGTTATTTTACTCACAAAAATACTTATAAATACATAGATGTTTTACAAAATTTAATATATGCCTATAACCACAGTTATCATTCTAGCATAAAAATGAGCCCAAGCGAAGTCAACTCGAGTAATATAATGACAGTTTGGAATAACCTATACGACAAGGGAGCGACTATAAGAAACTCGAATAGTTCTGTACCAAAATTTCATGTGGGTGATCATGTTAGAATTACTAAGTATAAACATATATTTCAAAAAGGTTATGAGTCCAATTGGAGTGATGAAATATTTATTATATCTTCAGTTATAGATAGATCCCCATGGGTAGTCTATACGATAAAGGATCTTAAAAATGAGCCAATAGTGGGGACATTTTATGAACGAGAACTTCAAAAAGTAATGTATGACTCTACTTTAAGTTATAAAATAGATAAAATCATTTGTTCTCGCCTTTCTGGTAACAGAAAAGAAGTATTAGTCAAGTGGAAAGGTTACCCTGATAAATTTAACAGTTGGATTTTAGTGTCTAATATAAATCAAATATGATTAAAGAAAGTTTTTATTTAACACTACTGAGCAATAGTTCTATGGAATATTATCCAGAAAACAAATCGACTCATTTCTCAACCAAGTTGTCCAAGTCCTTAATACTAGAAGGAACGTGGCACGTGGGAGTTGTTGAGTTTCAATATCCATGTACAATGTTTACGGTTCAAGAACATGAAAATGTTGTTTATATAACTAAAATAATGCAAATACCTAACGAAGAAAAAACTTCTTTGGGCTATTACAAAACCCACATTCCCGCTACAAATTATGATAACATTAACCAGATTTTGATGGCATTAAATAATATAAAAGAAAATGTAAGGTTTAGGTATGATGAACTGTCTAAATTTGTTAGTGTATCAATAATGGATACAAATATAAAATCATTATCGTTATCTCCTCGGTTATCACTTCAACTTGGATTTGAACCTAATAGAAATTTGGTTGAAAAGGGAATTGGAAAATGCCCAGCAAATCTACATTTAGGTTTACCACCACAATTGTTTGTTTACTGTGATATAATTGAACCCCAAATTGTAGGAGATGTTATGACTCCATTGATGAGAATCATACCATTGGATTCGTCTAAGTACATTTATGGGGCTAATAAAATGCATGTTTTCTCGCCACCTCACTATTTACCTGTAATGCGCAGAGAGTTTGATACAATTGAAATAGATATTAGAACAAGCACAGGACAAAATGTACCATTCCAGTTCGGAACAGTGTGTATTAAACTACATTTTAGAAAGTTATAATAATGTCTTCTCAAATTAATAAAGTAATTTGTCCTTACGAACATTATTATTCACATCAAGCTGGATCAGGAATCGGAGTAATTTACAAAGGAGCCCCTTATCAGCGAGGACATGGAATTGGTAGCTTTTTGGGTGGATTATTTAGATCAGTTTTACCATTGTTATCTAGTGGAGCTCGAGTCGTTGGTAAAGAAGCTTTAAACGCTGGTGTGGGTCTATTATCTGATATGGTAAGTTCACGTCCTATGGAAGATTCAATCAAGAGCCGGCTTAAAGAAGCAAGTTCAAACTTGAAAAGGAAAGCCGATGCTAAAATAGATCGCATCATGTCCGGTTCGGGTTATAAAACAAAGATGAAACGACAGTCTTCAATCACTTCACCATCAACCACAAAAGCGAGAGCTTCTAAGAAAGTAAATATTAACAAGAAAAAAATAAAGGATATATTTTCTTAAAATTACTTCAATATGTCTTTCCTACATAACCATTCCTGTGAGTGCATTAAATCAGAATTAGATTTATTTGCTTTACCTTCAACACAAACAAGCATCGAAAGCGGGTTATGGATACATTACAAACCAATTTCATCCCTAGTTGATGATGGTCCGATAGAATTTCAAGTACCAGGAGGAGGTGATGACTACATAGATTTGGCTCATACGTTGATACATATTAAAGCGAAGGTATTAAATCAAGACTCCACGAGATTGAATTCGTCGGTAGTAGTAGCTCCAGTTAATAATTGGTTACATTCTCTTTTCAACCAGCTTGATGTTTACTTAAATCAAAAACTCATTTCTCCTCCAAATAATACTTATGCATATCGTTCATACATAGAAACACTGTTGAATTATGGACCTGCTGCTAAAGATTCTCACCTCTCTTGTGGTCTTTGGTATAAAGATACATCAGGAAAGATGGACTCAACTGATGATTCTAATGAAGGATTTTCAAAGCGACAAGGATATGCATCGGAAAGTAAGGAAATCGAAATGATTGGACACTTGCATGGTGATTTATTTAATCAAGAAAAATTTTTGATAAATGGTGTTGATATGTCTGTTAAGTTAGTTCGATCCAGAGAAACGTTTAACTTGATGGCATCTTCGAATGACTTAAAGTTAAAAGTATGCATTACAGATGCGACTCTCATTGTCCGTAGAGCGCGAATCAGTCCAACGGTATTACTCGCACATCAAAAAGTTTTAGCTTCTACTACAGCAAAATATCCTATCACTCGAGCAGAAGTCAAAGTTCTAACAATACCATCTGGCGTTCAAGGAAAGACCCTTGACAATATATTCCTGGGGCAAGTACCCAAAAGATGTATAGTTGGGTTTGTCAATAACACAGCATTCAATGGCAGTCTCACAAAAAACCCATTTAATTTCGATAATTATGATTTGAGTTCATTTTGTTTATACATTGATGGACAGCAAATACCTTCAAAAGCGTTACAACCATCTTTCGAGAATAATATTTTCACTACAGCCTATCATACGTTATTCTCTGGAACGGGTATACATTTCCTAAACGAGGGTAATGGGATATCTAGGGAACAGTATGCCAAGGGTTATTGCCTCCTAGCATTTGACTTATCTCCTGATTTATCAGCTAACTCAAGTCATTGGAATCTAATAAGAAATGGTAGTGTGAGACTAGAAGTTCGTTTCGAATCTTCGCTTTCTCAAACTATTAACTGTATTGTTTACGCTGAGTTCGATAATGTAATTGAAATAGATAAGAACCGCAATGTAATCGTTGACTATAGTAGCTAAGTACATGTATTCTATATTAAGCTTATGCAAAATATCAATAAATTTGTCAATGAAGTTTATGGCTTTGTATTTACTATATCCTTTACCTAATAAGTACCTACATATTATTATCTTTGGCATTCGTAACAGTAATATTAATCAAATAGCACGCATTTACTTTTATAAAAAAATATGAACACACTCGAAATTCAGGAATGTTTATATAAAATTCACCCAGCTTTACGAAACAACGTATATGCTGTGAACAACCTACCAGTTTATATGGAAGCGCCCACGTTTTTAGTGACCAATTTGGATATAAGTACACAACCAGGGTCTCATTGGGTCGCTATACACATAGATGAAAACAGCATTGGACAATATTTCGATTCATTTGGTCGGTTGCCTGCAAGGGCCTACAGAACTTTTCTGAACAGGAATTGTAGGCTATGGGATTTCAATTGTAAAAGAATACAAAATGATTGGACTTCAGTTTGCGGCGCGTACTGCTTGGTGTATTTGTACTATAAGTTTTGTGGTTTTAGCATGGTGGATTTTATAAACCTGTTCGAAGCTCAGGATACACTATATAATGATGTACTAGTATATGAATTGTTCAAATCTTGTTTTAAATAAATCTTAAGAACAGAAAATGTGTATAAATACCTATCCAAATATATAGATATTATCTAACCTATGTTGGTAACCTAGGAAAACAAAAACGTTAATATCCCGGTTTTAAAAAATCTACTAAAATATGTGAATAATCTTTCGAGTCATGGGTGAGTTATTTCAAACATCCAGCGAGGGCGATTAGGGAACAATAACAAATAATCAGTAAGTGTAATGTCAAAGACAATGAATAAGATAAGGTCTATTTTTAAAAAGCTATCTCAGTAAATTGAAGAGATATTAAAAAACGGATAGCACAGATCGATCGGGCGTGCCCTAAAACCCCCATTTTGACACCAAACTTTTTTTTTTTTTTTTTTTTTTTTTTAGGCCGCGACGACCTTATGGCCCCCAAATTTTAAATTTTAAAGAGTTGTGGCTCGTGAGCCAGAACTCTTAAATCCCTACTACTAGCGTATCCTCATGAACATACCTATGTTCATTGTGTTAAGTGTTAGATTTCAGTAATAGGACTGAAGTTTGATCCAACTGTATTTTTATGCTGTAATTATAAACTATTGTAATATGCATGATATATTCACCAAATCATAGATGAAGTAATTATCGTGAATCGATACTATTAGGTCGGTCTGGATAATCCTTTTTAGAGATACGTGGCAGGTATATATTTCGTTTGATCTAGGGTGATGCCCAAACCTGTCACTATGGGCTGTTATAATATAACAGCCCATATAGCTGTTATAAAACATATATAATTATAGTATAATAATAGTAATAGCCTTTTTTAATTCAGTTACTCTAAAATTAAAAGTCAATTAGCTATGAGATGGTATACCATATTATTTATATTATTATTATATTATCGTTATACACTTAGCCGTACGTGGTACATTCGAAGATCAACCAAGTTACGGGTTGAATTTTCACGATCGCACGGACCGCTTCTGTCTAGACAATTTTCCCGCGTAATCTATACAAATAAATAAAAATTGGAGGGTCTTTTGTAATATTAAAATAACCGCTTTTTACTAAGTGCATTCAGATGTATACACGGTACATATACCAAAACAATATGTTTTTACAATTTTTGTCTGTCTGTCTGTCTGTCTGTTTGTTCCGGCTAATCTCTGAAATGGCTGCACCGATTTTGACGGGACTTTCACTGGCAGATAGCTGATGTATCAAGAAGTAACTTAGGCTATTTTTATTTTAGAGAAAAAAATTGTTTTTGTTAAAAATGATAAGTTTCGGAAATTTAATATCCAATTTCAGTTGACCTCAGATTTCTATCATCAATCATATGAAATAGGGTTCAGCTTAGGCTGGACATGGTAAGTTAAATTTCCAGTTTAAGTTAACCTCCGATTTATGTCATCAATCATATGAAATAGGGTTTAGCTAAGGCTGGACTTTGTAGGTTCATATTTTTGTTTAAATGCCGCAAATCTGTTCTTTTTTTAAATTATATTTAAGTAATTCGAGATAGCATGTATGGCTCTATGAGATATATGTTGTAAATGTGGAGATGGTCAGTTGGTGACTGAAAACCAGCGCTGTGTTGAGAGACACAGCTTCACGCTGAGTGCTTAACCTCGGTGGCCGCGAAGAGACGTGAAGTTTTATAATAGTTATATGTTATCATTTATTTCATAAATCTTATTGTACGTCACTCTTTGCCAATATTTTTTTTCTTTCTTTCTTTCCCTGTAGCTGGCGGTAGGCTGTCGTAAAAGACGGTAAAAAATCCTTGCTACCTAGCTAAGATTTTGTGGCGACAGTAACTACTTACTATTAAGCATTCCACAGCAATAAAAAAAAATATTTTGTACATAACCGCCCATTACCAATGACAAAGGAAAAATATTATATTTTCTTGTCATAATCTGCCAAATAATTTTTAATCAGAATGACAGATGGGACTTGACAAAACAATCGGCTTTTATACTTGATTTTGTAAAATGTAGTCGTTAATATAATAATAGTCTATCCTTGTTTCATTACACACACAGCCCTTCACAAAGTATATATGGATACTTCATTAATTAAACTGTATTTGGTACTGTTTAATTATAGAATAAATGATTATAGTTAATAAATATTTACTCTGAGGAATATAATAAAAAACCAATTTTACGTGTAATAGGAAATTTAGTATCATTAAAATAAATATATTTCAAATAACGTATTTCATTTATTTAGAATTAGATTTTGAGAGATTCTGGTGAATGAAGAATTCAACAAATTATCACGCTAAAGTGGTAGATAAATAATTCAAATAATATCAGTTGCTTATATTAGTATTACACGAAGGTTTCTTGCGATAGTTTCAGTTTCATTGTAATCTGTCTAAAAGAGATTTATTTCTTTAACATCTTATCTATCTAATATAAGCCTCGTCAGACCGGTCTTTATTTGATTTTACTTAAACTTATAATACTGTGTATATTTAAATGTATTTATAGTAATTACTAGCTGTGCCCGCGACTCCGTCCGCGTGGAATAGTGACTTTGGGCAGCATTTTTTGGATATATTTTATGGTTTATTTTGGATTATAAACCCTATATACCCTAAAAGATAAATAAATAAATGAAATATACAAACTGAGTTCGAACCTACCAAGTCCAGCCTAAGCTGAACCCTATTTTATATGTTTGATGATATAAATCTGAGGTCATTTTAAATTGGATAATTAAAAATCCGAAACTGATCACTTTTAACTAAAACCATTTTTTTTTCTAAAATAAAAGGAGTGGGAAACAAATGTCTTACGTGGGAAACAAATGTCTGGCCATGCCGCCTCCGCCAGGCCCCGGCAGGAGGGATAGACCCAAAAAGTGCTGGCTTGACGTCGTAAAGGGTGATATGCGTGCCAATGGGCTCACTACCAGGGATGCTGAAAACCACGCGAAGTGGAGTAGAAAAAGTCGGAAAGCGGACCCCGGGCACCGAAACGGAAGTTTGGGTTGCAACCGGGATACTACGCCGAGATGATGATGATCAGTTGCCTAGTACCCATTACACAAGTGCTCTGCTATTTTGTGATTAGGAGGCTCTGTGCTATCACTGTATATTTATTTCTATTCATATGCCTCTTTGATCCAGAAAAGGTTGTAATAGTTTGGCGTAACTATAAAAATTTCGGATGTAATTGGAATGACACTATTGGAATAAAAAGAAGAGAAGCATATTTTAGTCTCATTTTTACAAAAGACACTGATTACGAAGTACTTAGGAAATATGTGTATGATCATATGACTTGCTAAATTAAAGTATCATATTGGCCATGACGACACTGTAGTAAGGTGTGGTCCGTAGTGATGTATAACAACCGGCAAAATATCGATACCGTTTATCATACACAACATGTTTGTATTGTAATAGGAAAGCTAGTCAGACAAATAAACAGAAATGTAATGAAGTAGGAGAATTATTTATTTATTTAGCTCTAAACATTTCCTGACCACATAAAAAGATCTAAAATACACACAAAAAATAACTCAAATTAATTGTTTATACTGACAAAGATTTTTAAAAGCACACGTACAAACGAATGATTTTATATGCAATATAGCTACAGTAAAATAGGGGGTAAAATTTACAACTTTGTTTAATATTTTAAACTTTTATTATTTAACATTTTCAAATAATAGAAAGAAATAAAGTAATAAAACAAAATATCGATATTTATACTCATATCCTCTCAGTAAAGACCTGCGTGACCTCTGCCCTTCAGCCGTATACCCGTCCCTCACACAGGCCCGTGGCGGTCCCGCCCAATACCTTTTGTCGATAATAAAACAACGATATGTGTGACCGAATTAGATTGAAGGTTGTATTACAAATGCAACGGAGGTTCTATAAATTCAAAAAACCTGATAGTATCTACACTGACGGACTCATAAACTGCATCAAAGTAATAAACGACTTTGAAATAAATATTTTAACCAAGTATGCAAACTTTCTATACAGATTTAAATTGAAACCTCTAGATTGGTTCGTGAACTTTAAAACAGCGTAGGGTCATATCTTTAAGTTTAAGTTTGTCTACTGGATTAGAATCCGTAATAAGGGCACGTGGAGATAATACACCTTATTAAAACATAAATAAACCCTTGCATAAAGTTTGTGTCTATTATTAAAACCAATTTTTTAATTAAACCAATTTTCCTTAAATTTCTGTTTTTTCTTCAAAAAAGTCTTAAGGTCCTTTTCAGTACACAAACTTAAACTTAACGCTGTTTTAAAGTTCACGAACCAATCTAGAGGTTTCATATTAAATCTGTATAGAAAGTTTGCATACTTATTAAAGAAAATCATTTCAAAGTAATCCTGAACTTTGATGCAGTTTACGAGTCCGTCAGTTTACTAACAAAATCATGGTAAATATGATGATAACTAATACATCAAAAAAGAAAGAAAAAGAAAAGAGAGAAGTGATCACCAGTAATTCACCGTACGACGCACAATTTGAAACTTACTTTTTTTTTATTGAGTTATGCGCTGCGACCCTAACAGGTGATAATTACAAATTCGTTGCGGATGTTGTTCAGATGACCTGGAACCGTACCATCTTACCAATAAGTTTAGTTCTACAAATGTATGACAAATTCAACTAGACTAAATCTAGTATGATTTTTATTATAATATTTATATAATATTTTTTGAAATAAATTATGGACTTAAATCATTTGTTAAAATCGTGCTCGTCCGGCAAGCCAAACTCGAAAAAACATGCACTGTACCTATATATACATATAACCCCTTTTTAGGGAAAAACTTATCATGCTTTTTATTTAAATTATTTTTCTCGTTTTACAATGAAAGTAGGACACGAAATTTCGTTGTCAATCATCTAATATATCCTCAAGCGACACTTTTATTGGTTTCTTCTTCAGTAAACAACATCCGAGAGTCGGTTTGGGTGTGCAGGGAGGCACTTTTGCCGGGTCCGTGCACAATTCACAGTCGACAACTACGTCACGAGGGCTTCTAAATAGGAAATTCGCAGTGCCGAGCGTCTTCGAATGCTCTTGGTCCTTCATTCCGTTGCGCTTGAATGCAGACACAGGCAGCTTACGCACAATGCGTCCATCTTCATATATTTTGGTGATGGCTCACCAAATCAGCATCAACAGCATCACATAATCTTCCTCTTGGCAATTTATAGGCCTTGAAATTTGCGGCTTCTTTCATAACAATATCGGCGAAAGTCATCGTAGCAAGCAGGGATATCACATAGGTGGATCTTCACAGCACGTTGTTTGATAAGAGGCCACTAACATCGGACATACTGCAAATTGCTCGCAATCTTCAGGGTAAAAGCATTTTTATTTAGATTTCAATTCTTTTTCTTTTGTAAATTTTATATCATAATAAATAAATTGCCACTAGAATTAGGTAATGTTGACGGATTTGACAGTAAAAAGTTACTATTAACTACTAAAATCTGTAACACAAATGTGAACACATAGATAATTTTGAGAACCATAGATTACTCAGTATATGTAAAAAAAAACAATAACAACACACCTGCCCTTGAATAAAAATGAAAGATAAAAAGCACGTGATTCACAAAACATGTGTACATCATTAAGAGGCCTTTCAAATATTTCGAATTCCATACATGACTATGAAAGAGTCTGAATACTCAACAATGCTCAACAATATCCAACAAAAGTGAGCTTGACTCAATTAAATCTTAATTCGTACAAAGGCAGTCGATTAATGAAATTAAGTCGGCATTTAGTCGATTTAAGCATCAATTCGACAAAGGCCACATTAACAATATAATGAAAAGGATACTCAAAATCTGAACCAACAAAAGACCTAACTAACCCGAGTGCGGCGTGACTATTAAAATTTAATGACATGATTTATTTGAAAGAAAAAGAACCAAGAGAAAAGGGTACGATGTAACGATCCATTTTTCATAATAACATAACGCAGTTGGTAGCAAATGTTCGGATAAAAAATGTTTAACAGAACCGACTCTTTAAGAAAAACGCGGTCCAACAGTGCCTGGTCTTTGTCATCGGCCGGAGAATTTATTCTTGTTGGCCTGTTGAGCTCCAGCGGTGAATAAAATATAAAGAATATACAATTTTTCTGGATTCATGTTACGTAATTATGTATGGACGGGATAAAGTACCAAACATTTGTAACTTTATATCATCGTTCTTAAAATATCAACAAAGAGTCGATGTGCAGAGTATAATTCTGAAATATATAATATTCTAGATTTCATAATGAACAAATCAAATATATTTGTGGGATTTCAATTACTTTTTGATAAACTCAGCTATATAACAAATGGTTAAAAAATTAAGATTCACTGCCCAATACACTTGTTGGTTAAAGTATCAAATATTTGGTAATGATATGCAATTAAAAAGTCTTGTCACGTGAAATATTAACGGTCATTTGTATTTCTTCAAGTACATAATACAATTTGTGGCCAAAAATTGCATTTATTGTATTTTTGAAAACATAGACTACATTATAAGAGCGAAGTCGTATTAAATCGTACTGATATTTTTCACAGTTGAAGCTGTTCGTGCGTTTTATAAACAAGAAACGTTGTGTGTAAATGTATATTATTATGTACGCCCAATACATTAAACACTTTTGGACTTTAGTAATTCAGCCTTTTTATGACTAAAATTTTGACAAAATGTATTTTTGTCTAAATTTACATAATATAAACTGTAAGTAAGCTAAGTTGTTCATATTTATAAAATATAATTTTATAATTAATGACTAAATATACAGTTTACTACTTTCTTCGTACCGTACACACAGTTATGATATTTGGTCATTCCCTTAGTGGTAGCCGTTTCGTTTATAATATTTTATAGAAATCAACTAAACAGAATCGAGAACTTTAACATGCGATACACAAAGCTTTGTGTCCCGATTCCACACAGCATTTTATTGTAAATTACTTATCATTACTGTGACCAATATTTATGATGATTTTAAAAATAGTATCGTAAATAAATTTAATTAAAATAGTGGTTATAACTTTATGTTCGGTCCTTGCCTAGATTTAGGTGGGTACCAATTGCTCCGCCAACTTTTTCCGAATACTCTCAAGTTTGCGAGAGGTGACAGTCGACGCCATGTTGCATGCTTTGTCCTATTATTAATGACAATGTTTGACCGCGTGAACGCACATACAATGTGTTAGTGTAACCTCCTTATTATTGGCCTTACTAAGGCCATACGACGGCGTGCGTGATTCTACTGCAAAGTGCACTAGAACCGATCCAGACCGGGAAAATTGTAAGGTTGGTGGAGCTTCTGCCTTTCTAGCGTGGGGGCCGGTTCACAACAATTAATACAGTCCACTAATAACAGCGCATTTACGCGCCAAACATGGCGTCTAAACTTTAGACCTAATTCATCGTCCTACACTGTACAAAGTAGTGATTATTCTTGATTGAAGATTATTTTTTAAATTTATTGCTGTAGGACAGCAGACAGGCTGACGGCCCACTTAGAATTGAACAGTTACCGTCTATGGGTGTTTTCAACGCCAGTGGGATTGCGAATACGCTGCTGCCCCATAAGGGTACAGGAACTTGGGTCAGTAATAATTGATGGATTTCGACATAGACATATATTGGACCTTCAAAAAGGATGTATTTTTTTTATATAGCTGAACATTGTTTACTGGGTCAACTAGCATTAATTCTATACCAACTTGATTTATTTCAACGCTTCTTCTCTCTTTTTCTTTTTCCGACATTGGTAGTCCGACATGTTGTGACTTCGGATTCCGTGATATGCTGTTTACTGCAGTCACATTAATCGCCCGCCTTTTTGTGTCTCACTTCGCGACACTTCATGTTAGTGTAAATGTAACATATTTACGTCTGAATTGTAAACTCGAAAAGGAATGCTTTTATTTATTGCTTATAAATTAGGAAAGATAATTTTCCAGTAGTTCAATGTTCCAAAGTGTTTTTGTTTTTATATTGTTACTAGTCGACCCGGCAAAGGTTATTCTGCCATATATATATAAAAAAAAACTTAATTACATTCACCCCTATTTCACACCCTTCATGTTTCATTTTCACGACAAAAGTAGCCTATGTCCTTTTCCAAGGTCCAATCTATCTCTATACCGAAATTCATCAAAATTCATTCAGCGGTTTAGGCGTTAGAACGTAACAGACATCAGAGTTACTTTAACATTTATAACATTAATATAGATTAGCTTGGCTTTATCGAAAATCTGTATGGAAATTTAAAAAAAAATGGTGATAGTACTATTATAAATGATGTTCTTAACCATTCAACAGTTGGGGTCAAGACAATATTTTGAAGAGGCGTGTTTGTTCCATACAAGTGCGTAGGACGTACGGCGCCTATATTCTTTGGTTTAGTATTATAATAGTAATCCATGATTATGTTCACAACAACTATTACTTATCAACGCTTTTTAAATTTAACCTAAAACGTTTTTGAAAATAAAATATTTTAAAATATATATGTGTTACTTTAATTATAAATCTCAATTGCATGCAGGAAGAAGCCGAAGTTAGAAAAGAAAGAAGAGAAAAATATTCTTTCCTTTTAAGGTTGTCTTGCCTATTCCTTACATCTAGAGAAAATCTAATTATTTGAATTTGTTATATTCAATAAAATTATAATTGAATATAACATTTAATAAACCGCTTAGAACGAGGATCCCATCTTTACCAGGTTGGCAAGAGAGCTAGACCCGGAAGGGCTTGACGTCATAAAATTTATTCATAATATCACTGCTCTACGTATTTTTTGTTGCTGTTGATAGGCTAACAGCTCTGTTACAGCAGACAAGCAGGCGCCCCACTTAATAAACAGTTACTATCATCTATAGACGTGACGTTAGGGGCACCGCTAACACGCTGCCACCCGCCTAGGAAAATTGGAACCTGGGTGACTTATGATGAAACATAACACAAAGTTATTAGGGAGGCATATATAGAGAACAGGGGTGGTTGCGATCCAGTCGAGATTGGAGTCCTACAACCTAGCAATAGTGTCACCATATAAATTGATATTCGATATTAACAGATATCGAATTATTATGTATGTAATTCAAGATATGTTCAGAAGTAAATAACAGCAACGTAAAGATAATTGTAAAACGAAAAAAAACTTAACGGCAGACTTATAGTCGCCATCAGGCAAATACCCAAAAATTCTCAGACTCAATAAAACCCTATAACCGAACAATGGGTAGCTATTGTAAAATATAATCGAAGAATCGCTTTCCACGCTCCTTTAAATTTGTTCAAATCATGATGACTTTCCGAAAAACACCACTCCCACATGTCACCATGCATTGTGCTCTATCCAAAAATAGTAGCAAAAATGACATTGACAAAGGGTGTTGGGATAAACTTTATGCTGAACAAAAGTATTTTTTACTTTCTCAAGTGTATGCGAAAAAAGTTTATACGATCTTTAAGGCACCTGTCGCTAATTGCCACCTTAGCGGCGATTCCTTTTAAGATGACGAAAAAATGGCGTGTAATGTGACGTGGTCTCCTGGTGAACCTTTTCAATTTTATAGACAAAAAATTTGATATACTCTTAATATTATACCGTACCTTTGGCCTCACGCTGTTTAATATTTTGAAAATATTGCCTTATTGCTTAAATGACTACATAATTATGTATATTATCTTAAAACAATATCTATTAACTTCAGCCAAATTATTTCAACAGATTAATTAGGAAAACTTATTATATTAATGTTAGTGTACATTTGAGTAAAAAATATATCAATGTGAGTTGAAGCTTTTTTTATAGCTGGAGGTCAGCAGATAGGCAAACGGCCCACCCTAACAGGTGGTCACCGTCGCCTACGGGCGTTTGCAACACCAGAGGCATTGCACGCTGCCGGTCTCGAAGAAATTTTATAACGCCTTTTTTGAAGAACCCTATATCGTACCGCGCTGAGAAAACTTCAGTCGGACGCTCATTCCAGATCCTGAGAGTACGCAACATGAACGTTCTTGAGTACCGTTTCGTACAAGAAAGAAGAGGCTCCAAGAAATGGGGATAAACACCCAGCCGATCGCTGGCAGTGCGGTGGTAAAAAGACGACGAGGGCACCATTCTAAATAACTCCTCAGAACACTCCCCGTTGTACAGACGGTAGAATACGCAAATAGACGCAAAGTCTCTCCGGAGTCCAAGCGTGTCTAGACCGTCTTTGAGTATGGGATCGTCGACAACGCGAACTGTGCGTCGAAGCTGAAGGAAATTAGTGTTTTAAGTATTTTTCGCAACATGAACTCAACCACTTTTCCTTGTAATTGTCTTCAACCCATGTCACTGCTTAACCCATTAATGGCCACGTCGGTCACTGCTGACCGACGATTACTTTGTGGCAATTTTCACTAAATATTTGAGAGTTATAAAGAGAATGGAAGGAAAAAAATTAAGTTTGTTCAGTGGCTGCGAGAAAAAATTCCTTAAAAACTATCAAGCAAAAAAAAACACATAACTATATACTACCTACACTTGCACATACTCATAAAAATGCTTCGCAGCGAATGTGTTCATCGTTATTTTCAGCCATCATAGAACTATTATTAATTGTATCAGCATTACATCTTTAGTATCAAATCAATATATTAGATGGTAAGAGTAAGGCAATGGTTTGTCCTTTTAGTTTTGCGCGGTCAGATAATAATCCTATCCGTGATTTGTTTAATATAGATGATTAAGCGTCACGCAAATCGGCGCAAACATAAGAAAACGTATTCTGACCATTCTTAATAACTCGCTCAAGGTTAAACTTAAAAGCTTTATAATTGTTAAAACTTTATATTAATTATCTGTTCACATATATATCAAAATATATTTTAATTGTGAATAATACCACACTTTTGAGTTAGTAGCGGAATACATTGAGTATTAATAGAAACGAGATAATTATCTACCAATAAGAAATCCTTCGCAAATCCAGCAATTTAAACATAAATAAAAAATATTTACTAAAATAACTCTATCATGTAATTACAATCATCGATGCTAGTGATGTATAAAAATAAATCCCTCATATAAAAATATAAAAGAAAATCCACCATCTGTCGATGTCGGTCAAAGTTTAACATCTGCTTAATACCCTACGACATTAATGTTATGTATCTCATTCAATCAGTTATACAGGGCATGTTTGAATCAATCATCAATTTGAATACATTTTCCGTACGTACGTCTATCACTTTAATAAAAATCTCATGTAAGGTGTGGTTGTTTTGATTGAATGTCGATGTTATATGAATGGATGGTATATTGATGAATCATTAGGGTCATCGTATACATTTATCATATCGATTTTTAAATGAATAGTCTTCGATATAGATACAACTTATTTATTAGTATTCAATAATGTACGGTTAAATCGTTATTATTTTAATAGTTCCTTCCACTACGTTAAAACCGTGCAGGGGCAGAATAAAAATAAGCGATAAAACAACCATAGCTGCGGGCTCCAAGCCCGTCTGAATGGTGTCCACCCCTGATCTGTATATATGCCACCATAATAACCTTGTCTGTTCTGGCATAAGTGACCCGCGTTCTTGTTTCAATACGCGAACGGCAGCGTGTTAAGAGTGCTCCTAGCATCGCAAACCACTATTAAGTGGGCCGTCAGCATGTCTAATGTTCCAAAATAATCCTTACCATATCAACCTGGCAGGGTCAGTAATCCACCCCAATACCGAAAAAATATACCTGTAACACATGTTAGGTACATGAACATCTAAAATAATTTGAGACGTGACAGATAATAATGTAATCTTAAGGCACAACCTTCAATAACTTAGACTTATTGACAGTAAGCACGCTGCGTGAAGTCACAAAAAGAATGTTTGAGCAATTATAGCTAATAAAGCTGAGGTTTATCAAATTGATGTCTACTTCTTAATTATATGTCCCAATTAATTAACAGAAATAGTCATTTGGAAAACTGCCTTCTAAAATCACTCACTGCATAAAGAGATCACCGTACCCGCCCAATACCCAATACATCTTAGATAAGCATGACGGATAAACTCACTGTTCCTCTAGATCATTAGTTCCCAAAGTGGTCCAGGTGTACCCCCAGGGGTCCACGGGAGTCTCGATGGAGGTCTACGTTGGCGTATCCACGAAAATTTATTTGCTTTTGATAGTGAAGAACTAAAATATTGACTTGACTTCACCTATCAATGTAGGCAAATAATATTATAAGAAGCTCAGCGACGGTTAATCAATCTTGCATAAACTTGTTTGATTATTCACCAATATCAATACGAATGCCAAGGATAAACGTTACTCATTTGTTACATTTAATTAACCAATCAATTCTCACTTTTTTTCGAAAACTATTAATTCGTGGTTGGAACTCAGCCGCAACGCAAATTTCCTAGTTAGATCTAATCTTCACATTTTTGTCGAGTTTTGGGAATTTGGTGGAAATGTAACTGCAGGGAGCCCACCGGAACCAGCTAAATTTTAAAAATGGTCTATGAGAAGAAAAGTCTGGGAACCTCAGCTCTAGAGGGAAGCGAACCCGACAGTGGCTGATATTATACCGAGAAAACCTGTAAAAATACGCTACTATTGAAGACAAAAATAATAAAGTTCATTGCCTAATTTTGCTATTTGTTTAATTTAATATTAAGTGAGATTTGTATGATTAAGTACGGACGTCGCTAGCCGTGTAATTAAAATACTATCTTAACCAGTTGACGGTGACATATACTATAGAAACTGTCCTCTGCTTCTTTCTATTGACAAATACCTAGTCAGGTCATAAATTCTGTCACATGTTTAATGTAAAATAATTGTAACAAGTTTATTAATTATGTAACCATTCATATACCAAAATGAACTTAACAAAACATAGATTCTTATGACATTAAAGTTTATTCAAAATGACCTCCGTGATTTTGAATACAAACCTTCAATCTGCGCGGCCAGTCGTCTATCGCAGCACAAACGAGGTCCATGTCAATATCGGCGGCTGCCTTAATCAAGGATATCTTGAGTGACTCCAAATTGGGATGAGGCTTTGAGCACGCCTTTTCCTCCAAGTGTTGCCATATCTTGTAATCTAACGGATTCAAATCTGGACTGGAGGAGGGCCAGTCTTCGTGCCGGATGAAGTCGATTTCACGCGCCGCCAGCCAGTCTTGTGTGCTCTTCGCTCTATGAGCTGGCGCCGAATCTTGTTGGAATACCCAGTGCCTGTTATTGAACATGGTATGAGAAACAGGTTCCACAAGGTTCGTCAGGACTGTATTTTGATACACAACAGCATTCGTTTTTACACCTTTCTCACAAAAATGTACCTCTGTTAAGCCCCAATAAGAAACTCCCAACCATACCATGAGCGAGGATGGAAAATGACCTCGTTGGACACGCGGAATACGGTTGCTCGCTTCTTCACTACTGTGTGCGTACACCTTATCATTTTGTTTGTTGTAGCTCTCTTCTACGGTAAACATTTTTTCATCCGAAAAAAGAATTTCCCGATATTTTTTTCCCGTGTACCGCATCAACAAAGCGCGGCATCTCTTCAGTCTCAGGTCCATTAGACGAGCATTCAAACGATGTCCTGTTTTTCTTCGATATGCCCGAAGCCCTAAGTCTTCATTTAACACCCTTTTCACCGTGGTTCTGCTTAATCCCATCTGAAGGGCCAACAGTTTCTGCTTACGTTTGGGATTTCTTTGAATTCGTGCCTTCACAGCTTTTATCACTGCTGGAGTCCTAACAGACCGAGGGCGACCACGTCTTGACCTGTCATCTACACTAGAGTCTTCATTGTATCGTTTGATGGTACGATAAACGAATCTTTTGGTTATATTCAAATTTTTCAGTATGTTAAAAATTTGAATTGGCGCGTAACTGTAACGATGCAACGCAATAACTGCAACACGGTCTTCTTTAAGCGTCCACTCCATATTTAAAAATGAGTAAAATTCTAAAAGTTATACATTTTTATTTTCATGAACAATTCGAAATTCGAATTCAATAAACTTTTTTGTGGCCAGCATTCTAAAAGAAAAGTTTTTACTGTGTGACAATACTTATGACCTGACTAGGTAGTTATGATAATTATTAGGCGTATAATTTTAAAGGCCCAGTCTATCAAAGAACGGAAAATTTCGAATTACATTTTGTCCACCTAGATAATCATACGAGTGTTTTTGGCCAAGTAAATAATAGTACGATGACCCGATGTTTCGTACTGTCGCAATTTTACAAGTCCTTATATTTTAGTTATAGTTTTCTTTGAGTAGGGACTCGTTTTATATCTATTTAAGCTACGTATGTTCGTTAAATACTCATAATATTTGTTCATTCCGAATCCAGCCCCCTCGTTGAGCCTAGGGCTCCGGAAATCTGAACGAGGGGCCTGCCGAACATATGCCGCGATCGCGCGGCGTCGTAATGTAAATTTTCTTAGTACTATTATAATACAATTAGCCTATTACTCACCACGAATCCGATGGCCTCGTCATATCGTATCTTAGGATAGGAGGTTCAGGGTGAGGATGTGGCAGGAAATGTAGGGGACGACGACGTACGGCGTGGCATCCATCTCCTGGCGCGTGAAAACAGCCGCACCACAACTCCACTTACTTCCCAATTGTCCCCAACGAGTTCCAATCTCAAATGCAAACTGGGGAGCCCAATGCAACAATTTTCCCGAGTCCAACCGTACAACTTATCGAGGAGGGAACCGTCCGTCAAGCTGCGCGCATGACTTTGACGTTGACGTATTGCCGTTATGAAACTTAAACTACCGATTGGTTTCGAACACTATTATTCCTCAACAACTATACAGTACCATACCATACAGCTCTTATATTCCTACCGGAGCTTATTTAACTTAGTTCTATCTAAAGTTAAACTTCTGTTTTATGTACAATATTTATTTCTCTATTAGATACTAATTGTTTTCTCTAAGGGTTTTTTAACCTATTAAATTAATGCTAATAGTACACCATATTTTATAAATTATATCTAGCATTAATTTCTCATTTAAAATTCGCTTCACTTTTAAATTATTTTTGACTTGTATATGAATTACTAATTCGTTATTACTGTAAATAAATGTAGCTACAAAGATAGATCTAGATACACTGATTTAATAATATCTAATTGTAATTTAATTAAATTTTAATTAGAAATGAGTGTATTGAAGGAAGTCTAAAAGCAGCGCCAATTATTAAAAAACTCAAAAATAACAGACTCGCGTAGTATAATGTGAAAGGATGAATGTCGTATAACAAATAAAATATTAGTGGATGGATATAAGAGGATAGGTAGACTAAAGAAAAGATGGATTGCGTAAAAGATGGTATGATAATAAAAGAGTATGAATTTTTTTTATAGCGAGAGTTCAGCAGGTGGTCACCGTCGCCTATAGACGTCTGCAACACCAGAGGTATTACCGACGCGCTGCCGGCCAAATGTTGAGATGATGGTTTGTTAACCATCAGCAAAACATGTTTAGCTGTCCCCGATAATGTGTGATAAGGACAGGAAGAAGAACGAAAATAAAAACATTTGATGTTAATTCATGATGATCATGACCAAATAGATTTGTATCAATAGAAAATATAATCATCATCATCCTCATCTTAGCGTTGAGTCCCGGTTGCAACCCAAACTCTTGTTTCGGCGCTCGGGGTCCGTTTTTCAACTTTTTCTTCTCTGGTGGTCAGTCCATTGGTAAGCATATCAACCCTTACGACGTCAAGTCAGCACTTTTTGGGTCTACCCCTCCTGCCGGAGCCCGGTGGCGGTAAGTAGCCGGTTGCCGTAAAACGTGGCCATACTAGCGAAGACAACACTCCTGCAATTTATCCGCACTGGCACGTACATGAAGGCTACCGCGAATGCGAGATTTCCTAACGCAGTACTTCCGCGTTACTCCATACATCCACCGCAGCATATCCATCTCCGTGACTTACAGTGCCTGCTAGTGTCACTCTAGCACCGGCCACGCTTCACATCCGTATAATAGATCTGTCCCAAAAAATATAATCATACTACTTATTAATTTAATTTATTAATACTACACAGCTATTGCCAATTAAACTCCTAGATCCGTAGTTGACAACTCGTACAAGTTGCAACAATTTACAATCTTGTAATTGAACCTAGTTAGTCATAAATAATGGTAAATGCAAATTTTCCAGTAAGCTATCGATTTGTACTCTAGGCGTAAGTTATTATCATAATACCTAGGTAATATTGCAGAGCTGCGCGATCGTAATTGCTTATTACTATATTTTAGAATATAAGACAGTTTAGTTTTATGTAGTTATGTAGTTTGAATAGTTTTTACAATTGTTGGACCTTAGGTCATAAAGAGTTTCATTAACTGTACCTTATCAGTGCTGCGTCCGAACTTTCAGGGGTGTTAGGTTTCCGTTTTATTTACTATGGCCACTCAAATGCGGTCGTCACTTGAGCCTTTGGATGTCGCAGAATCGGCTTTGGGTCATTGTTCTCGAATCCTCCGGCGCGTGCTCCTTAATGGGATCTACGGTCTTTTATTCGAGGTGGAAATGCACTATGCAGTATGCATACTTTACTCAACGGAGCGGTTGTGCCACGTCTAGGAGATGAGTAAGTTATATTTTTCTCAAAACCAAACAGTCAAAATAATGGAAAAAAATACATAACGTAAATAACTAATTATATCAGTTTTAGTCATTTCCATATAATAAAAATCATAAACACGATCACAAATACCATAAATTATCATACAGAGCAATTCAAACTGATTTCACCTTACCAATGACTGAAGTTATAACATATTGCACTCCCAATTAAAGGAGTACTCCCTGCTGCGTTCACTTCTACCGGTGGAGGCTCATTTTAAATGGCCAGGGCACGATTTGACCCACACAACCTCACACGATTCTGGCAAAGAAATGTGTACTTTATTTCAATAGAAATAAGGATAAATGACCGCAAATAGGACGGTGGTAGGCCAAAATAGAAACTATTAGAGATATGCCCTTAGGTCATTCAGTGTGTTTTAAAGCAAGCATTGACAATGAGATATTATATATGCGTGAGCTAAGGTTATGTTCTTATTATGCAGTTTAGCTTCCCCATTGTACCTAAACATGGCATACTTTCAGCTAGCTCTTGGAGGTAGGCCAAGCAGAGTAGTACAATAATGATTAATTAAATGTATACTCGTATAATGAGCCATTTCGCACAACGCCATCTAGTTCCAAAGTAAACAGCAGATCGCTTGTGTAAAGGGGACTAGACTACTAATATACCTAGTCAGGTCATAAATTCTGTCACATGTTTAATGTAAAATAATTGTAACAAGTTTATTAATTATGTAACCATTCATATACCAAAATGAACTTAACAAAACATAGATTCTTATGACATTAAAGTTTATTCAAAATGACCTCCGTGATTTTGAATATAAGCCTTCAATCTGCGCGGCCAGTTGTCTATCGCAGCACGAACGAGGTCCATGTCAATATCGGCGGCTGCCTTAATCAAGGATGTCTTGAGTGACTCCAAATTGGGATGAGGCTTTGAGCACGCCTTTTCCTCCAAGTGTTGCCATATCTTGTAATGTAACGGATTCAAATCTGGACTGGAGGAGGGCCAGTCTTCGTGCCGGATGAAGTCGATTTCACGCGCCGCCAGCCAGTCTTGTGTGCTCTTCGCTCTATGAGCTGGCGCCGAATCTTGTTGGAATACCCAGTGCCTGTTATTGAACATGGTATGAGAAACAGGTTCCACAAGGTTCGTCAGGACTGTATTTTGATACACAACAGCATTCGTTTTTACACCTTTCTCACAAAAATGTACCTCTGTTAAGCCCCAATAAGAAACTCCCAACCATACCATGAGCGAGGATGGAAAATGACCTCGTTGGACACGCGGAATACGGTTGCTCGCTTCTTCACTACTGTGTGCGTACACCTTATCATTTTGTTTGTTGTAGCTCTCTTCTACGGTAAACATTTTTTCATCCGAAAAAAGAATTTCCCGATATTTTTTTCCCGCGTACCGCTTCAACAAAGCGCGGCATCTCTTCAGTCTCAGGTCCATTAGACGAGCATTCAAACGATGTCCTGTTTTTCTTCGATATGCCCGAAGCCCTAAGTCTTCATTTAACACCCTTTTCACCGTGGTTCTGCTTAACCCCATCTGAAGGGCCAACAGTTTCTGCTTACGTTTGGGATTTCTTTGAATTCGTGCCTTCACAGCTTTTATCACTGCTGGAGTCCTAACAGACCGAGGGCTACCACTTCTTGACCTGTCATCTACACTAGAGTCTTCATTGTATCGTTTGATGGTACGATAAACGAATCTTTTGGTAATATTCAAATTTTTCAGTATGTTAAAAATTTGAATTGGCGCGTAACCGCAACGATGCAACGCAATAACTGCAACACGGTCTTCTTTAAGCGTCCACTCCATATTTAAAAATGAGTAAAATTCTAAAAGTATACATTTTTATTTTCATGAAAAATTCGAAATTCTAATTCAATAAACTTTTTTGTGGCCAGCATTCTAAAAGAAAAGTTTTTACTGTGTGACAATACTTAGGACCTGACTAGGTATTTTTACATACATTTCTACTTCTTTTTAAATAAATTATTTTCTATGTCTTTCCATAGAATACTTTTAGGCGTCGCATTGGCGTATTAGACATTTATCACTTTAATAGAGAAAGTACAAAATATATCCATATATTGTACATATAATGAAAATACATGAAACATATAGGTATAATCGGTTTGTTTGAAGTTCATCTTATCTTGTTTCGGGGCCGAGAAATATTTCGGACACTTCGACCCAATGGGATCTTTTGTGTTCCCCTAGATAGCAATCACTCCTCTCCAATCTCATTGAAGATTTGCTTCATGACCCTAACAATGAGATATGGAGATAGGAGCCTGTAGTCTTCCGGTGTCGGATGTCCTACCCCCAAAAGATTCATTCGCCTCCTGGCCAATGCATCGTATGTACACAGTAGGTGTTCCATGCGTTCTGTATGTTCCCCACACAACCTGCACATGGGTGTCACGGTTAGACCCATCTTCATGAGCATGTTATTTGTTCCAAAGTGCCCAGTAAAGGCCCCAAGCAAGTAGCGTATTTGCCCCCTGCTCATGTTCCAGATGGATCCTCGTGCTTTGTACGTGGATCCCAAAATTTTTTTGGAGTGTTCCAGACCGATTCTAATCAGCCAGTGTCGTTGTTGACTGCGGTCTGCAAAATCCCTGAATGAGGCTTTCACGAGGCTAGTCGGAATGCCTACACATGGTTCTGGACCCATAAAATCATTAGTTGAGCCCTCTCTTGCCAGTTCATCTGCCATTTCATTGCCATGAATTCCTTCGCGTCCTGGGACCCACATTAATCTTACCCTGTTATGCCTTCCAAGCCTATTTAAAGTTTGAATGGCATCCAGGACAAGTCTGGAGTCAACTTTGAAGGAGGCGATGGCCTTGATTGCAGCTTGACTGTCACTGAGAATATATATAGATTTGCCTTTGGTGCCTCTACCTATGTTCTCCTGAGCGCAGGTTATTATGGCATATGTTTCAGCTTGGAATACACTTGCCAATTTTCCCTAGCTTTTACTACATTTGTAGTTTTTCGCGTATACTCCCGCCCCTCTACCTGATTCCATTTTGGATCCAACAGTGTACCATACCAGACTATTATGTTCGGGTGGATCTGGTTCCTTTGTCCATCCCATTCTTGTTTGAATTTGGACCCTGAAAAGCCTTTCAAATATAAACCTGGTTTGCATTTTATCGGATATCATATGTGTTATCCGACCTAGGTCCTCATTTTCCTCGAATTTTGTATGTTTGGTTTTTGGCTTGGTGGCATCCCATAGGCCAGCTACAGCGAGGCGATATAGTGCCCTCTTTGCCTCGAGTTCAACCATAATGTGCAAATGAGGAATGTTAAGATATCTCTCCATAGCTGCCGTAGGTGTTGTTCTAAAAGCACCAGTAATTCCAAGACACACCGTTCTTTGTAGCCTATTGAGTGTCTCTTTGCACATAGTAAGTATTACTCTGGGCCATCACACTACGCTGCCATACGTGATGATGGGTATTATCATTATCTGATAAAGCCATCGTGTCACTTTGGGTGTTAGCCCCCAAGTTTTGCCATAAGTGGAGCGACACATTCCAAACACTCTTAGAGCCTTCGCTATTGTCTTTTCCACATGAGTCTTCCACCTGAATTCCTTATCGAGGGTTATGCCTAGATATTTGACCTCGGTGGACCACGGCAGTTTGGTTCCATTAAGGGAGGGATTCCCTAGACTTGCTAGTGTCCTTCGCCTTGTAAATGGTACTATGACTGCTTTATTTGGATTAATGGAGAGGTGGTCCTCCGCGCACCATTTCTCTGTTATCTTCAGAGCCTTTTGTAATAATGCAGAGACTATGTTCGGAAATTTACCATTGACCATTATAGCTATGTCGTCAGCATAACCTACCGTGTAAAAAGGTCCGGTGTTGAGTTTGGTTAGTAGTGAGTCTACTACCAGACACCATAGTAATGACGACAATACTCCGCCTTGAGGGCAGCCGCGTGTTGTTTTTGCGCTAAGTTTGTCTCCTATTAGTTCCGATCTGACCAGTCTACTCCGTAGCATATGGTCAATCCTTTTGCATATAGTGTCACTGACACCATGTTCCTTTGTCCCCCAAACTGCACATCATTTATGATGTCGACATCAAGGATCCCAATATTGCTTGATATGGAAAGGGGAATTCTTTGGAACAGTGGCGCAGTCGCGAAATGGGTTTTCTTGAAGTATGTGCTCAATGTGCGACGCGTCTCGCTCGCTTGAGGATCCCTTCGTTCTATAATAAAATGATAAGGGCTATGGGGCTCTGGATTTTGGAATTCCACCTTCGGACCCTTTGCAACCTAACCCACGACCAGAAATTAACGGAACTTAACTTAATTTTTCGACTTTTGGCCAGCTTTTCGGGATTTAGCCCCACTGTGCGTCGACAAAATGTTTTTGGATTAAAAATTGTCAGAATTTTTCATATTAATAAGATCAATGAATTAGCATATAAAATCTGAAACAAGACACTTATCGTCGGTGTATATCAATGACAAATATACACAAGAAAATATTAAACATATTTTTAATACGAAACGTATTCTTATGAATCCGATTCAGTGTTCGGATATTTTTATATTATTTTAATTAAGAGTAAATCTAATTTATTTTGTATGCAATCGCAGTAGTCACGAGCGAACATAACCTGAAGCTAAATTTGATGGATATGATTGAACGTTGTTTCTATAATGCAGTACAATGTTATATTCAGAAAAACTGCAGAAGAGAAGCTTATAAATATTAACAGCTGCCCCCTAGAGAAATCGGATTGATTTGAATGCGAATTTTGTGTTTTTTCAAAAACTATTAATTTATTCATGAATATCTATTTTGTCCTCTTCAAAGTAATTCTCACCGTGGCAAAGTTTTTTTTAATTCTTGAAACACTTTATTCTCTGGCTTTAGTTTCCTCGTTATAACCATGATTTGTCACCAGATATGACCCTCTGGATCAATTTTGAATCGTGGGCAGAGACCAACGACTCCTATTAATGTGATGTTGTTTTTCGTTGATCTACTACAGTTGTTGCAAGAGATCGCCAGATATTAAATCTTGACTCCCTGGCGCCAAATGTTGGAAGAGGTGCCCTGGCGCAAAGAATGGGCCGGCACTGGCCAGTGCTACGTGATCAGCGGGCCATATTTATTCATTGGCCAAGATACAGGCGCTAGAAGGATAGTGGGGTTTTTAGTGGGTAGTCAGACGTGGGCTATATTTCTGGTCCACATATCCCTTAATTCCTCAGGTTGGTGGAACACCTCAGAATTTTTCCTTCAAAATTGTTTCCGGGGATGAGCTGTTTAAAGGCACAAATATTATATGGAGTCAAAAAAGGCATTAAATAATTTCTTAGAGGCCGGCAGCGCGTTAGAAATGCCTCTGGCGTTGCTAACGTCCATATGCGACGTTAACATCTGCTATCGGATGAACCTTGTGCCTGTCTGATATAAAAAGTATATAAATAATTTCAATCAAACTTTATTTACAACCTTTATTCGTAAAGTGACGATGACAAAACTCTAAAGCAATTTCATACAATGGAATTCTCTAAAAGTATAAGTATTCTGTACCCCTATCCAATCATTAGTTTGTATCATTACTAACATCAATTAATTTCTTTGTTCCAATGTGTCAGAGTTAAATTGAGAAGCAAACACTAGTTATGAAGTTTTAGGCGTTCAATCTATCGCTCACACATAAACAATGCTTGAGTAACGATCTGTCTGATGATATGATGCTTAATGAACATTGAAATGGTGAACTTGACTAATTACGAAAATAAATAGATAGCTTTCAAGCATTTATGAGGGTTGAGATGTATGGAGATAAACTTTTGATAGCTGTTACAGAATCAAACTTGTTGTCCACTCGCTTTCCTTCCATGACACTTCCTTCTTTTGTGGAAATAAACTCAGCTTCCTTTTTTTGTGGTTTCCATACGATGCTTATTAAGAGTTTTAATTTAATAAAAATACGATTTCATTTCAAAAGAAATGTAGCTAATATATATTGAAATTAAAGTATTCTTTGCTTATATTATTTGAAATTAATGTCATGTAAATGGTAGTTTCTTTTTATTTAAACAGTATTTCACAACTTGCCAATGGGCTCACTACCAGGGATGCTGAAGATCGCGCGAAGTGGAGTAGAAAAAGTTGGAAAGCGGACCCCGGGCACCGAAACGAAAGTCTGGGTGGCAACCAGGACTAACACTAGGATGATGATGAGTATTTTACAACTTAAACGTTTACTCGTACTGAGTAGGTTCTTATAACGTTCCAGTAAGGAAAACTGAATCCTTTTTTGCTATTTACGAGTTCTATATATATTTTTATATTTGTTTTTTGTCTCAAGATACATACATACCATCTCTTGTGACGCGTCGCCTGTCTCATTCACTCCGACACATTTCGCTTAATACTTCATTTCTTTCACTCCAAGACAGTTGTCAGCGTACAATAAGCTCATTTAAATTCCACAGAAAGGATTAAATCATATTTTTCATTATAGTATCGCATTAAAAATTCGCATAAAGTACCTGACAATAAATGACAAGATTCAACGAGTATTCAGGCAGCTTGATTTAGGGATTAATATCCATGTCACTTACGTAAGTAAATCACTTGGGATCGTAAGTGATAATGATTTACAACGAACAATCAAATTCAGCGTAATAAATGCTCTTTCTTTCATGTTTCACCGTGACCATGCATTCTGTGATACGGTTCTTGTAGAGACCACTAGCAATTATTTACATACATTTCAGAGTTTGCCTTAAACGTAGTTTTATCAACGTTTTAATAATATGTAATTTGTTTTAAAGTTTACGGTCAGATGCACGGTTTTAATTATCTTATAAACAAATTTTTCACGTCTTGTGACCACGCGATATATGTCGAGGCTGCGAAAATAAGTGTGCTTATATCCCGAAAAGCCTCAATTGGGTTTTATTGCAGAGTTACTGTAACTGTTGAGGAATATTTTTAAAAACTTACAAAATACAAAATACATAAATACGTAAGTTACAAAATACTTAAACTGTATTAACCCCAAAAATTGAACCCAAATACACAAATGTATAGTGCTTTTTACGTAGCCATTAAATCTGACATGTCGATTGTTCCTTAAGTTTATACCAGCGTGAACCGGACATTTCGTACACACCAAGTTTAATTGAACTTAATTCTTCCGTTTGTATGGAAAAAAACCAAAATATCACTCATCTTCAAAACTGTACACCCGATTAACTTCAAATTCAGCATAATTACTCATTTCGCGATGTAGGCGCTCACTAAGAACGGATTTTACGGGAATCTTATCTGAAGTGTATTAATTTTTAATTTATACAACAGAACCATATCACGTCAAAATATAAATGGGTAACTTATGGTGCTCTATACAAAATATCATATAAATAGTTGTATAAACGTAACAAACATAATTTCACAATTTCACTTTACCTCTGTTATGATTAAAAATTAAAACACAAAACCACACATAAAAGTTTGCTATAAAAATTACACAATACAAAGAACAGAATGGGATTGAATCGATTTGTTCCACATCGAGACGCTCGCGGCCGTAAAATATTTTTGGACAATTTTTTACGTTAGAATTATTACGACTCTACACAAATTACTGAGAGTACACAAATTAGGCTTCATACTGTTCTCTCTTATTAAATAAATCCTTTTTTATGAATGTTATTCAAGAAAGAGGTTTATTAAGAAATTTTGTGATGCTTGTTCGCTATGCCATTGCCACCAGATTACCAATCTTGAAAGAGAAACTGATACCGTTTGAACGAACCGAACCGAACCTGAACGAAACTTATACAAATTAATGAAACAGACGGTTTCATATGCATAACTTTGCTAATATAAATATGAAATGACAACTGTTCGTATCATCATTAGCGATTCACAAATATAAAAAAAATTAAGACCCGCTGAGGAACGGGATCTTCTGAAAGTTAAAGTTTTAGGCAGAACTGAGCATAACTGATAGTATTAAAAGCAGTAGTATTTATAGAAGCTATAATTTTGCATTTCTAAAATGAATGAGATGAGGTATATTAAATGAAGTAGCATATATGAGGTAAGCTTCTACACTCTCCATTTCTTTATGACATAAATCACCAATGTTTCAGGTTTGTGACCTCCATCAAAGGACTGGGTGAGTAAAAATATATAGTGCAAAATCTTATTCAATGGAGTCATAAAGAATCAGCGACAAGTATCCAAATTTGGTAAGAATTTACGAAGTATTGTGGGCTTTCTTCTCAAAATATAGAATTCAGTTGTGATGCAAACTGGTAAAGGATTTAAAAAATGGTAAACGAAATAATTTAGGCTTTTCGACATTTGAAGTTGAGCAATACAAACTAAGTTTCATAATTTGAACACGTGAATGAAGTTTAATTTAAATTTGGAACAGCTGTTATTTCAAGATGTTTGCATACTCTTCGAAGGGGTCATTCGGTCAATGGCATGCAACTGTGGATATAACACGGTATCCTTTGAGGCAGCCTCATAAAGAAAAGATGAAGCGGGTCTACAGGCGAAGAGCTGCTTAAGCTCATGGTGGAGTAGGTCGAGTAACTTGCGCATCGTTATACGCATAAACACAAGTTCTCGTTTCTTGGACTGACTCTCATTACAACGACGTTTCGTTGCTTGTATTGTACAAGTACGTCATTGTGGTGCGAGTGACGAGGTGAAAATGATGGTTCACGTAATCAATATGTGCCACGTGTGCAAGTTGTAGCTCAACCTTGTCATCCACATCGGACAAGACAGGTCGCATTCGGCCTTGGTTCAGCCATTGTTCAGAGTGAAATCGGAGGAACCGCTGTCCTTAATTTCTGCGAAGCAGTAATATCCGCAAAGGAATAAAAGTAAAAAGGTGGTTTATGGTTTCCGTAGACAGCAGGCGCGCACTACACCTTGTAAAATATTCTTCTGTGCGCACCTATGCCGCAAAAGAGAGGTTGATGGTTCATCAGTATTCCCCTCAGTTCAAGTCCTCACCCATTGGCGCAAAACATGGAACGAGTCCGCCCTGATAGAAAAAGCGGGAGACTGTCTGTCACTGCCTGGTGCCTTTTACAACAGATCGTCCCCAGCTGCAGGGGTGACTCTTACTCGCTTCTGCACGGAAAAAGCTTTAGCAAACACACCTCACCAAGTAAACCAATAAAGATTAACAGTATTTTTTTTTTATCTAAATGACGGTAGCTAAATATTATATATATAGAAAAAATATTGGAATATATGTAATTTGGGACAATGTTGCTGAAATTTAATGTTGTACAAATAAAATAATCTAATGGTGTAACTGGGTGGTGAGTGAAGATACAAGCGCAAAGATCTTGAGTACAAAATATATTGCAACAATATACAGTACAAATACAAACTATATAGTAACTAGACTACGGCAATCTACTGACACTAAGTTACGTTGCGACACTTCTAACGATACTTCTAACGACACCGATAACAATACCGTCTAAACAGGAGGTGGAAGTGGTCGTATGGCAGAGCCGTTAGCCGTAAAGTCCTAAGAGTTTTCAAAATGCCTGTCGCAAGTCGCAACGTAGGTGGAAACAGGATCTTTGCTACTCTACGGCCCTAATTAGGCGAGCTTGACGGAGCGAGGTACAGGAATTTACTTGGCAGCCGGAGGAACTTGCCACCTCGATCTAGTCGTCGCTTAACGTCATATAATGGCGGCGTGAGTAAACACCGTGTTACAATGGTTAATTAAGATATATTTATTAAGCAAATGGCAACACAAGTAGCTGTTAATTAATGTATACACAATATACACTAAACTAAACAATCCTAACTGGAAGGTATTTAAACTAATTGTTTACATTTCCTGTCCATAACATACTTCGTGAATAAGCAAAAAAGATCATTAACAAAGAAAATTAATTAAATTTTATAACGACCCCGCCTATTTTTGGCTACCAAAACCACTCCTGTTTCAGTTTCTATTAAAACTTAATTAACTTTTTATAACACAAGTTATAAATTTTCAAATAAGCTTTTAAACAGAAAAAGGTCGTCACAATTTGTTTTGCTACTTCTAAACGTCGCTAAGAGAGAAGAGCAAATTTTGACGTAGATACATCTATCGATAAAGAATAAAATAATAATTATATTTTGGAAGAATAAGAAATCAGGTGGCGAGTGAGGCGCCACAATATCAATTACTAAATCTATTTTACACGTTATTTTGACTGTTCAATTTCGTCGTTCATTATAGTCGGCTGTCCGTTCATCCCATCTTGAAGCTTCTTCTTTCTTGTACGCAAAAATTTGCAAAAATGTTAATGTTATGTTCTCTCTAGATTTGGAATGAGCTTTTGGCTGAGGTTTTCTCATAGAAATATGATAACATGATGTTATCAAAAAGGTGATATGAAATTCCTTCAAGACTGGCAAACGCGGCCGGTGACGGTGAGTTCCTGTTATAGGCTGGATTATTTGCCTGTCTGCAAAACTCTATTAATATAAAAATTTCTAAAACTAAAATATTTATGAGACATGTAAAAAAATTCCAATCCCAAAAATAATCCTTTGATAATTCAAATTATGCAATAATATTTAATTTAATGAATAAATAAATAGTAATTTCAAAGTTTATATTGTTTGTGAACGTTGAAACGCTTCCAATTTTATTTACATTTATTATTCTTTTCTTATTTATTAATTTGTATTTAAATAGTAAAATATCGATATCGATACGTCCTGGAACGCTCTTACCCTTGTCATGTCTTTTGATAAATGTGTTCTCGACTGATGAAAATTGCGTTTTTGGATTGTCAAACGCCGACAAAGCGGTATCTTTTGTTAAAGATATACGCGAAATATAAATAAAAAGAAGAAAAATATGATTAACCATAATTTCTCAATGATTTAATGGTTGTTATTTATTTTATTAATTTACTAAATCGATTTTCGGCTCAACGATGGACTATTTGAAAAATTTACTTCTGTCATATGTGTGAGCAGTATTTACTGGATAGTTCATCCAGTAGTAGTTTTGAAATAATTATTATTCCCACTTCTTCCTTGATTTAATCTAACATTAATAATAATCGTTACAGATATATTAATATAAAACTATCTATTCATTCTTAACAATTTGCCCCTATACCTTTCGAGTTTGGGGTATTGCTCGTTTTTCGATATGTAGTGAAGCAACTGCTTGTTAGTTCCTCCAAGAAAAAAAAGGAATTGTTATGATTTTCTTTTCCATATGTGAGCTAACTGCTCTACCTACTTATCGTGATTTCTAATAAATCTTTCCGATTAAGCTATTGAGGACAGCAGAAAATTAAATGTTAAAATATATTTAAAAAATATGTTACGTATGTTCTGGAAAATATTTAATTTCGAATAACCCTAATTTAAAATACAAACAAACTGAAGATTGTGCGCATTCTTCACTTTGTTAATTCTTGCATTTGTTTCCGAAAACGTGGATGCGTATAGCCCGGGGTGATCAGCGATCTTCGCCGCACCATATTTCACGGTTTACTCGTATGGTTTGGGAACACCCGCTGCGCTTCTGAATTAAGTAAAAGCCTTCGAGCTCTTGTTTCTTCATACCTCTAGTTGGCGGTAAGGACGTGGACAGAATGGCCGAATATTATAATAAGAATGAATTATTAACTTGTAGAATTAATAGTATTAGTTAGAATTCAACTCGTAGATTTCACTTTTGTTTGCAAAATTGCGGACTGCTTTTATTAAAAATTATTTTTTTAAGAAAAATTTTCAAGGAATTATACTGATTAACTGGTATGTGTCTAAATTAATCCCTAGCTTTCCTGTCAATGAACTATTTGAAAGATTTTAACCTAAAAGCTATTAGAATCGTCTAGTTATGAGATCCATTCGTTATCAGCCTATTAAATTCCACTACTGGATATAGTCCTCTCAAAAAACTTGGGATTTTTTTTATTGCTGTGGAACAGCAAATAGGCTGAAGGCCTACTTAGTAGTAAGCAGGATTTTATACGTGCTAGGGAGAGGAGAAAGAAAAAAAGGCGAGAAAACAACACACCTAGCTACGTGGTAGGGCCTCAAGCTCGTTTGGATGGCAAACACCGTTGGTCTTAAGTATGCCACCATAATAGCTTTGTGTTGTGTTGCGGCATTAATGACCCAAGTTCCATAACCTTATGAGACAACGGCGTGTTGCAACCCATAGGCGACGATAACTGCTAAATTCTAAGCAGACCGTCAGCATGTCTGCTGTCCTACAGCGATTAAAAAAAACAGTTACCGTCTCCTATTGATGTTTTCGACACTAGGTGACGGGCTTGTGGTCTTACCATGTAGCTTCGCCCTTTACGACAGGCCGACTTCGGCCGCAGGGGTTAGAATTCTTACTCCGCCCCTGTCTGGAGAAAACTATTCTTGCTTGTCACCATCTATTAAAAACGCATCAGTATGCTGATGTCCTTGTTATGTTTCATTCACCATCGGTACATGACAATTATGTGTTCAAGTGATATCACTTCGCTATCACATAACTCAAAACTATTTATAAAATAATTTATTAACAGCGTGTATCGCAAGTGTTTCAAATAGTGTCAGTATATACACAGCCTAACCCTCCTTAATAGATGTCCCGGTCCAATTTAACATTTGACGTGATTTTAATTTAACGTCCGTGCCCGCGGCTACAGTCGTCGAGCATCCTAAATAATGTGCATATATTAACAGAGTCCATATACCGCTCATTACAGACTCATTTAAATACCAACCATTATGTTTACGTGTTTATACTTTTTATACATTCTTTCGTTTGATTGTAGTCGATGTTAATTAGTATAGGAAATAAAGGTAGTACTTAAACACTGTTTTGCATAAATAATTTTATACTTGAGGTCGTTGTCTTTGAGTGTAGGTTGGGATTTATAACAACTAGGTAATCATTATATTCATAATTATTACTGTAAGAGAATTATATATTTTTTGTTTTTCTTTACATGGTATATATACAGTTACAGGTTACAGTTATCATTACAAAGCTTTGGTCATTTGTTTTAGATTATTTGGCGTATTACATAAACTAGATTATTTCATAATTACGTTTTTTTATTGCTGACAGCAGACAGGCTGGCCCACTGAATAGTAAGCAGTTACCGTCACCTATGGATGTTTGAAGAAAGTCGAGAAGTTCTACGGACAGCTATACACGACCACACGGGCACCTGTTAACAACAAGGCTAAAGACCCAAGAGCCAAATTAACCCGACACTACACCGTAGATATCCCAGACGTCAGTCTGTACGAGATTAGTGTGGCCCTTAAACAGCTTAAAAACAACAAGGCGCCGGGTGATGATGGAATTACAGCCGAGCTTCTGAGAGCTGGTGGTACTCCTGTGCTTAAAATCCTCCAGAAGCTATTTAATTCCGTCATCCTCGATGGCAAAACGCCGCAGGCCTGGCACGGAAGTATAGTGGTGCTGTTCTTCAAAAAGGGCGACAAAACCCTTTTGAAGAACTTTAGACCGATATCACTTCTGAGCCATGTTTACAAGCTGTTTTCAAGGGTCATCACGAATCGTCTCGCGCGCAGATTTGACGACTTCCAGCCTCCCGAACAAGCCGGATTCCGAAAAGGTTTTAGCACCATAGACCACATACATACGCTGCGGCAGGTTATACAGAAGACGGAGGAGTATAACCAGCCACTATGCTTGGCGTTCGTGGACTATGAGAAAGCCTTTGATTCGATCGAGACCTGGGCGGTGCTTCAGTCTCTCCAGAGGTGCCACATTGATTATCGATACATCAAAGCGTTGAAGTGTTTGTATAAAACGCCACCATGTCAGTCCGTCTCCAGGATCAGAACTCGAAGCCTATCCGACTGCAGCGGGGAGTCAGACAAGGCGATGTCATATCGCCGATGCTGTTCACTGCTGCGTTGGAAGATGTCTTCAAGCTTCTGGACTGGAACGGACTGGGCATCAACATTAACGGTGAGTACATCACTCACCTTAGATTCGCAGATGATATCGTAATCATGGCTGAAACCATGGAAGACTTAAGCCATATGCTTGATGGCCTCAATACAGCTTCCCAAGGAGTAGGTCTCAAAATGAACATGGACAAGACGAAAATCATGTCTAATGTCCATGTCGCACCTACCCCCGTAACAGTTGGGAAGTGTACTTTCGAAATTGTTGACGAATACGTCTACTTGGGTCAAACGATCCAGTTAGGCAGGTCCAATTTCGCGAAAGAGGTCACTCGTCGAATCCAACTCGGATGGGCAGCGTTCGGGAAGCTCCGTAAAATCTTTTCGTCCCAAATACCGCAGTGTCTCAAGACGAAGGTTTTTAACCAATGTGTGTTGCCAGTGATGACATACGGAACGCAGACGTGGTCGCTAACTATGGGCCTTATGAGAAAGCTCATGGTCGCTCAGAGAGCAATGGAGAGGGCTATGCTCGGAGTTTCCCTGCGAGATCGAATCAGAAATGAGGAGATTCGCAGGAGAACCAAAGTAACCGACATAGCCCGGATGATTGCAAAACTGAAGTGGCAGTGGGCTGGGCACATAGCTCGAAGGACTGATGGCCGTTGGGGCAGAAAAGTCCTCGAATGGCGACCGCGTACCGGAAGACGCAGTGTTGGTAGGCCCCCCACAAGATGGACCGATGATCTGGTCAAGATCGCCGGGATAGGTTGGATGAGGGCAGCGCAGGACCGATCATCGTGGAGATCTTTGGGGGAGGCCTTTGTCCAGCAGTGGGCGTCTTCCGGCTGAAATGATGATGATGATGATGGATGTTTGCGATGCTAAAGGAATCTGGAATCAGGAATCTGAGTCATCAATGCCGGAACAGAACACAATGTTATTATAGGCATACTTAAGACCAAGAGTGGTTGTCAGATAGGCTCGAGCCCTACCACATAGCTAGTTTTTATTTTGTCGCCTTTTACGACAGGCCAACATTGGCCGCAGAGGTTAGTATTCTTACTCCGCCTATGCACGGGGGATAACTAATTTGTTACAGCTTCTTCTGCTATTATGAAATGCAAAAGTAAGCTTGTTGCATTTTGCGCTATCGTCGTCGTCAGTCAGTTGTCCACTGAAGGACGCTGGCCTCCCCAAGATTGTGCATTTCATCCCGATCCCTCACTTTTTCCATCAAATTCCGATCGGCAACCTTGCGTAGGATCCATCGGGTTGGAGAGCGTACACTACGTTTGCTCCAGCACCCATCGGTCCTGTTACAGCGTGACCAGCACTACACAGCGAGTTATAAAATATTATATTTATATTTTCAAGTCTTTAAAATTAACACAGTGTTGTTGATCTAGAAAAAGTATTTCAAAAATAAAAAATTATATAATTGCGAGTAAAACTTCATTAAAAACACAAAGCTTTTACACGGAATATTTTAGCACTTCGGTGCGATATCCCATGATGTGATCAATATTTTTCTTATTTTGTCTTCTATACAGTCCGTCAAACAAATTTCAATATATAACCTGACCGCAATCGTTGTCAGTCACGAGTCAAAACACTATCGAGTCATCAATATTCGCGAGGTCAAATCGGGTCAAATCTTCAACTTTGCCCTCGAGATGAAAGTACCTGTTCTACCATTTTTTCGTTTACACTAAGATTTTATAATCGCACTTTACCATTTTAGGTAAGATGAGTGAATAAATTTGTTATGTAAGCAAGTCACAAAGATTGAAGATTATACATTTTTTTGTGATTTTCAACAAGATTATTACAAATTGTAGGTCTAAGTATTAAGTTTTCACATATGACCATGAGTTATTTTATTAAGTTCGGTTCGGGAATATTTCTAAGAAAAGTATCGAAAAATTTTCGGTAGTTTTCTCGCCAGATCTGAAAAATAGACACTTGGAACGTTTTTTGTCTCTTTTAAGCCTGATAAAATCACCCTATTTTTATTTTTAGATGCCTTAATTTTTACACTAGTACGAGTATATAACATAAATGTACTTAATTTTTTTTAAGATGTTGAAATGCTTGACGCTCAGCCCGCTGCGTCCTTGGCTGGCAAATCCTTTGTTCCAGATTACCGTGAGATCGTTCCGAAGCTCCAACTGCTTTACCTTGATATCATGAGACGCAAAGCGAGAACCACGGGCGAGGGTCTCCTGACGTGACCAGTACAAATTCAAGATCCCACGGCATAAATGCGCCGAGGAGAGAAGCCGCCTCGAAGGCCACTGTATGATATCCTCTGATGGCCAGAGTGCGCTGCGGTTTTCACAGCAACGCAGAACTTTTGACTGTCAGTCTTTTGACTCGGCCCAAACGGGGGGCCGGTGAAAGACCATTAACCGTACTGTCCTATCGTATAATTTCCGGCACACTGAGTTCGGTCCCTCGATGTTGAGAAGCAATGTCTCACCCACATCCATTTATCGAGGGGTCAGCCGCTAAAAGTCTACTGAAAAGTTTCATCGGTGATCGATAACAAGGCCTAGATACTAGAAGATCGAAACGGCCCGCGTCGTCAGTTATAGAATACTATAGCCTCAGACTTGTACAAGGCTAGATCATTATGAGGAATAACGCGAAGCGCATGAGTAATGCCGTGAAGCCCCTGCCGACATGCCGTGTAGCACCGGCCATCATGTCGTGTAGCCCCGGCCTATGAGAATAAGGCTACCCCATTTCATTGTAAAGGAACCGATGGACTACTCTTTCTGCCAGTTTACATAGGGCGAAGGAAAGACACCATTCGGTTTTCCTTTAGAAGTTGGGAGGTCAGACGGCAGTTGCTCCTGTAAAAACCAAAACCAGCCTTTATGCCAGCATTAAATGACTCCTGTGACAAGTAGATTAGGGCTGCTGTGCCGTGGGCGTGCACGATTAAAGATTCTAGCCCAATCCAAAGGAAGACTCCTCTTCGCAACATAGAAAATTGGCACGCTAACAGGACGCGCGAGAGAGTTGGCCTACGTACTCTCCAAGCGGATGGTGGCCGTGGCATTCCTGCACTCGGTAGAAGCCAGAAGATCCCGGTTCATTGGCAATAACTACAAGCTGATCTACACGGGTGCGCCTGATGGGGAGAACGGGGTCGCCATAGTGCTCTCAGGGGAATTCTAGAACGACATCTTGGAGGTAAAATGCTGTAGCGATCAGCTTATTGTTGTAAGGGTGCTTATCTATGGGGTAGTTACCCACTTGATAAGCGCCTACGTGCCATAGGTCGACTGTAGCGACGCCGATAAGATAGTATTTTGAAATCTTTTTGCGAAAGGGTTACGTAGTATCACATGGGATCGTTTTGGGTGGCGATCTGAACGGAGAATTTGGGTACGAGAATAGCAACGTCGAAGGGGAGGTCATCCTCGAAATGTGTGCGGCTGCCGACCTTGTCATCGTGAATACGTATTTCAAAAAGAGACCCAAGCATCTTATCATCTACAAGAGCGGTAGGAATGCCATCCAAATTGACTTCCTACTCACTGGGAGACACCACATCAGCAAAGTAACCTACTGCAAGGTCATACCCGGTGAGAGTTTCACTGCACAACACTGTCTTCTGGTCATGGACCTCTGCGTGAGGTCTAAAGACAAACGTGTCGAGCACTTTCCGCGCCGAATCAAGTGGACAAGATGTGACAAGAAGACCTGGTGGTGGAACGAAACAGTCCAAAGAGAGAGCAGGGCGAAAAAAGCCCTCCTTAAGAAGTAGCAAGACTCTAGATTTTCTGAAGATCGCGATGCATACAGTTTGGCAAAGTGCGCCAATAAGAGAGCTATAGCCAGAGCCAAACGAGACCACATCATCCACTGTACGATAAGTTGAAATCGTCTTAGTTCATCTACAAGTTTGCGTGTTCCAGGGTCAAAGCGGCACAGTATATTTCCAAGTGCCGCTGTATTAAGGGCCCTATTTTTTTATCGCCCTTAAGTACTATCTGTTATACGAAGACCACACAGTGAACAAGATATGATGCTCCTATTTCCACGAGCTACTGAATAAGCAGCACAAAGAGGTGCAACCGCTTGGTCTCCCTCAAAATCAGGGACTTGTGCCACTGGTAACGCCTGCAAAAGTCCAGAATTGTCTTCACCACATGAAAAATCGGAATGATGCCTCACCTGATGGAGTCCTCATTGAGGCCTGGAAGACGATGGGCTCTCGTAGTGTGGGCATCTTAACCAACCTTATTAACCATATACTCCTCACCGGTATGAATTCGAGCCAATGGAGGCTGAGTATCATTACTTCAGTCTTCAAAAGCAAGGGATCGGTGCAGAAGTGTGATGATTATCGTGGTATAGAGGTCTTGTCCCACACCATGAAGCTCTTCGAGAGGGTTATCGATTCCTGGATCCGACAGGAGTGTACTGTTTCGGAGTGTCAATATGGGTTTCGCCCTGGCCTGACCATGGACCCTAAGGACTGTCACGAAGAAATACAGGACGAAGAATACGCCTCTGCATTGCCTGTTTCTGAACACGCAGAAGCCCTTCGACTGTATTCTTCGCGTGATGATCTGGTGGACACTGCGGTGTAAATGTGTTCCAGAGACTTATATTGACATTATTCGATAAATGTACTGCGATCCCGATTCCGTTATTCGGACCGCTGTTGGTAACACGAAACCGGGGTCGGGGTTCACCAGCAATCCATCCTCAGTCAGTTTCTGTTCAAAGTGATATTAGACGTTGTATCGAACAGCATTAAAGATGCACATGAGCAGCCTCCATAGCTAATATGCTGGTGATATCGCGCTGGCAGATGCGGACAAGGATAGGTTGGTGCGATGCGTGAAGGCGTGTAAGACATAGTACTTAAAATACCTGGGATCTGTATTTCACGCGTCTGGTGACATCGATTGTGACGTCAAGACACGTATTACTACCGCTTAGGCCAAATGGCGTGAGGTGACTGGTGTCATTTGTGACCCCAAGATGTCAGTAAAGTTGAAACTTCCGCATTCATGGCAGTCTTCATATCCGTGACATTGCAGATAAATTTCAGGAGTGTCGCCTTCGTTGGTATTACGCCAAAAAAAATGCTGGCATGATGTCGTAAAGGGTGATATGCGTGCCAATGGACTGATTACCAGGGATGCCGAAGACCGTGCGAGGTGGAGAAGTAAAAGTCAGAAAGCGAACTCCGGGCACCGAAGCAAAGGATTCAGGTGCAATAGGGATTTAACGCTGGGATAGTGATGATGAACGCGAAACGAATGAGGAAAACTTTAGATTTAGAAAATTTGTTTAGAGGTCAGGTCCGTCTGACCCCAAAAATCTCCTTCAATAGCCTTTTTTATTGGAAGTGACTTATTTATCAAAGGTATTATAAAACATTTTGCAGTTGAGTCATAAATCTTGTTACTGCTTTATAAATCATACAAACATGCAAATGTTTTTAATGCCTTTAAAAGAAAATTTCATTTTAAATAAGTGTTGTATCTGTTTATAATATTTATAATATCATAAATTTGGAATCAATTACGTAAATTAGACATTTTACATTGTGAACTGTGATTTAATTATAATATTTATAATTTATTTCTCTATAAATTATTAATTTCTACGTTATTTTACTCATAACACGTAAATATTAAGAATAAAGAAAAATTCATAATACATGTAAAATGTAGACAAATAATAATTAATTAACAAAACCTAATCCAGTTACGGATTTAATTTCTAAGATGGCGTTAACTTTATTAAGTTAAGTTAATCCTAATGGATGTTTTCCTTGTGGCGAGGATCCGTGGCCTCGTCAGAGGCTTAAGTATCACAATGGGAGGCATCCGCATTGCCGTCGGGCGGTCCATGAAATACCTTGGACGTGTGCTAGACGGGAGATGGGACTTTATGGGGCACTTCGAGAACCTGGCGCCGATACTAGTTCGACGGCGGCGGGACTCTCCCGCCTGTTGCTGAATGTCGGCGGGTCGGGCGTTATGTGCCGCAAGCTCTTCAAGGGGGCCGTGCGGTCGATGGCCCTTTACGGGGCTTCCAAATGGGCGAACCGCCTGACGACTAAAACAACGGCGCTGCTACGCAGGCCCCAGCGCGTCTTGGCCGTCAGGGCGATAAGGGGATAACGCACGGTCCTTCGAAGCGGTCTCCTTGCTGGCTGGATCCTCATTATGGGGCCTTGAGGCCCGTGTTCTGGCGCTGTTATACCAATGGCGCCGGGATGCGGCCGGGAACAGGAACTAACTCACTAACACACACACCACGTCGACGGCATCGGAGGGCGCCTAAAGTCCTCCGGTTGCCGTAGAAAGCGGAAGCCGGCGCTACTCGGAGAAGGGTCCGTTGCCCGCACCATTGTCGTGGCAGACAAAGGAGAGCGCTGGGAGGACGAAACCCTACGCTACAAACCTAGAAGAGGCCCGCCCAGACATAAAGGGCGGGCTGGCGCCGACCCGGTCCACGAAATCGGCAGGCCATATATCCGTGGGCTCGGGCGTAGGCGATAGGAGATCAGCGGGGATTTTAGTGGGTAGTTGCATTAAAATGGCCAAACATCATTCCCGGACTCCCACATATTCCTCGATCCCCCCAGGCCGGGGGAACCTATTAAAATAAGGTTTTTACCCCAAGACAAAAAAAAATAAGTTATTTTCATTACTATGCCTATTATAAAATAATTGACAAAATGACATGCTCTGAAGGAAAACATCGTGAGGTAACTAGCATACTGAGATCACCAGTCTGAAGTACCCACCGACCCACATATTCCTTGGACCTTTGAAAAGCTTAATGAATTTCGTTAGTTAAGGGAGGACCAAACAACAGGACGTTATATGTTCTTATAATAATAATTTAATTTGTTTCTAAATCCTTAGAATATTAGGTCAAAATTAATAAAGGTTACAAAATTACAAATATGATTAAAAATAATAATAATAAAACAAAATTAATATTAATAAATTACAAAATACGACAAATACGATAAGGACTGTCGCGGAGAAATACAGGGCGAAGAATACGCCTCTGCATTGCCTGTTTCTCGACTTGCAGAAGGCCTTCGACTATACAGTCGAAGGCCTTCTGCAAGTCGAGAAACAAGAATACTCCTTGCGCGATAATCTGGTGGGCATTGCGGTCCAAAGGGATTCCAGAGGCCTATATTGATATCATCCGAGACATGTACCGTGACTCCGATTCCGTAGTTCGAACCGCTGTTGGCGACACAAAACCTTTCCCCATCAGCGTCGGGGTGCACCAAGGATCCGTCCTTAGTCCGTTTCTGTTTAGCGTGGTATTAGACGTATTGTCAGACAGCATCAGAAACCCACATGAGCAACCCCCGTGGCTGCTCATGTATGCTGATGATATCGCGCTGGCAGATTCGGACAGGGGTAGGCTGGTGCAACGCGTGAAGGCGTGGAAGGAGTCGCTTGAGAACGGTGGTCTGAAGATCAGTGTGGCGAAGACCGAGTACTTGACCTATAACTCCACAGATCCCACACCCGTACGCATAGGCGGCGACACGGCCGAGCGCACGGACCAAGTCAAATACCTGGGATCTGTATTTCATGCGTCTGGTGACATCGATTGCGACGTCAAGGCACGCATTGCTGCTGCGTGGGCCAAATGGCGTGAGGTAACTGGTGTCATTTGTGACCCCAAGATGCCGGTAAAGTTGAAGGGACAGGTCTATAAGACCATCATTAGGCCTGTCTTTTTATACGGCTGTGAAGCGTGGCCGGTGTTAGAGCGACACAAGCAGGAACTGCGTGTTACGGAGATGAATATGCTGCGGTGGATGTGTGGAGTGACGCGGAAGGACCGCGTTAGGAACTCCCGCATTCGCCGCAGCCTTCATGTCCGTGACATTGCGGATAAATCGCAGGAGTGTCGGCTCCGATGGTACGGCCACGTTTTACGGCAACCGGATGCTTACGTGGGAAACAAATGTCTGGCCATGCTGCTTCCGCCGGGCCCCGGCAGGAGGGGTAGACCCAAAAAGTGCTGGCTTGACGTCGTAAAGGGTGATATGCGAACCAATGGTCTCACTACCAGGGATGCTGAAGACCGTGCGAAGTGGAGAAGAAAAAGTCGGAAAGCGGACCCCGGGCGCCGAAGCGAGAGTTTGGGCTGCAACCGGGATTCATCGCTGAGATGATGATGACAAAATACGACAAATAAATAACAAAACTTAACAAGAATCATTATATCATTAGGTAAGTCTCATGTACATACAGCTTACGGGACATACACCCCTATGGAATAGCACCGCGGTGCTCCTGGCGTCGCAAACATTCATAGGCGACGGTAACTGCTTACTAGGTGGACCGTTAGTCTGTTTGCTGATCCTCAGCAATAAAAAAGTACAACAGTAAGAATTATAACTTGTTCCCTAAGTGAAAGCTTTTACTTTGGTATTGAAGTCTACTGAGGTTGACTGTTATTACTAAGGTGAAATTGTATTTAATTGACCAGATGTACAAAAAACCATGTGAAATAATGTAGTTCCTTTTAGCTTTTAAGATACCGTTGCCGTCACCCTACAACTCTAGACGGATTATTCCATATATAATTTTAAAGTGTGCCTGTCCGTTACTTGCATGTTAATAAATAAACCTTTCGATACATGTTCACTTAGCTAAGGGCAAATACAAAATAAAAACCTTTAATATAATTTTTATGGAGACACACAAAAAATATGTTATAACATACATCTTCATCTTGAAACAAAAGAATGAGAGTCCTCATTTATATTCAAATTACTCATTTACAAAGCAAACAATTAAAAGTCAAATACCAAAACAAACATTGTTAACGACATTTACATGCATATTTAAAATTTGCCCTTTGTCAGACAAACGAGAAAAATGTCACTGTTTTATTTAAAAAAATACAACCTTCCATTTTGCAAAACTTCATCAAGCTCGTCGGAGTTCCATTTCTCGTTTTAAATGTTGCAAAAAAGAAAAACATGCACAGCGGTTATTACATAACGAGACCGGAAACAGAAATTCTGTTTCACGCCTATGAAACAAACAGAAGAACATTTTCTTTACCACTATACAAAACAATTATTGGCCAACACTCTCCAGTATATAGAATTACTTCCAGCTACAATGCTATATGTAATGAAATCGATATCTTTTGTGGTTCTATTCTCTATGAAATATAAATTAAGATGTGTTTGCAAGTAAGTTTTATTATTGTTATTATTTATATTTCGATTTTTTTATTATTATTTTCAATCTGTTGTAATATGTTTATGTTTAATTTATAATTAATGCATGGGTATTCTTAGCTTACATAAAGAAGTTGTGTTTCATCTTGTAGAATACATTTTATCATTATATAATTTTTAGCATTAGCCACATTTTATGTAAGCTTGTAAACGTATTCAGTTTTGAAGACCGATTATATAAAAAAATCTTTTTCTTATTGTTGTATGTAAAACGTGTAAACGGTCCCAAATTCTTATCCTTTTACATTGGAAAAGGGATAAGAAATACTGTCAGAATAGGAAGAGAAGATATATAATTTGTTCTCCCTTATCTCCTAAATCTTGGCGAGTCAGTAATTTAGATAAGACGGCGAAATTACTCTCTTATTCAATTTTCTTCCTGTCACCCAAAAATCAAAATTAGCTTATATAGCAACGTTAGTCGTACGAAAATTTCAAACTGCATAGTTTTAATTCCTAATTGATCGCAGCTTCCGTTGTCACTGACATTACCAGACTGAAAGTTTTTAAGCAAAGTAAACCTAAATATTCACGTAAGATTTATCCGTGCAGGGGCGGTAAGAATACTGACCTCTGCAGCCGGGGTTGGCCAGTCGTAAAAGGCAACAAAACAAACCACCCTAGCCACGTAGTACAGCCCAAGCCCGTCTGGATGGCGACCACTTTTGGTCTTAAATATGCCGCCATAATAAATTGGTGTTGTGTTCCGGCATTAGTGATCCAAGTACCTTTATGGGACCTTTGTCTTTATCCGTGCAGGGGCGGAGAAAGAATACTAACCTCTGCGGCTGGGGTCGGCCTGTCGTAAATGGCGACAAAACAACCCACCCTAGCTATGTGGTAGGGCCTCAAGCCCGTCTGGATGGCGACCACCTTGTGTTGTGTTCCGGCATTAGTGACCCAAGTTCCTGTACCCTTATGGGACAGCAGCGTGTCCGCGGTGCCACTGGCGTTACAAACACCCATAGGCGATGGTAACTACTAAATATTAAGCGGGCTGTCAGCCTGTCTGCTGTCCTATAGAATTAAAAAATAAAAATAAAGTTCCTTAAATATAAAGCATCAGCTCGCTTAGCGTTGCGTCAGTTAAATGATTTTATTGAGGTACCCAACACTCGTTACAATGCCACTGTAAATATTATTTGCTTTTTTGAGGCCAACACCCTCGCGACTTTCTTTAGAATAAAGATTGGTCACAATCTCACCAATGCATAACCATAGAAACATTTATTTTCCTTTATATAGATACTTAGAACTAGAATAAATGATATATAGATTTCTGTTCACAAAGTAAAGATAGGAGACAATGTACAAATAGACGATTAATTCGCATATCCAAACTCCAACAAAACCTATATCTAAAGAACCTCTTTGATATAACATCTGGCTCACGCTTAACTAATTTTTATATATTTATCGTCACCCTTTTAAGTTTGAATCGCACCAATACATTTGGTGTCTCGGTCTAAAACAAACAATTTGTAATCCTGAATTATGTGCTGCTGAATGCATATATTTAAGAGATTTGAATCTATAAAATAAGGGAAGACCTTACCTGTAATATATTCGGATCGATTATCGATGTTTTAATTTTCTAACGTCCATGAGGATTCAATTTCATTTGAACTTTTAAAATAACAAATTAACTCCAATTCATCAATAACAAAAAAAATACTTCATCATTTTATGAATACTTCACTTGTAAAAGTTGCTAAATTAGGCGATATATATTAATTATATTAACTTAATCTACTCTCAAAAAACTGTAAAGTTAAGATAACTGAGAATAACTAAACAAAATTATTATCGATAGTGTCAAACACTATTATTAAGTCATCGACTTTAACAAATAAAAACATCGATGTGTCGCTTCGCCCCCGACCTTTCCAGAATGGCGTGACTATTTGTCACTTACAATGGACTCCCGTACGGGCTTGCTGCGAACATACTGATTCGCATCACTATCACACACCAAAACGTCGTAAAGCCTACAATAATGCAGAATATTTTAAACTGCAATAATTTATCAATAAGATTCAGTTTAGTTCACTCATTAAAATAGCATACAACTGTTTATATAATTGAATTATATTTATTTGTACAAGGTACCCTCTGAGTATCCAAGTTGTTCTAACCACGTTGCGATCAATTTGGCAACGTCTCATGAATTCTTGAGTAGTTACTTTAAACAAACAATTCGTAATTTATTTTTAATTATTATAAACCCATGTTTTTATGTCATGTTATTCAATTTACATAAATTCTCGATTAGTTTTATTATAAAATTGACAAATTATCACATGTTGCTCAACATCAATTAATTTCTTTACATTTCTGATTGTGTAAGTCGTCGGTATGAATCTTTTAGGAACATTTACACCGTTTTGTGAACTGTACTTTAATGTTTTTAACACGCTTTTATTAGTTTCACCTGTATGTTTGTGTGCTGGTTTGTTTGTTTGTAACCGACTCTTTTGAACTCGATTTTGATCCACTGTAAATCGACAGATTTTATTTAATCGTTTTAGGACTTGTTAAAGACCGATAACAATAAATAATTGGATAGGACTATCTCACTATCCTGATTCGAATCATCATAATTGAAAAAGAATGTGACGTATAATAAACGCCTGATAAAATATTATAGCATTAATTTTTAAAAAGTTCATATTATTAAGGTAACATTTAAGATGATGTATCGTAAACCTGTTGTTCCGGTGCCTATGTGTAGGTGTTAATGACGCCATTATGAAACGGTTTATATTTTTGTCAATGAAAACAATTGTTCAAACATCTATAAGCAATTTACCAACCAATTTAGCGTTTAATTACTATTAAAAAATTTATACATGAAAAACATCATGATTATCCAAGTCTCGTTAAATTTAAATATTGCATTTGAACTAGAATTATGTCACGAATACGTAATAGTAGTTGTCTAGTTCATAGTAAATACGCTCACTGATGCGACTTCGAGTCAGTCTTAATAAACTATTAGTAAGAACAGACGTTTGTTTTTCTACAAAATCACACATCGATCCATTCATATACAAATTGAACCTCAACATCATAAACATATGGTCGACAACGAGCCGGATTAATTAGTGAATAGATCGACACACGGAGCTCGGCCGCGCGAATACAATAGAAACCGATTCTTAGAAATTGAACTCGTAAACAAACTCATTAGTGAAAAGATTTTATAACAAATAAAACTAAGTGAATAAAGTGATTGAAAACTTATAACGGACTGTGTTTGTGTATATATTTGGATACTTTAATTATTCAAAATGTCATCGCCTACTGCGGAACAATCAAAATATTTAACTATGCTTGAAGATGTCGCCGGTATGTTACAAAAGGCACAAGTAAACATAAAAAAGGCTCCGAAGCAAAGATTAACTGAAGGTTACATCAAAGCAAGATTAAAATGTATAGAGGAGTATTGGGACACATTCAAACAAGCGAATACAAATCTTCTGAAGTGTACGCCACGTGAACAACGAGGAATATTGCCGTATTTTCTCAATGAAGAATATTATACGTTTGAAGACCTGTATCTTTGCTTACGCGGAGACTTAACCGATCTCCTGGCGAAACTAGAATCAGAAAATAGAACATCTGCTATTTCTAATACATCAAACTCGTCGCAGAATGGGCAGACACCTTTCGCTAAGTTACCGAGAATACAGTTACCTACGTTTTCGGGTAACTATGAGGATTGGCCCACCTACCAAGATTTATTTACGGCTCTTGTTCATGATACTTCAATAAGTGATGTACAAAAATTACATTATTTAAAAACGAGCGTTTCCGGAGAGGCAGAAGTTTTATTACGGCATATCAAAATAACAGAATGCAATTATACACAAGCATGGCAGTTACTTAAAGGGCGATTCGGTAACAAGAAAATGATAGTGACCAGTGTATTAAAAAGGCTATTTAGTCAAAAGAAATTAGCAAGTCAAACTGCCACTCAGATAAAAGCTTTATTAGATACAACAACGGAATGTATTAATAGCTTAAACAACTATAACATAAGTACCGATTCTTGGGATCCTATAATAGTATTTCTGATCGCGCAGAAGTTGGACCCAGAATCACTGAAGGAGTGGGAGGAACATGCCTACAAGCAAAACAGCGAAGAGTTATCATCATGGAACGAGTTGAAGGGTTTTCTAGAAGCAAAATTCCGTACCTTGGAATTAACAACCCCGATGATGTCGTCAGCTGTTACAAAGGAGAAGGCACGAGGTCACAGGTCATTTCATGTCGTAGCTGAGGCGAAAGAGGATGAAACATCTTCATCTACAAAACACAGCAATATAAGCTCACGTTCTTCTTGCACGTATTGTAAAGGTGAACATTACATATTTAATTGTAAAGAATTTGCAAAACAAACTACAGAAGAACGACATGACTTTGCAACCAAGAATCGATTATGTTTTAACTGCCTTATACCGAATCACAATGTATACAATTGTAAGAGTAAAGCGAGGTGCCGAGTCTGTAAAAGAAGACATCATTCTCTGTTACACAGAGTCGAAGAAACAAACGAGAAGAAGGATCATCAACCACAACCGGAACAAGAAATTACTAGCGCACACTTCTCTAAAGAACAACCTGATAATCAAGTGTTATTAGCAACAGCACAAGTGCAAGTAAGAGCAAGTGATGGAGTTATACACACACTTCGTGCTTTGATTGATCAGGGCTCAGAGGCTTCATTGATCTCTTCAAGAGTAATCGAACTCTTGGGGCTAAAGAAAACTTGTATCAACGGTGTAGTCTCTGGTGTAGGAGAAGGAACACAAGTGAACATCAAACATGTAGTAAACCTCTCAGTTACATCGCGATTCGATACTACAGAAGTCATCCATGTGAAGGCGTACGTTTTAAAAACCTTATCAACAATCTTACCTTCGAAGTATATCCCGATGAACTGGCCACAGCTAAAAACATTATCGCTTGCTGATCCGATGTATAACAAACCCGGTAAGATAGACCTCTTACTCGGAGCCGACGTCTACAGTAAAATAATAAACGTTGGATTGATTAAAACGCCATACGGTATAGTGGCGCAGAAAACAAGCTTGGGATGGATACTATCGGGTCAAAGAGAAAACAAATCACTTGGCCAAGAACACAAAATAATTACACTACATGTTAGAAGAATGGTTTCAGAAGACAACGACATGTTGAAGAAGTTCTGGGAAATAGAGACTGATTCATACAAGAAAAGAAAACTATTGACTCGAGAAGAAGAAATGTGCGAAGAGATTTACAAAAATACAACCAAGAGAATAAAAGGCGGGAAATACACAGTACACTTACCATTGAAACAAAGTATTGAAGAAACAATAAGGTTATGTGGAAATACAAGGGAACAAGCAATAAACAGATTACGACAATTAGAGAAGAAATTTATGAAGTCACCGAAGAAAACAGAGTACACCAAGGTTATTCACGAGTATATAGCGATGGGTCATATGAAGAGGGCTGTTGATGACAGAGACGCAATATATCTTCCTCATCATCCTGTGATACGCGAAGATAAAGAGACAACGAAGGTTCGTGTGGTTTTTGACGCGTCGGCAAAGGGTTCTAATGACCATTCTCTTAATGAAATGATGATGATTGGACCAGTTTTACAGTCAGATTTACGAAGTCTCATTATTAGTTGGCGGATACATAGAATATGTGTGGTTGGAGACATCGTCAAAATGTATAGGATGATCAATATGACAGAGGCGCACACAAATTTACAAAGTATAGTCTGGCGAGATAACCCTGAAGATGAAATCGAGAGTTACAACTTGACAACTGTTACTTTTGGTACAGCAGCCGCCCCATTTTTGGCTGTTCGAACATTAAATCAACTGGCTGATGATGAAGCTCAGCAGTACCCAGATTCATCTTCTGTAATTAAAAATTCATTCTATATGGATGATTTGATGGCGGGTAATGAAACTGTAGAAAAAACTAAGAAAATGTGTCAAGAAATCAAAAAAATATTAAGAAAGGGAGGTTTTGAAATGCAAAAATGGTCTAGTAACTCTGAAGAAATAATTAACTATCTACAAGAAGAAAAATCTACTAATGACAAAATTGAAATAAAATTAGATCAAGTAATAAAAATTCTTGGATTAACGTGGAATAGAAAGGATGATACTTTCAAAATTAGTGTAAACTTACCTTTTATAGGATGTAAAATTACAAAGAGATCCGTTCTTTCTGATGTTGCTCGTCTCTTCGATCCATTTGGATGGTTATCACCAGTAGTTATCACTGCTAAGATATTGATACAAAAATTGTGGCTACTTACTTTAGATTGGGATGATGAACTGCCATCACATATCAAAGAAGATTGGATGAGTTATAGAGATGAGCTAAGGTATTTACAATCCCTGGAATTACCCAGATGGTTTAGAACGACATCAAACAATTATAAAGACATAGAGTTGCACGGATTTGCAGATGCATCTAGTCACGCATATGCCGCTGTAACTTACCTCAGAGTAATTGACACTGATGACATATATGTGTCAATTATTGCGTCGCGCACAAAGGTTGCTCCATTGAAACAACTATCAATTCCAAGATTGGAATTATGCGCTGCAGCACTACTAGCAGAATTAGTGGATGATGTGACACACATCTTGAACATACCTAAAGATAAGATCTATGCATGGACTGATTCGACGGTTGTTTTATCGTGGCTGCAATCTCAACCTAGTCGATGGCGTACATTTGTTGCAAATAGAGTCGCAGATATTACTCGTGTAATAAACAACGATCGATGGTATCACGTACAGTCTGCTGAAAATCCAGCCGATATTGCAACTCGAGGTGTTAAATCAATTGAATTGGCTTCACTAGACTTATGGTGGACTGGACCTATTTGGTTAAAGGAATACAAAATAGAATTGAACAGATGTGATGTTCCACACGTAACATTAGAAGAAAGGAGGACATTTCATGCAACTACAGAAGAGAAACCGATTTGGGAGAGATTTTCAACAATTTCAAGGATGAAGAGAGTGTTAGCATATTGTAAGAGGTTTTTTCACAAAAGTTTCATGTCACTTTCGTCGCATAGCAACCACTCAAATTCATAAATTATAAATTAAAATTAAAATATATTTATATTAAAAATGAAATGTGTACAGTGTAAAATGTCCTTTCATGATGGAGTGCAGTGTGGTTCTTGTAAGAAAGACTTAGATTTTGGATGTGCTGGCATCTCTGAGGTCAATTGGAAAAAACTGGGCAATGAGAGGAGAATGGCATGGATATGTCAAGTCTGCCGATCAGCTGCGTCATCCTCACCCTTAAACACCAGTACCTCTGAATCCGTTTCACTGGAGTTAATACTGAGTGAGATTAGAGACATGAAAAGTAAGATATCCGGTCTTCCAGCCTTGATTGATGATGTTCGTGCCATCAAAGGTGAGCTTCAAGACCTCAAGAAATGTTGTGAATACAATAGTAACATGGTCGATGACTTTGCCGCGAAACTTGGTGAGTTTGCATCCAAGATCGTGGAGGTTGAAAATTCTCAGGATATGTTACAGGCGCAAGAGGCTACAATAAATAAACTGAAAGCTGAGATTTCAGCATATGATCAACGATCCCGACTCAATAATGTTGAAATAAAGGGTGTGCCCGTTAAAAAAGACGAAAATCTCTTCAAAATTATAGAAAAAATTAGTCACGCAATGAACTTCGTCATCCCGGTTAACCAAATCAACTATATTTCAAGGGTTCCTATATTTAATTCAAATGAAAAATCAATCATAGTAAGTTTCCTGAACAGATATATTAAGGAAGATTTTGTTGCTGCTGCACGAGGAAAGAAGACTATTTCGACTGCTGATATTGGTCTCTTAGGCACTAATTCTCGAATCTATATCAACGATCATCTTAATGCTGACTCTAAGCAACTACTGAATAAGACTAGATTATTGGCAAAAGAGAAAAATATCAAGTATGTTTGGATAAAGCACGGCAAAATCCATCTACGCAAAGATGATATTTCTAAAGTCATGATAATTTCTCGGGAATCTGATTTAAACAAATTAGCTTAGCCTATTTCATATTACATAGTTGTGTATTATTTCATTTTAATTTAGCAAATTTACGCACTAAAATAAGTTTAATTATTATTAAGCTGTCAAATATCATAACATTATTGTTACATCAATTTAAATTAATATTTGTACTTTATATTTTTAGTTTGTTCATAATAATATTGCACTATGAACGACACTTCACTTTAACTCATGCCTTGTTCGTTTTAACGACACCGCTTGGCTACCCGCTTTATCTACACTTATTGTTTGCATTTACTATTTTCGCGGCTTGCACTCGAATTTATTCTTATTATGCTAGTTGTGTCTTTGTTGCACGTACATGTACTTCATATTGCTTACTTTCTCGAAACTATAACGCGTATTCTATGCCATGTTTTTATTGCATCGGTGGTAAACTACTAGCGATTTTTCATATAATAATATTTATTCATTCTTTACTTTTTTATAAATTAGCATTTCATAGTAGTTATATATTAATGATTCCATTATCATGCTACGTATACAGATACATTTTAAACTTTTACAGTGTTACCATTTAATAAAACCTGTAACCTTAATATATTCTATCAAAATGTACGAGGCCTACGAACAAAAAGTAATTCATTTTATCATCAAGTATGTATTAATTCATATGATATCATAATCTTAACGGAGACGTGGTTATTAGACGGTATTTCTAGTTCCGAATTTTTTGATGATAGGTATATAGTGTGGCGGCGAGATCGAGACTATGACTTGACTAAACAATCGAGGGGTGGGGGTGTTTTAATCGCTACGCATAAGAACTTATCGGTTAGTTCCCATTATAGATATCAATCCACTGCTGAAGATCTTTGGTTAAGTGTTCAGGTAAACAAAACCGATACTACTCAAATTACAAACTTATATATCTGCGTTATCTATTTATGTCAGCAAAGTAAAGGTTTCTCTTTCTCGACTCAATTACATAATTTTTTGGATAAAGTTAATGAAGCTATTTTAAATCATCCATCGAATATGTTTTTAATAATTGGTGATCTTAACATGAGTGGAATTACTTGGTTGCCTGCCGATGATAACTCAGCGTTACAAACGACTAACTTATCAAGCACAGATGAGGTTTCGTTTACAGACGAATTACTACTTCTTAATTTATGCCAATATAATGGGGTTATGAATAAGTACGGTAAAATTCTTGACTTAGTTTTGTCGAATGAAAGTGTTGCGGTGGCCGAATGTCCGGATCCTTTAGTTCCTATAGATCATTATCATCCTGCACTTTTGATTAGTACAAACTTCATCGACTTCAAAAAGCTTGATACCGCACCGAGGACCAAATATTTATTTGATAAAGGTGACTTTGACTCTATTAACACGGATATTTCAAATGTAGATTGGAATAATACCTTCTCGAAATTATCAGTTGATGAAGCAGTAACATTCTTCAATAAATTTGTTCATGACGCTCAAAATAAATACGTACCTACTAAATCTATTAATAATAAATATTACCCGATATGGTATAATAACTCTCTTAAAAGGGTAATAAAAGAAAAATATAAATATTTAAGAAAATATAAAACATATGGTAACAAGTCTGATGAACTATCTTTCAAAGTTTTGCGTGAACGAGTCAAAGTCTTGGAATCTAACTGTTATCAAAGCTACTTAAATCTAACCGAAAAATCTATCACGACTAATCCCAAATACTTTTGGAGCTTTGTGAAGAATCGCTCTAAATCAAATGCTATGCCTAGCTGTTTAAAATATAATGAAAATTATTTTGATTGTGGTGAATCTATTTGTAATGCTTTTTCGTCCTACTTTCAGTCAACTTTTCTTAGTAGTTCATCTAACAATTATAACTCCTTCAATGATTCTACAAATATGAATAGCCCTATTTCTGAAGTTACAGGAGACATCAATACCATTTATATAAACCCCAATGAGGTAAAATTTTTATTACAAAAATTAGATGTCTGTAAATCGGCTGGTCCTGATAATATTTCCCCTAGATTTCTTACCAGATGTGCGACATTTGTTGCTCTGCCATTATCTCTTTTATTTACAAAGTCAATATCATCTGGGATTGTGCCACAGCTATGGAAATCTGCATTTATAACTCCTGTACATAAAAAAGGCTCTAAGTCTGAAATAACAAACTACAGACCTATATCAAAGCTCTGTATTGTGGCCAAAGTCTTTGAAAAAATAATATACAATCAGGTCTATCGTTCTTTATCCAACACCTTTAGTCCTTATCAACACGGTTTTTTGAGAGGTAGATCAACTGTTACTAATTTAGTTTTGCTCAATGACTATATAACCCTAAATATGGACAGGGGAAAACAAGTCGACGTCATATACACAGATTACAGCAAGGCATTTGATCGTATTAAGCACAGTACCCTTCTTTGTAAGCTTGAGAATATGGGCATTCGCGGAGATCTGCTGAGATGGTTTTCTTCTTATATTGAAAATAGATCGCAGGCTGTCGTCTTGAATAGTTATATATCGAGTTGGGTGAAGATTCCAAGTGGAGTTCCACAGGGCTCCTTGCTCGGACCTCTTCTTTTTATCATTTATGTCAATGACATTGAGCACTGCCTGCGAACATCTAAGCTATTGTGCTTTGCAGACGACATGAAAATCTTTACCACCATATCTTCTGTCGATGATATGTATGCTCTTCGGGATGACTTACTGCGTCTTGAACACTATTGCTCTATCAACCAACTAGATCTAAATCCTCTTAAATGCTCCCTCGTAACTTTCACACGAAAAGAGAATTTCATTCTTACTAATTATACACTATCTGGTCAGGTCTTACCAAGGTCTAACGGCATCCGTGACTTAGGTGTGTATCATGATAATAAGCTAGCGTTCGACGTCCACATTGATAATATCGTCAGGAAAGCCTCTCAGACCCTGGGTTTTATTATGCGAATTTCGAATTGTTTTAATGAGATTAAAACTTTAAAAATTTTATACTGCACTTATGTCAGAAGTCACTTAGAATACGCATCTCAAATATGGAACCCTCGATATCACAAATACATTGACCGCATAGAAAGTATACAAAAGCGGTTCGTCCGGTATTTATGCTTTAGAATAAAGACCCACTATTCTAGCGAATTATATTTGGACCTCTGTAAGAAGTTTCATCTTTTACCACTTAAGGATCGACGAGATATAGCTGACTGTACACTTCTTTTAAAAATCATTTCGTCTGATATAGATTGCCCAGATTTATTAAGCAAAATCAACTTTAACGTTCCGGCCAAGTCTGTGCGTGTCAATTTTCCAATAAATATACCTTTCAGTTCTACCAACTATAGGCAAAATGCATTCCTAGTGCGAGCAAGTAACTATTTAAATAATGTCAGTAAGCAGCATAATGTTGACCCATTTGGGATCAGTATTTCGGGAGCCAAGAGGTGTCTAAGTAATAAATTTTTCTGTGACTAGTTCTATAGTGTAATGCAGATTTGCATATCTGCGTGTTAGTTATTCAAGATATTATTCGTGAAAACCTGTAATTGGCTGTCTGATAATAATTTCAAGTATTTTTTCATGTGTATTAGCTGTAGGTTTTCCATCATTAAATAAATAAATAAATAAATAAAGAGAAGCAATTCTAAACCCATAGAAAAAAGTTACATAACAGTAAAGGAACTTAATGAAATATTAGAAGATTGCATAAGATATTATCAAAATTTGGTTTACGGAAGATAAATTGAAGAATTAAAGAAAACTGCGAAAGTAAAGAAGAAAGGTTCTCTCATCACATTGTCGCCATTCCTTGGCGAAAACGAAATAATGAGAGTAGGAGGGCGATTACAAAGTGCGTATATACCAGAGGCCACTAAACACCCTATTATTATACCTGCTAATCAGCATATCACAAAATTGTTGGTCAACGAAGCACATATCAGAACGATGCATGGTGGCATCCAAGCGATGATGGCGTTTCTGCGAAGTACCTATTGGATAATAGGTTTAAAATCTGCCGTGAAGAAATGTATCCATCAATGTAAAATCTGTATTATAGACAAAGCCAAAGTGAGAAACCAATTTATGGGTCAATTGCCGACTGCACGAGTTACCCAGCACCGGCCATTTAAGAACAGTGGGGTTGATTACGCTGGACCTGTTTTTATTCGAACTTCGAAAGGACGTGGACACCATGCGACTAAAGGGTACATCTGCTTATTCGTGTGTATGGCAACTCGAGCAATCCACTTGGAGGCAGTTACAGACTTAACGACACAAGCTTTTATCGCCGCTTTTCGGAGATTTGTAGCAAGAAGAGGCCATTGTTCTAACTTATGGAGTGATAACGGCACAAATTTTGTTGGCGCTGCTAAAGAGTTGAAGGAAATGTTTCAGGCAGGAAAGAATAACATAGCTAAAGAAGCAGCAGAACTTTTAGCAAATGATGGCACAACATGGCACTTTATTCCTCCAAGAATGCCAACATGTGGAGGCTTATGGGAAGCTGGCGTTCAGTCAGCCAAAAGACATTTATCTCGAATAAACAAGGACACCAAATTAACCTACGAGGAGATGGTTACTCTTTTAGCTCAGATTGAAGCGATTCTCAACTCTCGTCCTATGTGTCTCATTGACAATACCACAGAAGCACCGTTAACCCCAGGTCATTTTTTAATAGGAGAGCCGCTTGTTAGCGTTCCTGATACTAATTACGAAGACAAGAAAACCAGTCTCTTAACAAGGTGGCAAATGATCCAAAGGATGACACAACATTTTTGGAAACGATGGCAAACCGAATATCTTCACACCTTACAACAAAGATTCAAATGGCAAACTAAGGTGCCATCGCCTGGAATTGGAGATATTGTTGTGGTCAAAGAGGAAAATTTACCTCCAACTAAATGGCTACTAGGAAAAATTGTACAATTACATCCCGGAATAGACAACATGGTCAGAGTGGTAACCATACAAACCGCAAGCAATAGTCAGTTGAAAAGGCCACTGAATAAACTGATCCTGCTGCCGAAGCAAGTAGATAATGAGTGAGAATGGTGGGCGGCTACGATGTACCAGTGATGAGTGATTACTATTATTATGTCAAATTTATTTTACAATTTATCAGTATGTATACCAATATCTGTGATCAACTACAGTCCACTTAGAGCTAGTATACATAATTATACAAATTTGCTTAAAAACTATTGTTTTTGGTGGGCGGTATGTCTAGTTCATAGTAAATACGCTCACTGATGCGACTTCGAGTCAGTCTTAATAAACTATTAGTAAGAACAGACGTTTGTTTTTCTACAAAATCACACATCGATCCATTCATATACAAATTGAACCTCAACATCATAAACAGTAGTAGATTAAAATATATAAATAAATATACTAAGACAGTTCACACAGTGCCACCTACCCCAAAGTAAGTTAGCTATGTTGGGTACTACGTTCATCATCATCATCTTTGCGTTGTATCCCGGTTGCAGCCCAAACTCTCGCTTCGGCGCCCGGGGTCCGCTTTCCGACTTTTTCTTCTCCACTTCGCACGGTCTTCAGCATCCCTGGTAGTGAACCCATTAGCACGCATCCTTTACGACGTCAAGCCAGCACTTTTTGGGTCTACCCCTCCTGCCGGGGCGCGGCGGAGGCGGCATGGCCAGACATTTGTTTCCCACGTAAGCATCCGGTTGCCGTAAAACGTGGCCGTACCAACGAAGCCTACACTCTTGTAATTTATCCGCAATGTTGGGTACTACGTTAACTATATGTATACTTTTTTGTGAATATTATAAATAAACACCCTCACGGGGGACGGGGATAGAATCCACGATCTCCTCAAGTAATTTTATTTTGTTCATCCAATCCTAACCTGTTAGCGGTATTTCATTCTTACCCAGAGAGAATATTTGCCAACAGGTATTTGAAATCTAATGCAATAGTTAATTAAGCCAATCTATATGCCTACTAATTTAGCTATTTAGCGGCTAATTTCGCAAAGATTTTTTTGGTAAGTATAAGAGTCATTGAGCATTTTCAATGCCTCATCATCATCATCATCATCATTTCAGCCGGAAGACGCCCACTGCTGGACAAAGGCCTCCCCCTAAGATCTCCACGATGATCGGTCCTGCGCTGCCCTCATCCAACCTATTCTGGCGATCTTCACCAGATCATCGGTCCATCTTGTGGGGGGCCGACCAACATTGCGTCTTCCAGTACGCGGTCGCCATTCGAGGACTTTTCTGCCCCAACGGCCATCAGTCCTTCGAGCTATGTGCCCAGCCCACTGCCACTTCAGTTTTGCAATCATCCGGGCTATGTCGGTGACTTTGGTTCTCCTGCGAATCTCCTCATTTCTGATTCGATCTCGCAGGCATAATTTGCTATTATAACAAAATAGTTTAGAATTTAAATAACCCAAAGAAATATTGTATCACTGCTCAGTTTTGTAGATTGACGTTTATTTGTCAAAAACATGAGTTTTATACAAAAGTTCATTTATTATACAAAACATAACACAGCTTCTCATGTTGTCCATAAGAGGTATACAAATATTGGCTTACAAAATAGCATTTATTCGTCAGAAACTGTTTTACTCGAATTTTAAACAGCACATTATTAAGGTAACTTATTATGTCAGAAATTTTATTAAATATTCGAGGTGCTATATACGCAACACTTTTCTGCATAAGCCACTTGCATGAGCTATAAGCACGTAGCCTGTCTATGTTTGTTATAACGTCTATTTCTCTTTAATCTCTGACATGCTCTTAAACCGTTGGCGTTTAGTTTTCACAAAACTGCAATTTGAAATACATATAAACACAATTATTATGTATGGTGATCAAATAAACGAAACGTTGCTTTGTAAAAACAGGAAACGACAATTAAAGTTTACTACTATCACTTTTTATAGTAACTGCAATGTAATACAATACAGTTACATACAATAAACAGTAAGATATAAACTTTTATATATATATTTTGAACAATGCAGGGAATGAATGTAAGAATTTCTTACAAAATTAAGCAAAAGGAAAGTAGTTTTCTTGCCGTGTTTACAGACTCAATGTATGTAAACAAAATGATAGAGGTCAGCAGATGTGCGCGCAACACAGCAAAACTGCTGTACAGATGTCAATTAATTTTTTTTAAGTTTTATCTAAAAAAAATATTGCGATATCTTCATTTAATATAAAGTTATTAAAGTTTTAAGAAACACCAATTTTTATAAGTACTACGTGTTCAGTGACGTGGGTTTTCTTGCCGCGAAGAAGCAGGGCAAGCGGTGTAGTGTACGAAAACTTAGTTAACTTAGGTCCGGTCAAGCAACGCGGACGAAGTCGTGAATATCAGTTAATAATATTTTAAAATAGTTATAATTTAGCTAGGCTCATAAATCGGGTTCCTAGAAAGGTTTTGTGGTGGGCCATGAAAGCAAAAGGAATGTCTGTAAAGTACTTGCATCTTATTCCTGTGATTCCTGTGAACAAGTACGCACGTCCGGTCCCTAACTGGCGTCACAGACAAGTTCAATGTTGCAGAGATGTGAAAAACAAAGTGAATGCAGGATGGATGAAACGGCGACAGGTCTCAAGAACAATTTGCAATCCACAAGTGCCATTTAGACTTGAAGGTAAAATCTACAAGTCCGTTATAAGACCTGTCATATTGTATGGATCAGAATGCTGGGCCACAAAGGGGAAAAATGAAAAATTATTGCATGCAGCAGAGATGCGAATGTTGTTGAGATGGGTGATTGGAGTTACGAAAATGGATAAAATTAGAAATGAGTACATTAGGGGAAGTTTGAAAGTTGTTCCAGTGATTGAGAAGCTGAAAAGTAATCAGTTAGCCTGGTATGACCATATAATGATATATGAGGATGCTAGAAATGAGAGTGGACGGATACAAGAGGTAAGATAGACCAAATAAAAGATGGATAGATTGTGCAAAAGATAATATGGTTAAAAAATGTTCAGATGACAGCTAATAGAGGAGAGTGGAAGGACAGGAGATGTGCCGACCCCACTTAGTTTGGGACTTATCCCACTTTGCCCTTAGGCAGGAATAAGAAGATAGTGAGGCCGCAGAGTTGAAAGTAATCTTAGACTGCGAGTAGGATAAAATAGTTTTAACACGACGATTGTCTATTTTTGAGAAGATGAAAACAGTTGCTAAAAATTCCCAAAACGAATTGTTGCGTACTTAGCACAATCAATTTACCGCGAATATTTCTTAGTATCGAGTTGATCGTCTCTAAGCAAATGTATTGCCACCCCTCTTCTACGACGACGCTGCCATCTCTCGACTCGACACATTTCAAAAACATACGCTGCGGACGCGTCGCATCGATCTCCGTTGTTCTTTTCAATATTTCCATACATTAACTAGCGCAATCAAAAGTAGTTCGGGCCAGTGTTTCCTACAGTCTTAATAGAAGAGCTCCAGCAGCACGAAGACAAGAGGTAAGTGGTAGTGCATTTGTGGTGCTAAGATTCTACTCCCGATACCGAACACGAATAATAAAGACGAATTTAAAAACAGTAAAATTTCTAATGAGAAACGACAGCTGTGTAAACTTAAGAAACTCCCTTAAAATAAGAAAGCATAGACAGTACGAAGCAATCACACTCAAAGCCCAGAGGAAGTAGGTTCGAGTTCCATGGTAGTACACATTTGAAGTAATTTTTCAGCAGCAACTACCACTTATCGCATGCTTAATCATAAACTGACCGATTACGATTTAGGTCTAAAGTGAGATAATATAACGGGCAGCATTGTATCGACGCCCTCTATCGGCCAAACTAAGATTTATTTCGATATCTCTTTCCCACATTGAATTACGGCTATTTAGTTATAAGTCAATATATGGCATAAGCAGTAAATGACAAAACATTTTTTGCGATTTCCCAAAAAACAGGTTTTTTGAGTTAGGTTAGTTTATGATTAAGCCTGCGTTAGATGAGTCAAAATATCACAAGAAAACTACACGCAGGAGAGGAAAATTATAACCTCTGTTCTTAAACAGAAAATATGATATTTAAATACTTTGTCTTTATCCGTGCAGGGGCGGAGAAAGAATACTAACCTCTGCGGCTGGGGTCGGCCTGTCGTAAATGGCGACAAAACAACCCACCCTAGCTATGTGGTAGGGCCTCAAGCCCGTCTGGATGGCGACCACCTTGTGTTGTGTTCCGGCATTAGTGACCCAAGTTCCTGTACCCTTATGGGACAGCAGCGTGTTCGCGATGCCACTGGCGTTGCAAACACCCATAGGCGACGGTAACTGCTAAATTCAAAGCGGGCCGTCAGCCTGTCTGCTGTCCTACAGCAATAAAAAAAAACTAAATTGTTCTTCTTCCTTCCCTTATCCCAAACTGTCGCCTATTAGTTGTCATCTGAGCATTCACACCTGCCGTAGTATCATCATTGACACAATCCATCCATCTGTATTTTGGTCTACTTCTTCTTTTAGATCCATCTACTCTTCTAGAATTCCGCATCAATCATCAAACTATCGGCAAACAGCATACACCAAGGTGTATTCTTGATTCACCATCTGTATTCTTAATGTTACTGCATCGACTACCAGGATGAAAAGAGCTAAGAGCCGATCCTTGGTGTAAACCCATCTTAACACTGAACTTGTTCGTGACGCCAGCTAGAGACCGGACGTATGTACTTAGCTTACCGTACATCACACGAATATCGTTATTGCCATAAATAATTGCCATAAATAATGTAAGTGATTTGTATTATTGCATATTAATATTAATATATCATTAAGATATTTAATAGATGTATTTGTTAGTATGTCTTATAGTTTCGTGGATTTAAATCAGATAATAAATCAAAACATGAAGATGAGAATTGATTAAATTAGCATTAATAGCGATTGTTTGTCTTCATTAATATACGAATCAAAAAAGAAAAAGCTGTTTTCAGATAGCAGCTAAGTAACAATAATTAATTTTATATTATAACTAACAATAGACTGAAAGACATATTCAATTTTCATATCAAGTAACGTTCAACTTTTGTTCTTTTATAAGAGGTTATAATTTGCAACTTTGATAGATATTGCACTGAGTACTATTACAATGTTGAGAAGACTATCTAGTTATTTATTATATTCTCCTTTGTAGGGTCCTTGTTAATCTGTGTTGTTATTTTTGTACCAAAAAGAAAAGTATAGACCAGTTGTGTTAAAAGGAACAATTACAATTAGGAGGAAAATGTTATCATGTAATAAAATAATAATGTGGCTGATGTTTTTGTTAATTTTGTTAATTAAATAATGTGTTTTAAATAATGTGTATAAAAATAAATTTGTATTGTATTTGTATTGTATTGTATTGTATACAAAAAAGTGCGTGCGTACAAAGTACACGTGTCAGAAGTGAAACAAACTTCTTTGAAACTTCTTCTTTGAAATGTTATCATGTAATAAAAACAATGTCACCTAGTTGTTTAACCAGGTCAAAATCACGAATCTGTTCAAACTATTTCCCTAAAACCTAGATACCCAAAGCTGGTGATTTTTATAAACAATTTAATGGAATCACAGTGAATTTTTGGAGTTTCGTGAAAATTGTAGACATATATTTGTTTACACAACCCAGCTGCTATTCGTTTTGCTAACTGCCGATTGCTATCTTATTCAACGAGCAAACTCGTTCTGTTACCAGTCCGTGCCAACAGGTATTTCTAAAAGATATTATAGCATTTTGCAAGCATTTGTTAATAATTACTAAGTGAAATTTTCAGTTTATTAGTTGTTTTTATTCATTCTTTTGTGTGACATTTAACACCTTGTGAAAATTCCAATTGTTTATTAATTTTACTAACTACTTTAAGTAATGCGGACATGACTGTTTTAAAGATTGTTATATTGTTAAGAAACATATGAGTTTATCTCTGAATAAATGGATATATACATTTTATCTCTGAATAAACTTGGGTTTTTCCCTTGTATAACAACGATCATAAGAATATTGTAGACAAAAATCTCAAACCTAACGAGTCCTTAAAAGCTGAAGGGTTATAAAGGTATACAAAATGCTTGAAGATCTCATAGCATATTTTAGTTTTAAACCAAAAATCATTTAAATAACAAGATATTCTAGAGAACTGGCTAAATTATGTCTTTACATAATTCTTTAAGTACGTATGTAAATAATACCTTTCGTATCTAGAAAGAGAAAACGAGAGGAATGTGCTTAGAGGACGTATCATACTATTGCTAATTTGCCTATAGTAAACAAATTACTGACTTTTGTTCATATTTTGTAGTAAAAATAGCTACGGTAACATTTTTTTACTATATACATATCTAAGAAATTTATAATTTACCACAAGCTGTGTGTTTGCATGCAAAGATGTGAGTAATACAATAATCACACTTAATGACAAACACACACATTCACTCATATTTAATTGCCTAGATGACAGTTGCACCTCTATGATATGGGCTTTTTAGGACAAGAAAAGAAAAATTCACCGAGAGTTTTGCCCAAATTAGCAAACTTTGAATATAACCGGTGTTAAATCACTTTATGATTATTGCAATTCACGACAAACCAATGACGAATCACCACAATACATGAATATTTAAATGTCGAATATCGACAAGGGCATTTAAAACACGGATCTAAATACCGTAGCATTTAACTTATGATATCATTCTAAATACTAAAAGAATCATAAATTACCAGCGGTCAAACTTCGAATTAAGTTGAGTACCGCAAGCGGCGCATCCATTACTCTTCATAAGACACTGTACCATCTAATGATTCCCTAAAACTCGGACTACCGAACTAATAAACATCAATCAACCATCAAAACGTTATTAAAATGAATCAATCACTGTATTGTCTATAACGTACACGGATTTATGCAAAGAAAAAAAGTATAATAAAGGGAATAAACATTTGACGTGTACCTACTGTGCAATATAAGAAAGAATCGATTAGTCATTATTTGATTTAGTTCGGCTGGCTGGGAAGGCCCCTGGTGCGAGATGGCAGGGGGTTACCACGGTTGCTCTTAAGCTTTTTGGTCGTCATCAGGCAACCTTCTACACTTTATATATTGCTAGTTGGATATTGATGAGACGTCGTATGCTTTGGAACGTACCGCTTTTGGACTATTCATGAATTATTAAAGCCGGCAGTTCACAACAAATAGCCATTTAAAACATTCTTTAAATTATTTTATTATAAGAAATGACCTTAGCGATATTTTAAAGATTTATCTATCTAAAAGCAGTGTTGACATTTTATTGTATTAATTTATTATGTTATTCACCGTCTTTGAAGTAAATGTTTATTTTCTAGATCATACAATCAATATAGAACACATCTGATATGTGATAACTACTAAATAAAAATAATAGTGATTTTTAAATTTACATAATCCAATAATTCTCTCCAAATCAAATATCCATTATAATTCACTTTCATTAAATATCACCTTTTCTCCTCGCAAGTGTTTTATCCTGATTTCATCCAAAACTGTTATAACAATAGATACATACAACAGATGTAGTTTTTACGGGAGTGACTGATCTTTGATCCCCTTACCCGAAACCATATCCATTTATAGGCAGGATACACCGCTAGCAAATAAAGTTTATATATAAGATATAATTAAAGTATGCACACAACATTGAACCCTTTGAAATAACCATACTGATGTTCATTTCATTAGCTACCACAAAGCAACCGGAGCAGTCTGATCGACGTTCGTGTATTAGCAGACCATTGAAATTGCTTTGCATAAAATAATTCACTGTTAACAGAAGTAATAAACATCAAGGGGGGCAAATTGTAAGTAACCTCAACTTTAATAAGTGAAGAAAAAACAAAGTAATATGAACTGAATGCAACATAATTTACAGACTTTACATGCTCATTTGTGATTAGCTGGCGCGAAAGGGCAAATCCTTTATTAAGATAGGTAATGAGGTTAAACTCCAACCACTTTTCCATAAGGTAATAAGATTAAGACATACCGAAGAAAATTATACATTAATGAAAATAAATAAAGCTGATAATCATGATACTGAAAGACGACTGGCTGACGAAGATGCGGTGGTAAATGAAGTATAAAAAGGTTCAACATTTATTATGGAATTGAACATTGTCGACTCTAATGGTAGCGTAGGTAGGGTTGATAATGTAAATGATGTGTATAATGAAAGGAAGAAAGAAGTTAACGATGGATTGTGTGGTAAGTCGGCACCCTGCTGCCGTGGCCCCCGACCGCGCCTATCACGGGCGAGACATCGATTAGTGATCGACTGAATTCAATTGCTCCGCAGGACAAGACTCGATACCGTCGACATATCAAGATGGACTGAACGATATTCATATTGTTATAAGTTTTTTAGGAAATTTGCATTTTGAGAGGCGTCATGTCAACGACAACGCTGAGTCACTTGACAAATGGAACGTCGATCGTGTTTCTGATAAGGAATGCGTTGACCGTAAACCCAGTTTTTGTTGTTGTTGTAATTTGATTACTGTCATGTGTAGATATTTGTGATTCATTTTGAAACCGTTGCATCATGGCATTGCATCAAAATTATATTTAATATACAAGACCTATTTATATAACTTGACTCAATTTACTCATAAATCCTTAAAAACAATAAACAGTGATTTAAAATAAATAACTTTTTTTATTTTACAAATCACTTAACGTCTTATTTATTAATTTAAAAAAACAGAACTTAATTATATTCACCCCTATTTCACCCTCTTCAAGTTTCGTTTTCACGACAAAAATTGATAGTAACTTTTCTACAATATGAAACGTTAAACTTATTAACAAAAATATACATGAAATTTAAAATAATATACAATACGATCAATGTTGAAACTAGTTTAATATTTCAATTTGCAACAATAAATATTTGGAGGTGCAGGGGTTCCTGGCCTCCAATAGGTTTGTTTGTTGAGGCAGAGTTCTTCTTTGGAGGTCTTCTTAGGAGTAGTTTTCCAAATAAAAGTTACTTCCAGGATTCCATGATTTATTGACAAATTGCGCTAAATATATTTACAGAAATGGTACGTGTATAGATGCTACGTTACAACGATATAACACTAAATATGCTAAGTTAAAACGAAAAATATACAAGTATAAAATGTAGCCGTGTGAGCGAGACGGAAGATAACTGCGTATCGTGTCGCACACCGTAAATATAAAACGTTGCGTTTCTACGCTCGCCACATTTGTCTCGCTTGCTTGTAAGCGTGAGGAGCAGATCGTGGTGCTGCTACAGGGCTCCCCCTCAAGCGAAGCGTACCGGTGGCTTCACTCTTCGTCCGCTGCGTGTGTGATGGTCTTCACAAGTTGTCCTATTCACGATTTTGAATGGCATGGTGTTTGGTAAAACAGGGCTGGTCGTCTCGCTGTTACGTTGTGCAATAGGGCTGGTCTGTTGATTTGACTGTAGGACGAAAGCGGCCTTCAGACGGTCAATTGAAATGGTTGCTTCCCTTGTGGGAAGTTTGACCCTGAAGAACTTGTCGCTTCGTTCTAAAACTGGGTATGGACCTTCGTATGGTGGTTGGAGTGGCTTTCTGATTGCGTCGACTCGGATGAGGACGTTCTTGCATGTTGCCAGATCGGGGTGTATAAATGTCTGTCGCTCACTGTTGTGACTAGTTATTGCTGTCGGCGTTAGATGCTGAATAGTTTCTTGAAGTTTCTGGACGTAGTTTTCGTTTATCGGTAACGTTTCGGGCTTTGTCGGCACGATGAAATGACCGGGTAAACGTAGAGCTTGTCCGAAAGTGAGTTGCGCGGCACTTGTGTTGGTGTCTTCGCGCACTGCATTGCGTAGCCCTAGTAGGACGGTCGGTAGCTCGTCGATCCATTTGGTGCCTTGTTGTAAGCGAGCGGTCAAAGCAGTTTTTAGTGTTCGGTGAAATCGTTCGACTATCCCGTTGCTTTGTGGATGATATGCTGTTGTTCGTGTCTTATTGATTCCGAGTGACTTGGTTAAGTCGTGGAACAGCTGACTTTCAAATTGGCGTCCTTGGTCCGTTGTGATTGTAGTGGGGCATCCGAAGCGGCATATCCAGTGCTCGTAAACAGCCTTGGCGACTTGTTCCGAGGTTATGTCGGTTAGTGGGATAGCTTCGGGCCAGCGTGTTGTGCGATCGATCATAGTGAGCAGGTACCGGTGTCCGTGAACTGTAGTTGGTAGAGGTCCTACTATGTCGATGTGCACGTGTTCAAATCGCTCGGTTGGCGGGAACGTTGCTGGTTCGCTGTGCGTGTGGCGCTGTGTTTTAGCGCGCTGACATTGTATGCATGTTTTTGCCCAGGTGCCTATGTCGGCATTCATGGACGGCCAGAAATATTGTTTTTGTATCGTTTTCCTTGTGCTCCTTATCCCAGGGTGGCTGATGTTGTGGATGGAGTCGAAAACTTTGCGGCGATATCCTTCGGGTAAATATGGACGCATAGTTGCAGTTGAAGCTTCGAAGTGTATGGCTTTGTTGCAGCCGGGAATCCTTGCTTTCTTCATTTTTATATTTGGTGAATAACTGTTGTAGAATTGTTGTAAGTGTGGATCGTCCTCTTGCGCTGTGGCAAGTTCGTCATAGTTTAACACCGTTGGTACATCGATAGTTTCGATGCGAGATAGTGCGTCGGCAACTGGATTGTCCTTCCCGCTTATGTGGCGAATATCTGTGGTGAATTCGCTGATGAAAAGTAGTTGGCGTGCGCGTCTTTGAGTTTCGCTGTCTGACGGTGGCTTGTTGATAGCGTACGTCAATGGCTTGTGATCCGTGTAGATGATGAGTGGTCGACCTTCGAATAGTTTTCGAAAATGTTTTACAGCCATGTAGATTGCGAGTAGTTCTCGGTCGAATGTGCTGTAGCGTTGCTGCGTGTCGCTGAACTTCTTAGAGAAGTAGCCGAGGGGTGTCCATTTGCCGTTGGTATGCTGTTGTAGTACTGCGCCGGCGCATGTGTTTGATGCGTCACACATGAGCGTCATGGGTTGCGACATGGACGGAGATGGGTGCGCAAGTAAGGCTGCTGTTTGTATGCTGGCCTTACAAGCGGAAAATGCTTCGTTGGCTTCTGGTGTCCAGTCGACCTTGGTCTTGTCGCGTTTCTTGGCGTTGTGCAGATAGGCGTTTAGTGGAGCTTGTAGTTCGGCGGCTTTCGGGATGCTGTCACGGTAGAAGTTGATTATCCCGAGAAATCGGCGAAGTTCTTCGATTGTTGTCGGCTTTGAGTAATTGGTAATAGCGTCGACCTTTTCTTGTGGTGGTTTGATGCCATCGCTTGACACGTCGTAACCAAGGAATGTGAGGTGAGATTTGCCGAGAATACATTTTGAAGGATTAATAGTTATACCGTAGTTGTCGAGTCTTTGTAGTACGGTTCTTAAATGTTCCTCATGTTGAGTTTCGTTTTCTGATGCGATGATAACGTCGTCAATGAATGGGAATGCGAAATCTAAGCCTTGGAGTACTTGATGTATGAATCGTTGAAATGTTTGGCCTGCATTTTTGAGTCCGGGTACCATGCGTGGGAATTCGAAGAGACCGAACGGTGTGGTCAGCGCAGTTTTCTGGATGTCTTCGTCCTTGACCGGCAGCTGGTTGTATGCTCTGTTGAGGTCAAGTGTGCTGAAGATGTTCTTCCCGTGTAGCATGTAGGTGAAGTCTTTAAGCCGTGGTACCGGGTAGCGATCGTCGATGGTGACCGCGTTGAGTCGTCTGTAGTCTCCGCATACACGTAGGTCCCCATTTTTCTTCGGTACTACGTGTAGTGGGCTCGACCATGGACTCTTGCTAGGACGACATAGGCCTTGCTGCATCATGCTTTCAAATTCTTTCTTCACGGCCATGTACCGGTGTGGTGCGAGTGGACGTGTGCGGCAGTGAAGTGGCGGACCAGTGGTTTCGATATGGTGCTCGACGTTGTGTTTTGGTATCTCTTTAAAACTTGACGGCCGTGTGATGTCGGGGAAATCTGCGAGTATTCGGTGATACTGTTGCGTGACGTCTATGCTGCGCACTGTAGGCTCTGTTGCAGGGACGAGAGGTGCCCTTACCGATAGGTTTGTCACCTTATCGATAAGAGTTCGGCCTGCGACGTCGACTAGCAGCTTATGGTGTCGTAAGAAATCGGCTCCGATGATGGGCTTGCTGACTGCTGCAACGATGAATTTCCACCGGTAAGGTCGTCGTAGTTTGAGATCTAGTTCTAGCGTCTTCTCGCCATATGTTGGAATGCGTGTGTTGTTTGCGGCGTATAATGAAAAAGGGGTCGGTTTCCCTTTGATGTCGCCGCGCCGCGGCAATACCGACACGTTCGCGCCAGTGTCGATAAGGAAGGATAGCCTTGAATTGCGATCGTAAACAAACAGGCGGTGTGAAGTAGTATGGGCGTCGGATTCCGCCGCATCCAACGCTGGGTTTAGTTTTCCGATGGTGTCTGGTAGTGACAAGGCTGAGTACATTTCCTGGCATCTTTGCCAAACTTCTGATGGTAGTAGCAAATTGGTGGACTGGATCGCTGCTGGCTGTTTGATCTATATTTTCCACGCGATCGGGACCTGGATTGCTGACTTCGGTTGTGATAGAACGGCCTTCTGTGTTGATTGGCCTTCAGCTCTGCGACTTGGTTCGATAGAAGATTAATTTTGGCGAAAATTGCCTCGATGGAGATCGACTCTGGAGGAGTTTGCGCTGGTGTGGGACTACTTGAAGATACTGCAAACACGTGGCTGGTAGGTGCGGCTGGAGTAGTATGTTCAACAACTTTGTCAGCCATTAGTGCAAGCTCGCTGAGGTGTGATTGTTTAGCAATATTCTCGCTGACGGCCAAGACTGCCCGAGCTGCGGGGGGTAAATGGTTGACCCACATTAACCGCAGGGCTGACTCTGATAGTTTGTCTCCTGCAAGGTGTTGCATTCTGCGCAAGAGTTGTGAGGGCTTCATGTCTCCAAGTTCTAATTCTGATAGTAATCGTTGCAACTGCCTTTGTTCGGATTCTTCATACACATCGAGAAGTCTCTTCTTAATTGCTTCGTATTTATTTTCTAGTGGTGGATTTAGCAGGATGTCACTGATCTCATCGACGTCTTGCCTCTCAAGCTGTCCGACAACAAGGTCATACATTGCCTTGTCGCCTTTCTTTTGTGCGGATACTATGGCTTCGAATTGTGCGAACCATAGCCGTAGTCTATCGCGCCACAGCGGTGGTATTCTCGGCGACAAAGCAAGACCGGAGACTTCCTTTATTTCATTACTTGCATTTGTATGGTTCTCCATGGTTGAGCTTGAACGGCTCTCCAACCTGCAGAACTTTCGTGACGAAAACTAGGTCTTCGGGAGCAGCGATTTCTGCCTGCATACAGCTCCTGGGAGGAGTAGTGTAGCTCGGAGGTGGCAGTCGGTTGACGTTCCTTCGACGAGCAGGGACTCTTCTTCAGAAGGTGTGCAAGGTCTCCACTTTGGATGTGGGTATCTTGAGCACGTTGATCACGTCGGTGGACGGCTGGTAGGTCACGTCGGTGGACGGCTGGTTGATCACGTCGGGGTCACCACTTTGGAGGTGCAGGGGTTCCTGGCCTCCAATAGGTTTGTTTGTTGAGGCAGAGTTCTTCTTTGGAGGTCTTCTTAGGAGTAGTTTTCCAAATAAAAGTTACTTCCAGGATTCCATGATTTATTGACAAATTGCGCTAAATATATTTACAGAAATGGTACGTGTATAGATGCTACGTTACAACGATATAACACTAAATATGCTAAGTTAAAACGAAAAATATACAAGTATAAAATGTAGCCGTGTGAGCGAGACGGAAGATAACTGCGTATCGTGTCGCACACCGTAAATATAAAACGTTGCGTTTCTACGCTCGCCACATTTGTCTCGCTTGCTTGTAAGCGTGAGGAGCAGATCGTGGTGCTGCTACAAATATAATAAAACATAACACTTCTTTCTACTCAACTTTTTATATCCAGCAATCGTAACCATAATAATTTTTAATCCGTTTTGGTACACGATAAAAACTAAATCAGGCGTAACATTTGTATGTTCATTTCAAAATTTATTTATTTTTATTAAAACCTATTTTCCAGTTATCTATGATTTGTTTTACATTATCTCTTTGCGTGTTAAGTTTTTATAGCACGGAATATCACGTACGCATGTAACAACTCTGGCACAGTCCTCAGTAAATAATGTTACAAGTATAATTTCAGAACGAGATATACTTATTAAGCTTAAGCTTTGAAATGTATACGCTCAGTCACTATTTCTTTTATCTAATTCAGAAGTTATAAGACAACTTGCAATTTAATGAAAATCTGTATTGCAGAATGTCCCAAGAATTACAACTAGCGGGCAAATAGATCAGACTTTTCAGTTGCACCCGAATTTGGTTTTTTTCAAATTAGAAAATAAAATCTATGGTTGTATGCCAGATATTACTTCTTTACATATAAGTGAGATGAATTATTTAAATGTGGTTAATGCTATCTGCTTTCAACGTATCCTCGGTTACTTTGGCCACATTGCTCGAAGAGATCCGGTCAACCTTGATGATGAACCAAAAGTTGATGGTGGTAGGTAGGATTGACGGAAAGAGGCCATGCGGGCGACTTCCGTTGGGATGGACAGACCAAATGAGATCCCTTAAAGGCATGCCAATTGCAGACGACATAAGATCGGAAGAAAATAGGAGTACCTGGCAGAATCTAATACGGCGAGTGATGGCAACTCTTACAGACTAGACACAACCTTCAGTAAGTAAAGTAGGCGACTAAAAAGAAAGAGAAGAATTTTGTTTGGTAGAAGTAACTGCCGTTTGACTTTCCGATTTGAAACGAGAACTGAATTAAGTAATTCTTGTCAGCTTTTCAGCAAATTTACAAGAAAGTAATTATGACTTTTACAACTTCATAGGAAAATAATATGGGGGCTCTTTCCTATTACTGGTCATCATTGTTAATGTTTGTAGATAATAATGTTCTGAATGGAGCCAATTATATTAATGTTCATTCTACATTTGTTTTAATATTTATTTGAAGACAGAAATAAAATTATCCAGTTTCCACTTAATATATTTTATAATTGTTCAAAATCAAAATTTTGGGCTGAGTAAATATCAAATTTATTAGTATAAGTCATGGCATCACCGTATGTGGTGGAAGCTGTTCGTTATATAAATTATTAAAAAGTATATTTTGACTGTAACAACGCGTTTATCATTTTATGTAAATATAAAAGCGTGATCAGATACACTTGTCGAGTAATCATGGGTGAGTTTAATAGATATAAATAATTCAAATATATTAACATGTATTAAACCAGTATGAAATATTCAAAATTATGGTCTACGAGTACGAAAAGTCGGATTAATTTGTGCTAACTTTTTTACTTATTTTTCTTTGTGCTGAAGTAAGAATAGTAACTACTGCGGCCGGAGTCGGTCTGTTGTAAAAGGCGACAAAACAACTCTAGCTACGTGGTAGGGCTCCAAGCTCGTCTGGATGGTGACCACACTTGGTCTATAAGTATGCCGCCTTAATAACCTTGTATTGTGTTTCGACATTAGTGACCTATATTCTTGTACCCCTATAGCAGCGTGTGTGCGATGCTCCTAGAGTCGCAAACATTCATAAACGACGGTAACTGCTTACTGTTAAGTAGCCTATCTGCTGTTTTTCAGCAACAATATTTTTACATTTTTTGTAATTTTATTCAATACTAGTTGACCCGGCAAACGTTGTTCTGCCATATGAATTAAAAAATAAAGTAGCCTATATATATACTACTCCAAAGTCCAATCTATCTATGACTATACCAAAATTCATCAAAATTAGTTCAGCGGTTTATGCGTGAAATCATAACAAACAAACAAACTTATTTATGATATTAGTTAAGACTTCACCCTATTGCTTGATGTTTAATTTAATTTGCATAAAAATAACCATTTCTGCACCGACTAAAAAAAGTCCTAGCACGATGTATACCTATATAATCAAGTTGAAGATTGAGTGAATATTAATAGTTCTGGAGGACCGAGGACGCTTGCATTTATGTTGATACTATCATGGCCTTCCGCTGTACATCTTTCCAGAAGAAAAATATGTAAAACTCCAAGCATCTAAAACAATATATTTCACATTTAAAATTTACAATTCAATGGAAAATAAAATAAATATAAAGAAATTCCACTCGTTATCACAACATCTATCGACTCCATAATTAAAACATTATGGCTCAGATCCAAGTTAAGGGTCAGTAGCGGTACTTAACATACATCTTTATAATTTACCTGCTGTTTTAGCGTTTAATATTCACAAGATGTAACAAAAATACATTACGAAGCGCAGTACATAATATTAAACTGCATGCAGGCTTTGAAGCGGAATTATTTTTATGATTAAACGACTTGGGAATACGTGAATACTTTATTCATCGCCTATGATTGTTTTCTTTTAAAACTTGTTTCTCAAGAGGTTCTATGTTCATGAGCTGTTTCATACTTTCATAATGTTTAATATGGAAATGGAAATTTAAGTTATAAGTTTAAATGGAATAATGGAAATTTGTATTATAAATTAATTAATATTGTGTTTATTATGTAATAGTTATAAATAAATGTATTTATAATTGTGGTCGCTCTTTCCTGAAAAATCTTGTCTCTCGGTCTACAAACCGACTTATTGACTCTCTTATTGACGTGACTCTCATTACAATGAGAGTCACGAAGGATCCTCTCAGAATTACTGGTAGACTTACGTTTAGAAACCAAATTTGAAAACAAATTGATCAGCCAGCATAATTTCTATAATATGCTGAAAATAATATTATAATAATATATGTATCAACCCAGGCCACGTCGTCGGCACCGGGGGTAAGCAACGACCTCCGGCCGCCGTAGAAAGCGGTCGCGGGCGGCCCCTCGGGGAAGGATTCGCCGCCCGCATTATTGCCGTGAGGAAGAGGGCCACGTGCTGTTCCGCGGCCCCCCTCAACTCCTAGAGTCAATACAGCAGAGCGCCGGGGGGATGAAACCCTAACCCCCTGGCGTCAACACTTTAGAAGAGGCCCGCTTTGAGACAAAGGGCAGGCCGACGCCGGCCCGGGCCACGAGATCGGCAGTCCACATATCCGTAGGCCCGGGCGTAGGCGATAGGTGAACAGCGGGGGGTTTTTAGTGGGTAGTCGGATGGCCAAACATCTTTCCCGGAGTCCCACATATCCCTCGATCCCCCCGGGCAGGGGGAACCCGTTAAGAGAGGGTTTTTACCCGAGACTAAAAAAAAACAACTGATATACTACTACATATATACGTTTTTTGTAAATAATATAAAATATACATAAACACTCAGACGATGGATGGGAATCGAATCCGTGACCTCCGCAAGAGTACCGACGTACGTTAACCAGGAGATTGTCGCTTTGTTGTTTTGTTGCAAATACTTGCAAATACAAGAAGATTAAATACACACGTTGTCCAGTCGTGAGTTGATAAAGAAAATAAAAACACATTATTGTTCTATAGAAATCAGTAGTTTTTGTATTTTCCAAACTTTATTCGATAGAAAGGCATCATCGGCGAAAGCATACACCATCCTCCTATATTCTTGATTTTACTGCATCTACCACCAAGAGAAACAGATAAGAGCTAGGAACATCGATTCTTGGTGTAAACCCACCGTAATATTGAACTTGTTTGTGACGCCAACTAGGGACCGGGCGTGTGTACTTGCCTTATCGTAACACAGGCACTGCTTTATCTTTCATGGCTTACCACAAAACCTTTCGAGGAACCCAGTCATATGCTTTTTCGAGGCCAACCAATACCATGTGCAGGTTCTTATGTACACTTCTATATTTCTCACACAGTTGGCGAATATGACATCCGTTTCCCCCATCCGGGCGTGAAACCAAATTGGTTGTTACTTATTTCGCTCTCCTCTAGTAGTAGCCTTATAATTACTGACCCGCATTTATGGGCTTTATTAACTATCTTTAATACGGTTAGTAACAAAAATATTAAATCAAATAGATACACGATATTTACTTTACGGCTATTAAAAATCTGGTGAAGCGTTTAGACCAAGGACGCCAACATGTGTTGGTCGAATGATGCGTGAAAATTATTTTAATTGTCGTTGTTTAAACATTACAACCTGGAATGAACAATTTTGATTTTAGATTAAATAGTAGATAGACTAATTTCTAGTGGAGACCAGAATGTTATGCTATTCTGCAGTTTTTTTATCGTTGCTCTATATTTATGATGCGTACTCTTTAGATTTGGAATGAGCTTCCAGCTGAGTTTTTCCTATCGCATTTCATAAATATGGTTTTCAATCATTTTTATGAATACTACGTTAAACGCAGCCATATTTGTATATTAATCTTTCGCTATTTCTATCGTGGAGTACATTTTTGGAGTATATTGACTACGTGATGAAAACTAAACTCCGCCCCTCCTCCCTGTGAGGTACGTTACCCTATTCTATTAGCATATTATAATATATTAACGACGATCACGTCTTTTAAAACTTTGAATATGGCAAATCAGTCATCTAAAAGCATTGAAACCATAATAAACATTTTCAGGCGTTCAATAAATAAAAGCACGTCCAATAACAGCGTGTACGTAACAAATCGTTGCGCCCGAGCATATCTCTGTTTACACGCGGAATGAACCAGCATTTAATTGCACAACAAAAGTTACAAATAAGACATTGTGCTAAGTAATTAGATTAGCACAGCGAGTTATTTATCCCCCAGTTCAGTTCTCGATCGGGGGTCTTAGGGAGTGGTTGATATTGATACCGCCGTGTCAATAAAGAAATAAACAGAGTGGACACTTCATTACATAATAATAACCACCCCAGAAATGAAATATAATATTAATAACATAATTTTCATAATTAATATATAATTATGTTATTAGTCGTGAAAAAAAATTATAAAGTACTAATATGCTTCTGACTATAATATAGTCAAAAAAGAGAGCCCTGACTCTCAAACTAAGAAATGGCCTGTATTTTGAATCGTCCAAAGCACCTTGCACTGATTGCAGAAAAAAATGTTGTGTCTGTTTGCGTGTGTGTGTTTGTGTGTGTGTGCGAGGGTGTCAGAGGCAGAAAAAGATGAATGCGTGTATTACAATACAATTGGTTTATTAGTTGAGGATGAAACTGTAACTCAAATAGACAGACCAATTTCTACAAATTATGAATATGCTAATTAGAGGGTAAGCACGAATTTTCGTTACATTTGAAATTTCGGTATATTAACAAACTCCGTGGTATATGTATATACTACTTATGCATGTCGGAACTTTTATGGGGACTATAAGATCAATTCTCGAGTACGAATCCCGAGTGATTATGTATAACATACATACATACATACATATAATCACGCCTCTTTCCCGTAGGGGTAGGCAGAGACCATTTCTTTCCACTTGCTACGATCCTTACATACTTGTTTCGCTTCGTCCACTTTCATTATTCCCTTCATACATGCCCTTCGGTTTAGGGTACTCTTGACCTGGCCTTTTTTCAAGACTTCCCTGATTTGGTCTCGAAACGTCCGCCTAGGTCTACCCCTTCCAACACTTCCAATTACGCTCGCCTTATACACTTTTTTCGTCAATTCTTCATTCATTCACTCAACATGGCCAAACCATCTCAGCATACCTTTCTCAATTTTTGTCATTACATCTTCTTTCAGACCACAACGTTTCCTTATCTCACTATTTCTTATCCTGTCACTCAGTTTAACTCCTATCATACTTCTTAACGCTCTCATCTCAACTGCATTTATTCTGCTTTCCTGTTTCTTCTGCCATACCCAACTTTCACTTCCGTACATGAGTGTCGGAACCAACACCCCCTCATGCACAGCCAGACGAGCCTTGTTAGACACCTTCCGATGTGTAATATTATGTATAATATCTATTTATTTAAACAAGAAAACTAAATATAAGTCATATATCAGTTGTCTATAGCCCATAACAAAAACTATCTATTGCTGACTTTGAAACATGATAGTGCTGTGAGAATCGTCACTATATATTTATTTATCGGATTTTGTAACGTAAGAAGTTACGAGATTTAGGTAATTGTTACCCGGAACAATTGATAACAAAGCATAGCAGTAGAAAAAGATTACGTTAATTACTGTATTGATAACTATAGATTTTGTAGCTGCGTCAGAGAGGGCGTCTTAACATCCCCAACTATCGGCTCTTCATTAATCGAAGGATATTCAACAATAAATGCTTTCAGGACAAAACAAAAAAAAAATGTAGAAAAGATAAAGAGGATTCGAGTAAATTTATTTTGCAAATGTTTAACGAGAGACAATTAGATAATGATGTATTAATTTTTAAAAACTGCTAAAGCGATTTATCTGTCTGTTCGACTATTCTATCGTGTGATACAAAGCTATTATTTTATTTTAACTAATTTGAACCAAAAATGGATATCTATAATTGGCTTGAAGGTTTTGTTAATGATTTTCGTGCAGTATTTCAAACTTGCGTTATTAGTACTACAAGCACGACTCCTCATCCAATATACCTATACATACCTATATCTATAATTACATCCATCCTCAACATTTCACTTTAAGCGGACCCCGACTACCTAAACGAACGTTTGGGTTGCTACCAGGATTTTAACGCTTGGATGATGATGAAGAATCATCATGATCAATGATCAGAAGATCATATTTTTTATTTTTGTAGGACAGCAGACAGGCTGACGGTCTAACAGTTACCGTCGCTTATGGGTATTTGCAACGCTAGTGGCATTGCGAACACACTACTATCCCATAAGGGTACAGGTACTTGGGTCACTTCGCTACCGTCGAGGCAATCCGGCCAGTACTCGACGACTGGCTCGGGAGAAGGCACGGCTCCCTGTCGTTTAGGGTGACGCAGGTGCTGTCGGGGCACGGCTGCTTCGGCAAGTACCTGTGCCGCATAGACAGGGAGCCGGACGCTCGGTGCCACCACTGCGTCCACGGCGGGGAGGACACGGCGCAACACACACTCGCCGAGTGTGTAGCTTGGGAGGAGCAGTGCCGTGTCCTCACAAATGAAGTAGGAGGAGATGTGTCGCTGCCGGCCGTAGTGCGGAGGATGGTCGGTAGCGCAGAGTCGTGGAACGCAGTGGTGTCCTTCTGCGAGGACATGATGTCGCAGAAGGAAACTGCGGAACGGGAGAGGGAGATCTCCACTCCCTTCCCCGGCCGCAGAAGGTGCACCGGGCGCAGGAGAAAGGCGGACAACGCCCTTTTCCGGCCCCCATAAATAGGTCCAGGGGCGAGGGAGTTGGGGAAGTTCCCGCCCCCTATTCGATGGACACGAGGTGAAGGCGCGCGCGGGTGTCGGCGCGTGCCTCTGAGGCGATGCACGGGGTAGTTAAACACCTCACTACCCCGTGCAGAAGACGAGGCCTGGATAGACCGGGCCAGCACGAGTGTGGGGCTACGGAAGAATTTGGATTCCCGCGGCCCCGCGCGCACGTGTGAGGAAACACCGGGGTGGTGGTTTGAGCCGGTAAGAGTCCGGCACGCCCCTCCGCCTTTCCCCAGGCGAAGGTAGTCCATGAGGATTTCCCCTCCCCGTAAAAAAAAAACTAATGCCAGAACACAACACACGGTTATTATGGCGACATACTTAAGACGAAAGGTGATCGCCATCCAGACTGGCTTGGGGCCCTACCACGTAGCTAGGGTAGTTTTGTCGCCGTTTACGACAGGCCAACCCCGGCTGCAGAGGTCAATATTCTTTCTCCACCCCTATACGGATAATTTTAACTTATGTTCTTTCCTCTATATTAACTATGCTAAACAAATGGTATTTTAAGTTTCTCAGTCAAGTTGCACTTTAGTTCTTCCTGCGTTATACTTATTTCTAATTTCATTCATTTATAATTTATTTACTAGGTTATAGTTAGATATACATGATTAACTTTTAAAATTCGGTAATGAAGAATTTTATTATAATACGAGTAAAATAACATTTTATTAGATCCAAGCGGTTACCACGCAATATGTCTGGGAAAAACAAGTCGCAAAAATCAGTTGCTGTTTTACGCGGATTCTGTGACTCGTTATTTTTTACCAAGGTGACACTATAGCAAAGCTAGATTAGATATGGATGCATTTCGTTTTAGTTAAAGGAACTGCTGTCTTCTCCCTCCCCCTAACATAAAATCCGAACGAAGCCTTTCCTTTGCTGCAGTAAATCTTTGGCCGGACTATACTGCTGATAACAACATTCATTAAAGCAATATTTTCTTTGAATTCAATAACTAGATAACTCTTCGCCTCTTACACAACTTACTTCCCGTACTAATCAACGCCAAACCTAGTACCACAGTAAGCAGTACTAAATTGCAGCTTCAATCTATGCAGCATAAATCTAAGATTGGTCTCAACTGAACTTTATAATACACGCAATTATTGGAACGCGCTCCTGACTCGACCTTATTAAAATTATTGGCAAGCGGAACCAAGACTAGCAATTAATGTATAATCAACCATATATTAAACAGGTTTAACCACTATATAGTCTTTATCGTGGTGCCTGGATTATGTTCTGTAAATTTCATTTAAGTTACAAGTAAACGCAAGATATAGACAAAAAGACATATTTATGTCGGTTAAGTTTTCTCTGATAGGAGAATATTTTATTATTGTTTTATTAGTAGAAAACAATAGAGAAGCTAACGGCCCGCGTAATAGTAAACAGATACCGTTGCCTACGGAAGTTTGCGAGGCTAGGAGCATCGCTAACATGCAGGTTATCACGTAGAGGAACTAAAGCCTGGGTTAGTTATGCCAGAACACAATATAAGGTTATTATTATTATTAGAGACCAGGGGTGGTTGCCATCCACACAGGCTTGGATCTCTACCACATAAGTTTTCTTATACCGTCCCTGCACGGAAAAAGTTACAATATTTAGTTATTAATTAAAATAAAGTAAATTTTAGTTAACTTTGCACAGAAAAAATGCAAATTTGTCCAGTTGCAGAAAACATACGAAAGAAGAAGTAAACTCCTAATATATAGCTACAGGAGTGATTCAGGGGTGGAATCGGAGGTACATTGATGGAGTTACTGCAGGAGTTACGAAGACGTTTATCCTCACCGTCTTTGCCTTTAACATGTCTGAGCATGACAAAAATATGGGCGCAGATATTGGCGGATTTGCTGCTTATTTATATATGCATATGTAAATGTAAAGATAACCCTCATTGTATGTGCGATATGGATCGCCCAGAAACTGTACAGCACCTACTGTTTGAAGGCAAAATCTAAAATTATAAGAGACGCAATACGTAGAAATAAAAATAGATAATTTATTTACATATATGAATAGTCTTCTTTCTTCCTTCTGCCCTTATCCCACATTATATGGGGTCGTCAAAACATGTGACATGTTGTAATAGTTGTGGCTTAGTTTTTACAACCGGCTGCCTGCCTGACGTTAACCCCTTTTTGGGGACAAATCTGTCATCCTTTTTATTTAAATTATTTTTCTCGTTTCCTATTGAAAGTAGGGCATGAAATTTTGTTGTCAATCAACTAATATATCCTCAAGCGACATATATGAGTAGTATATATGTAATATAAATAGTAACAACTAGCTCATACTATACAAGTAAAACACAAAAGAACGGATTGATAGGTTATTAAAATCGTAAAAGAGGTTTAGGAAACACGAAAGAAAACCAGACGAGAATTCTTGCCAAGCAAGCTATTTCCACAAGAGCCCAATAAAAATATATATTGATACAATTGAATGATACAAAATATATTGTTGCATGGTGATTTGCCAAGATCAAAGTGTAAAAAGATAATTATGGTAAATAAAAATATGTATATGTGAACAGTCAGACAAGGCGATGTCATATCGCCGATGCTGTTCACTGCTGCGTTGGAAGATGTCTTCAAGCTTCTGGACTGGAACGGACTGGGCATCAACATTAACGGTGAGTACATCACTCACCTTAGATTCGCAGATGATATCGTAATCATGGCTGAAACCATGGAAGACTTAAGCCATATGCTTGATGGCCTCAATACAGCTTCCCAAGGAGTAGGTCTCAAAATGAACATGGACAAGACGAAGATCATGTCTAATGTCCATGTCGCACCTACCCCCGTAACAGTTGGGAACTGTACTCTCAAAATTGTTGACGAATACGTCTACTTGGGTCAAACGATCCAGTTAGGCAGGTCCAATTTCGCGAAAGAGGTCACTCGTCGAATCCAACTCGGATGGGCAGCGTTCGGGAAGCTCCGTAAAATCTTTTCGTCCCAAATACCGCAGTGTCTCAAGACGAAGGTTTTTAACCAATGTGTGTTGCCAGTGATGACATACGGAACGCAGACGTGGTCGCTAACTATGGGCCTTATGAGAAAGCTCATGGTCGCTCAGAGAGCAATGGAGAGGGCTATGCTCGGAGTTTCCCTGCGAGATCGAATCAGAAATGAGGAGATTCGCAGGAGAACCAAAGTAACCGACATAGCCCGGATGATTGCAAAACTGAAGTGGCAGTGGGCTGGGCACATAGCTCGAAGGACTGATGGCCGTTGGGGCAGAAAAGTCCTCGAATGGCGACCGCGTACCGGAAGACGCAGTGTTGGTAGGCCCCCCACAAGATGGACCGATGATCTAGTCAAGATCGCCGGGATAGGTTGGATGAGGGCAGCGCAGGACCGATCATCGTGGAGATCTTTGGGGGAGGCCTTTGTCCAGCAGTGGGCGTCTTCCGGCTGAAATGATGATGATGATGATGATATGTGAACAATTTGTCAACTAAAAACTTGTGCAAATATTGAAAATATTCAAGTAATATGCTCAAATATAAAGCGAAAATTTTGGGTAGTCATAAAACTCTAATTTGCATGCATAATAATAACCGGAAATGCACATGCCTCTGTAAAATAAACCTTCACACTTCATTGGTAATTTTAGGTATACTAGTGTTGGGGTTTATTACCTTTGGATGTCGGCAAAATAGCAATTAATAGCACAATTTTTTTGAAATAATAATATTATTTACAATCTAACTTTATATGATAAATGAAAATATGATTATTGATAGTTTGTAATTATAAGTATAGGTACGTACCTATACGTACGTACGTTACCTACGTACATCTCAATACTTTGACTGCTTTTCAACCACCCATTAATTAAGGTGAAAGTTTTGACTTTATATTTTTTTTTATTTTGAACTGATTGATATTTTTAAATGCTGTTGTAAACAACAATTAAAACATATATGATAAAATTTATTTTATGTACTATTTTACTTCTTAATATAATTGTACGGTAAGCTTTTTGTTAAATATCAACGATGCTAATAAGTAAATCCGTAATAAATCTCAATTTCTCACATTCCATAAATAGTTTTCCCAGAAGAAGAATATTTTTTCTAATATTTTATGTAAATAGAAACTAATATTTATATTTTTACAATAAGACATTTGCAAAGAATTTGCTATAAATAAAGCTATCAATGCTTGTTTCAGTATTTTATAGTTAAGGTATTTAAACAACCTTTATTTTCAGATAGTATTTCAACCGGAGTTTAGATAATAATCAAATTGTAAGTTTTAATTAGCCCATGTCTATTTCTAATATTTCACGTCCATTTATAATTATACGCACAACATTAATTATAATTAATAACATTAACATTAGTTATAATGTTCTATAGAACAGGTACAGTATCGACAATTTTACAAAATTCTAACCATCACTAAATAAAATTCGTGTGTGGTAAAAAATGAATAAAGTAAATCAAACCTTTTATTTACCCAAATGCAGCTGTAAAACATAAAAAATCGTTTTTTCACCAAACTTTAATTGCCAGCAATGAAGTAATTAAATGTGACAATCATAAAACACTGCGGGCACCCATAAAACATTATTACCGTATCAGCATCGAATCACACGCCATTCAAACCGTTTGTGAATTTTATTTGGTTCAACAGATCAAATTGGGACGAGTTTTAACTAGATTTTACTAAGAAAACCCCGTTCGCACCTGCGCCACAGTTCCAAGGTACCTCTCTTTCCATCGCAAGCAGTATTGGGATCCTTGGTGTCGACATCACGAATGATGTGCAGTTTAGGGGACAATTAGAGGGTAAAGCTAAGCTTGCCTCCAAAAAGCGTGGTGTGCTAAACCAGTCCAAGCAGTACTTCAGTCCAATGCAACGGCTTGTGCTATACAAAGCACAGGTCAGACCGCATATGGAGTACTGCTCACATTTATGGGCTGCGGCACCCGCCTGTCAGCTCCATCCCCTAGATTCGATCCAATGGTGCCCTCGTCGTCTTTCTACCACCGCACTGCCCGCCATAAGCTTGATGTTCATCCCCATTTCTTGGAGCCTCTTCTTTCTTGTACGAAACGGTTTTCAAGAACGTTCATGTTGCGTACTCTCAGGATCTGGAATGAGCTTCCGGCTGAGGTTTTCTCAGCGCGGTACGATATGGGGTTCTTCAAAAGTGCCTCTGGTGCTGCAAACTTCCATAGGCGACGGTGACCACCTACGGGGGTGGGCCGTTTGCCTGTCTGCTGAACTCTAGCTATAAAAAAAAGCAATAGTAAATCCAGAATGAAAGCTATGGATACAGCTGGGTATTGACCCAGCATTGGCTTGGATAATGATGGTCTTAAGTTAAAAAAGGTTATTATCGCCCAAGTTGTACGAACCAATTAGCTATGATATGATAAATATAAGCTTAAAATATGTTTATGTTGGTAGCATTTTTATTTCAATGTTGGTCAAAATATATAAGTTGTGGAATTCGACGCGTCGTGAACACGTAACTATAAACGTTTAGATAATATCTGAAACTATTAAAAACATCGCTTTTGTTTAATATTACCTTTACATTAAATTTTATTAACTTAAATTTTACAGTTTTATATCGCATTATTCTTGAATTTATTTTTAAGTTTCTCAATACTAATAAAAGTTAAAAACATAAGTGTCCAAATAAATATATTTTTATTGCTGTGAAATAACTGACACTTAATAGCAATTACCGTCACCTATGGATATGTGCGACGCCTTTGACAGAACTGGAACCTGGGTCTTATGCTAGAACACTACAGAAGATTATTATGGCAGCATATTTAGAGAACAGAGGTGGTCTAGGTCTAGCTAGGGCTGTTTTGTCACCTTTCACGACAGGCCGGCCCCTGTACAGAGAAAATTGAAAAAAATATGAAGTTTCCTTACACATGCGCGCTACACTTGTTTCTTAAGACTTTAATAACTTTGAATTAAATTAAGATATTGCAACATTTTTTTTAATAAGGGCCAAGTGTCTAAGGAATAAAAATGAGAAAATTTAATTGAAATTTATCCAGTAGCTTTGCCGTGATACGCGCACAACTGTAGACCTCTATTATTTTATTTATGTATGGATTAAAGTATCATAAGACCAATGCAAGAGCATTAGTGGCACATTTTACACCTTATCAAAACGAAATATAATGACAGCCCATAACACACCACTGCTGAGCTTGGGCTTCAACTTAGAAGGACTGTCAAGGTGGATTAACGGGTTACACATGACGGTAACCTCAGTATGTGGATAATGATTTCTTTGTCATTGGCCATTGGCATCTAGCAATTATGTTATAATTATGCAGATTGAGCAAAAAAACTAACCACTTCGAACCTGTAACTTCTAGATTGGTTTCTAATTTCATCCGTGCAGGGGCGGAGAAAGAATACTGACCTCTGCGGCTGGGGTCGGCCTGTCGTAAAAGGCGACAAAACAACCCACCCTAGCTACGTGGTAGGGCCCCGAGCCCATCTGGATGGCGACCACTACCACCACCTTTGGTCTTAAGTATGCCGCCATAATAACTTTGTGTTATGTTTCGGCATTAGTGACCCAAGTTCCTGTACCCTTATGGGAGAGTAGTGTGTTCGCGATGCTAAGTAACTGCTAAATTCTAAGCGGGCCGTCAGCATGTTCGCTGTCCTACAGCAATAAAAACAAATGTATTTATTTAAGAGCTACCGCTCTAGTCGGTGGGGCATCTTCCAGTCTTCTCTATAATGCTCCTTTTCCTTAACTTCTTGATACGACACAACATCCAGTCTTTCCTTTACATGCCCCAGAAGAACTTAAGAACAAATGCTAAACAAGGTGAAAGAAAATAGGAACATTTTAAGAATTGTTGAGATCAGAAGAGGCTAGATGCTGGGACACTTGATATGACACGACGATCTAATCAAATAAAGTATACCATAAGATTATTCATAACAAAGTAATAAAAATCCTGGTAATCGATTAAATGCGATATCGTACTGCATGCCTGCATCCAAAACCGGTTCTGCAATAATTTAAGAGCACAACGGGTCGAAGGCCAGCGGAGTTCGTGGCCAAACAGTTTCGCTTCAAGCGGCTGAACATTTTGGACTCTTACATAAACCATGCGTATTAATGTGCTTTCAAGTTATATAAGACGCTACTTGATGGAGGAAAACAAAAAATAGAAAAGATTGCAAGCAGCTCGAAGAAGCCTATGTGTCACAGGACACTCTGATCATAAAATCGGAAAACCAGTGTTAATTTATAAGTACTTTTAACTTTATAAGCATAATATATTGTTTTCAGCATTAAAGGCTTAATAATAATAATTTTTAATCATTTTTTGTTGTTTAGTTTTAATTTGAAGGACACTAAAGGCGGATTGAATATGGACTATGTTACGTGTTATTTTCTAGATAAATTCCGAAATAAGAATTAATATATAAGACAGTAATAGAATCAAATTACGGACATAGCTCACAAAATAAACAAGTTGTACTAGCAAGTGTGACATAGGATAGATGGGCGCTAGAGTAAACGAGTCCTGGGTTGGAGACCACGTCTAAGTAAACGTAGTACAGGAAGGACTCCTTAGACGTGGAAACCAACGACCTGCGCATGATTGCCGATCGGAGCTGGATAGGAAAGATTTGATCGGAATGTAATTAAACTTTAAAAGTCTTTGAAATCGGGAAAATATGTTTATTTAAACTATCTAAAAAAATGTAGTCTGGGCTTGTATCTAAAAAAAAGCTATGATTAAGCTCTGAATTTCGTACTTAGAAAAATGTTTGCTATGATAGGGCTGGAAGCGCACACGATAACATACTCGTATCCCTCTACCCGGGCAGTAGAGGAACACTGGGGTAGTTCCGACCCCTAAGTAGTGGAGTGTGCAAACATCTCTACCACACTAAAAGACACCATGAACATCCATCACCAGAGATCGCCTACCAAACTTGCAAATGTTTTTCCATTTAGTCCAACTACAGAGGGAAGTGCTAGCTGAAACCGCCATCTTGACACGTACCTACATATTAATGATAACTATATAACATTATGTGGTCAAATCAAACAAATATTTCAAGAAAGAATAAAACGATTCCTAGGTGATGTATTACACACCATTCAACAATACCGTTGTCATTAGCAAAGTGCGATGAACTATTAACATCACTATGAGGAAACATCGATATTACCTGTGATGCAAATTATGAATCGTGGAGAGTGTGGGCGAGCTCACAGTCACGCACATTGTTGTATAACATTTAAATGAGGTTATATAATAGTACAGAAAATACTTAACATCGTTTTTTTGGTTTCAGTTCCGATACGCAAACGACAGCGCGATAACGGTGCCAGTCTTGTTGCAAACACCCATAGGCAACGGTAACTGCTTACTATTAAGTGGACAGACTATCTGCTCTTCCATGGCAATAAAATATGGTTGATTATGGTTTTTTATGTTTCAAGCAGTTCGTTTACTAGCTTTAACATTGAAAAGGAGCGCAGAGCTCTGGCAGTTCGGTGTAATATGCTGGTTTGAAGGTGAGCGCTTTGACAGTCTTTACCCAACATTACATATATTACTTATTAATAGATATAGACATTTAATTTATTCCAAAGAATTACTATTATATTGTCCTATTATAAAGGATAGTAAAAGAGAAATACATATATAGAAAAAAGCACGTCACAATTCGCGATGCCACTAGCATTGCAAACACCCATAGGCAACGGTAACTGCTAAACTCTAAGCGGGACGTCAGCCTGTCTGCTGTCCTATAGCAATAAAAAAACGGAAATCATCATCATCCTCCTAGCGTTAAATTCTATGTGTGTCAAAGTAGTGACTAAATATCTTGCCGAAGAGCAATAAGCAAGAAATCAAAGAGCCGCTGGTTGCCAACTACTGAGCTAATTAATATGAGTAGAATAGTGTAAACCTATTTTGTTTATGAAGATGTCAAAAAATCTAAGCATGATTTACCCCTGCTAACTCATAGCAAAGTCATGCGGCTTTTCTTATAAAAGTAAATCAAGACTATGTTACGAAAATATTAAAACTATGTATGTATGATACGCCTTTAGAATGTGAATGTATTGCTGGCAGTAAATTTGTTCGATATTTTTAAAGAGCTTAATGACTTTCGAACTCTGACCCATTTGTACAAGTAAAGAACATTTCATATATCTCAAAGCTCTTTATCATTCGGCAATAAACAAGCTGCGTGTAATAATGATGTTGTGACTTTGACCTTAAAATGTTATAGTAGTCTATTTCGTGGTTTTCTCAAAGAATATATCTATATATCCTCTATAATACTTGCCATACATCTATTTCAAATGTTCAGAATCATTTACATATATGAATTAATTGGAATTAAAAATAATCAATGTTTCTATTTATTGTATATATACTCTATATTTCACTGTTAGCTACTTTTTAGGTAAGATTGCAGACAGGCTGACGGCCCGATTAGAATTTAACAGTTACCGTCGCCTATAGGTGTTTGCAACGCCAGTGGCATCACGAACATGCTGCAGTCCCATAAGGGTACAGGAACTTGGGTCACTAATGCCAGAACACAACACAAGGTTATTATGGCGGCTTACTTAAGACCAAAGGTGGTCGCCATCCAGACGGGCTCGGGGCCCTATCACGTAGCTAGGGTGGGTTGTTTTGTCGCATTTTACGACAGGCCACTCCGGCCGCAGAGGTTAGTATTCTTTCTCCGCCTCTGCACGGATAAAAAGCTACTATAGTGACTACGTAATTTTTTATGGAATATATAAGGAAAAATAACACAGCGTCATCTAGACCCAAAGTAAATACACGCACTTTTGTTATAGATACTACATAAGTAGCATATTACATATTATATCAAAAGCTGTCTAGTATTTAGGGCAAATGATAAGTATCGTCATCCAACGTGGTAATGCCGCCAGCATTTTGGAAACGTTTCCGACTGAAAGCGATTTGGAATATATTTATAGTTTTCGTGTTTTTTTTCTTTTTGTAATATACTTAGTGTAGTTTTTAAAATCGCCATATAAAACCAAGTATATGTAGTACTCGTAGCTCGTTACGATGCAAATATTTGGCTTCACCTAGTCCATTGCAAAATATTTGCAAATTTATATGTCCGTGAATTTCTACCTTTACGAATATACCCTGTGACAGGTTACAATCTGGTTCTGGAGGCTTCAACATTTATTTATTTATTACTTAATTAAATTTAAATAATTAAATAAATATCAATAATTAATTATTAGAGGCTGAGATCGAGCAGATTTATGTTGGCTGACTATATCCGGAGGAGATAAAATGCCTTTACACACTAACTGACCTGTTTTCACATCTGCTGTATCTCTTCCAATTATAAATATCATAATTCCAAATATTTCGTGTATTTTTTCTTCGCATTAAAATCTATTTTAGCACCTACACGGATAAAAAACCTGTCTATACATGTCCGTACATGAATAACAGTTATTATTTCTGTTTATCTCCCTAACTTGACGACCAACGTCTTTCGCACGTCAGAACGCGTGGGTCCTGGATTTGATTCCCTACCGAATCAGGGTGTTTATGAAAATATATATAAATACTATATAAAAAAAATATATAAGTAGTATATCGGGTGTCCAGTGCTTATCAGTGCTCGCCTGTTTCGGCACTAGATGGAGGTGTATGAATTGTCACAGTATTATTAATTATTTTACGAACCAAGAAATAAATGCCCCGGTGCCTAAAACTATTGACTCTCTTTACTACGTACAATTCATTCAAAGTATATCTCGGACACGTTCCTCAAGACTGTAAATCACATGATAGCGTGGAGAAAGCTAAAACACAACAAGTCACATGGGGTAACCACACTGGACTGATGATGTTTCATGAATAACAAATAATAATAAAACTTAATATAAAAATTATAAAAAAAACTACCAAATTGGACTAAAATGAACATTAAATACAAACAATAACTAATTCCAAATATACTATGATACATAAAACCATCAGCAAAATCAGGAAATATTATAAAACTTTTAAAAAAGCTATACAAGCAGCTGTACAGGTCCTAGATCCTAAAGGTCACAAGTTTGAATCCCACGATGGCATGCGCCGCTATCAATTTTTATTACTTAATGTAACGCAAGTGCTATATACCGACGGTGAAGTATGACATCGCGAGAAAACCAGCATTACGTGGTCACCGGTATGTGACCCGCCAGTTCTTGGACAGCGTGGTAGGTATATTGTTCCATTTAGGGAAGGTCCGAGCCCAATAGTGCGACATTATGGGCTATACAGTATAATACAAGAAGTATTCAGTAGTTAGCTGAAGGTTATTTATTATGTGATTTTTACCTATCAATTTCATATAACTTGATCTAATTAAACAAACACACAGATTACATTATAAATAATAATTATCTCAAATATTATCAATACATTAATCTTTAACGTACGTATTTAATACATTTATGTAGTTAGATGTATTGATTAAATTATTTGAGATTACTTTGTTTTCTTGTATGATTCAATCATTAAGTGTTGTGTCAAAACATAAATGATAAAATTTACGTTTACGATTATTAATTCGCACTTTAAAGCAAATTGTGACTCCAGACTTCGAATGAATGAAACAAATTTACGGAAACGGAATTTAGATTTTTTTTAATAAACGGCATTTTTAAGTAGTATATAAATTCTTCAGATTCTTAAAATTCCAATCTTTAAATTAAATTATTATAATATGTCGTGTTAGAAATAAATGTCTATCATCCCAACTATTATAAAAAATAAAGAAATTGAAGACAGATTATAAATATTCTGAAAGAAAATGAATAAATGTTTATAGCTAAAACTCAAGGAACAAGTTTTAGTATAGTGAACGGAATTGTCCTTAAAAAAATTAATTACTAAAAATTTCTTAACGCATTTTGTGCGAAATGTTAATAAAATAGGGGCAATACGAGTATATAATATGTTACTTTTTCATTGCTTTTACAGCCGGTCAAATATCGCCAACAGGATTTTAAAAGTATTATAAAATGCAAGGTGTTGTAAATTTTTTTAGTGGAACAACTCTTAAAATAAAACAAATACATTTAACACTCCCTTAACAGTCACACATATTTTTCTTAATTGGGAACTTCATTAGTTGAGATCGAAGAGATTTCGTGTATTTTTTTTTTCTTTCACGTAGTCATATATAAAAAGTTAGTTTACTTACCAAACTATGCAAGAAAACTTTTGCAACGCCAGCGGCATCGCAAACACGCTGCTGTCTCATAGTTAAGAGCACAGGAACTTGGGTCACTAATACCGGAACACAACACAAGGTTATTATGGTGGCATCCTTAGACCAAAGGTGGTCACCATCCAGACGGGCTTGGGGCCCTATCACGTAGATTATTTGCGTAATTTATTATTACGTTATTTGGTTTTAAACACTTGTGCATAAGGACTCAACCCATAGTCGTGATCAATTACTTTTAGTCTTTCATATTAATATTATACAGTTTCCTTATGCAGACAGCAGTGAGTTTGCGGTGCCCCTAGCGTCACAAACATCCATAGGCGACGGTAACTCCTTTCTGTTAAGGCCATTAGCTATCTGTTGTTCCACATCAATGAGAATAAAAAAAAGTTATACAGATAGAAAGCAGTACCGGGCAGGCGGTATTGTCACAGTATGTTATTTTTTTATGCCCAAGTTACTTCTATATATTGTTTTGACAACCTCCAAAGCGTAGCTAATGCACTTGGGCACGCCTGCGGAGTTCATGGGTTCGTTTTCCGTCACGCGACTGTTTTTATTTAAAAAATATATTTATTTACAAAATTATATATGTAGTTTATGAGTTTTCTAGTACCCATAACACAAGTATTATTAGTTCCTTTGGGACTAGAGGGCGCATTGTGATTAGTGCCAATATTTTTATTTTTGTTATTTTATATCTATATATAGAGTAATTTTTCTAGAAGAAAGATAATTACACTTCGAAAGCCTCATTAAACATCGTCCAGTTTTAAGTCTCATAACTGCCCACGCTTATGGCCCCAACACTTATAGATAAATTAATTTTGTATCTGTTTTGAGTCGTGCACGGGTTTTGCCCCCGGGCAGCGTGCGCCGTGAGAACATCGCATGCGCAGGCCCCTAACGCCCAGCGCGAATTAGGAACGTCGAGCCTTGTGTCATGGTTTGCAGACACGTGTCATGTCTACGACATATCCAATGGGAAATATTATTGCTTCATTACAACTTAATAAGGTGAATGTTTTATGTGTGTATTTATAGTTAAGAATAATAATAAAACTATCTTATCATTTTCTTTTTATCATATGTAAAAAAAATAACCGTCCAGTATGTCTCATTGCTAAACTTGGGTATCCCCTTAAAAGGAGGGACCCATATACCCACCACGCCTACTCAAGGCATATTGAATTGGATCAGTGATATCGTTAAGCAAGTTTCCTCTCAAAGGTTTTCTTCGCCCCCAGTAAGTGTGCAAAGTGGCAATAGGCCTGCATGCTAGGCGAGAAAAACTATCTAAGAAGTGTATAGATTTTGATTTTTTTTAGATTATGCTAATACACAGATATTTTTAGCATTGATCGGTTTACCTTTCGAGGTTGGATAGTCAGACGACAGTTGTTCCTGCAAAAAAAAAATTAGAAAAAAAGGAAAGTATCACAGTAGCGTACCTACTGAAGCTAATAGACGCCAATAATCTTAGCGGTTTGAGCTCACAAAGTACATGGAGCTTGCAGGTTTAAGTCCCAGATATAACTGCTATATAAAGCTTCTATGAAGAAGAAGGTAATATTTAGTATGTAATAAATAGATTAGACGCGGTCATAGGGGTACAAGCAGTCAAAATAATGAAATAATTGACACTATTATAATGCTTGTGATTATGAACAAAAAGTGTACTGCGTTGAGTGTAGTCGATTATAATATAAATTATTAAACATCTTGTAACTCATGTGTAGTCACTTGCAGTGTAGTCTCCCTCAATGTAGTCACTCACAGTATAGTACTTCACAGTGTAGTCAATCTCAGTGTCAATCGGTATGACAGTGGTGTTTCGCTGGTTGTGGCTCTTTATAATTTCAGTGAGGTCTAACATTTGCAGTATTCAGTATGTTATGTTCGGATAAATTTATCTTTATTAAAAAAAGCTTAAACACGTTTTTGTTGTTTTACTTGTTTCTCATGTCAATTGTGCAATTACCTACTACGCTCCATTGAACCAAAGCAGTTGTTCTAGACTAAGGTGCGTGACGATGCAATTGTTAGGCAATTTAACTGTTAAAACAAATTTAAAGTTAGCGTATGTATTGTTTTTAAACCATTTTAGCAAGCTAGCTATTCTACTATCGTGTTATACTCGTAGCATCGCATCTCAGATTTAAATTTAAAAGATCCTACTCAAACAATAAAAAGTTGCTATCAAAATCTACTTAGCGATTTAGAGGCTTAGTGGCGTAGAGATGTATAGAAAAAATTATTAAGACTAACAACCAGCTCAACTATCTTCCGGGTCTCCTTTCAGCTCTTCTTACCTATTTAAACACCACCTTTAAATTTCAAATATAAATGATCTATACAAATACACAATAGTCTAATTAGTTACTAAAACCAATATATAAATAATAAATGTTTTTAATGTGTACTAGAGCATTATTCTTAAACTCCTGAAACATACTTTCACATATAATATTTTTTCCAACCAAGGTTTAATAAATATGCTTAGACCTCATTATATAAGAAGGAACCAGAGAGAATAAGTCAATATCACCTGTGTCAACTTACGGGTAAAATATAATCCCTAAACAAAGCTTAATAGCATAGACATGCCCCAATAGGCCTGTGTAAGGAAACAGAGGAAAACGGACCCCAAGGTTCAGTGTGAAAATTTAATACGCTAGTGACCGTAATAAATATATTATTGTTTACACTATTTTTAATTTGCCCCTTGCAAATAAATTATTTTCTTTATAGTACAATGTATATACGCCTACCATTATTCGTGTATGTGTTTACTGAGCTCACAATCGTTCATCATCGTTAGAGTGACTTATCCCGGTTGCCAAAGCTTGTAGACATACATCGTAGCTTGGAGACATTTATTTTTCTCGTATTGAAACAATCAACGTAAGATTAGATTGAATACACTTGACCTCCCAACCAGTGGCGTATCGTAGGGAGTGGGGGCGGCGGGGGCGGCCCGCCCCGAGCGGCAATTTTTAGGGGGCGGCAAAATTTCATAATAAATAGTAATAATATATTGAAAATATTCTTACCATATTTTATTACGACGTAACAATAAACAAATACATATTATACATAAACACCCAGACGCGAGACGGGAATCGAACCCGTGACCTCCGCAAGCGTACCGCACGCACTTGCGTTATCCGTTACGCCACCGAGGTCGTCGTTATTTATTTATTTATTTATTTATTTATTTATTTATTAGCATCTACAATTCGGACCGATTGAAATGAGCGGTAATTTATTCGTGCTAAAAAGTTCGTTGAAAACTTCCAAGTCCCAAGCTTTAAAGATCTTGTGGTTCTATATATTCACGAGCTTAGCGAGCTTCACGACCATAAAACTAATTATTTAATAATTCTAACATCTTTAAAAATTATAAATCTCAGAGTAAATTAATGTTTCAATTCTATACTGCTTTCGACATAAAAATTAATAGGAATTTGTTGTTTTTATAATTACACTGAATTATTAAAAAGACTGTAACAGTTAATGTGACATTTTAATATCGAATATTTAATTATACCAGTAATAAAATGCATAAAAATCTTAATGGCCTATGCTTCCAACTTTACATGTGATTTAGTATCATAAATTATATAGAAGTCAAGTTAATATAACTTTAGAATGTTAGTGACTATTTAGAAAAGTAAAAAAAAAATACAAACAAGTTTGACGATCTCGTAACGCATTGGTTTTGGTCGGAAAGCGATTTTCACGTGTTTGATTCCCGTCTCTAGACTACAGTAAGTATTTATCTATAAGGAAAAATGTATCAGTATTCTAGAACTTATTACAAAAGGGCTCTGCTGCTTACCTTGGGATTAGTGCTGTGCGAATTGTCACATTGTCTTTACATACTCATTATGTAATTTTTTTTATTGCTTGGAAACAGCAGACAGGCTAACGGCCCGGATAATACGCGGTAAGCAATTACCATCATATATGGATGTTTGCCACAGTCACTAATGCCGGAATACAACACAAGGTTATTATCTTCTTTGTCGGTATCACTCTTGACAGAGTGGTCGTCATCACTTCAGGTGTCTGTGGCAAGCTTCACAACACGTCGCCACTCTTCTCTGATGGCCGCCTTCCTCGTGCATTCGTATAATGATGATGAGCCATTTACTGCCGTTTTTATCTGGTCAGTCCACCTCATAGTCGATCTTCATCGTGGCCTGGTATTTTCAACCTTTCCCTGGACTACAAGTCACTCAACAGCCACCACCCCTCAGTGGCGTACCTACGTGACCAAAAAGGTGAGGATACGAGACTGTACCAAAGAGGATAAACGCTGCTTGATGCCGAGTTCTCGAAGTTTTCGTTGGTACGGTAGGGCGTCTAGAAGTTGACAAACAGATGAATTCTTCTGAAAGCTCACAAACAGAAGAGGAATGATAAGATCTTCCTTTAATACCCAATTCATCACATCTTATCGACATCCCAACTTTTCTTCGTACAGGAGTGGCGTTAGAACCTCCTAGCCGGGAGCGGCATGTCGTAAAAGGCGACAAAACAACCCTAACTAGTTATTATGGATTGAAGACATGAACAACCACCCCTGGTTCAGTGGAGGACTTGAAGTCTTGGCCGCCCTAGGCCCCAGGCCATGTAGTAAGTTCCAGCCACCCATTTCTCAAATGCAATAAGGGTCAATAATTTAAAGTATATTTTAGTAAAATCAAAGTCGAATCTTATAAGATATCAAGTATATGTTATACCTTCTTAGAGATCCTTAATTTTAAGAGTTTATTAAGAGTGCACTGCTCTAAATCGATTACTCCTTTTGCAGAAGAGCGTGACCCATTGACAAAACAAGTGCTGCAATCGACCAACATTGTTTTCCCATAAGTTGAACGATGCTATTTAGAATCCTATTACATTGGAAAGATGTTCTAACAAATCTGGCGCAACATTGTTCTCATGGACGTGTTTGTCGTTAGAGCAGCGTGAGGTGACCATTACTCGGTACAAAGAGTTGCCTAAAATAGAGAGCTTTTAGTAAGGCGGGAAGACAGGCGAGGAACGAGGTGGGGGCGGGGCGGACGCCGGCTGCCCGCCGGCTCAGTCGCGCCGCGCCACACAGCCGCCTCGCACGCCGCACCTTAGCGTGCCGTTCGGACAGCGCACGCGCACGTGAACGCCTCCCCGCCGCCCCTCGCAACACGTGTTTACCCAGTGAAATCCTGATGGTATTACTTTAAAACATCATGCAAGAACAAAGTTCATCAAGATCTAATAAGTCTACATTGAACTCCCTCGAGAGCGCCATCATCAAACTGAAGAACAATTTGCAGATACAAGATACCAAGACTACAGACATGAACGGCTTACTCGCCCTCGACCCACCATCTCCTCATTCGGATACAAAAAGCAATCCAAGTAAGAGTCCTAGTTCTTCTACGACAAATATTAATTTATCCATAGCATCTGCCGCACTATTGCAAGAGAATATGTTGCAACGGTCAATTCAAGGAGTCGTTATATCACTCCAAAATGCCATGATGAATTCACTACAGCAAGCCGCATTACTTCCGTCCAATTCCGCGGCGGCCGCTGCCTTAAATTTGCAAGCGTTAGAATCTTATTTAACATTACAACGCCTTACATCAGTTTCAACTATAAACAACACTAACCAATTAAGCCTACCTGAAAGTAGTTCAACATCAAAACAAGATATCCTAAGAATAGCGGCAACAAGTGCAAAGATAAGTGAAACCGATGCATGTGAAACACCAAAAGAATGTTCTCCCAAAACGCCTGAAGAATATCCTCTTTCCGATGCAATAGCGGCAGAAGATGTCGATTTATCTGAAGAAGTTGAAGAAGATCTTGCATTATTAGACAATGAAGATGAATTTACTCTAGAACAACATTTAGAATCAACATCTAAAGGATATAGTTATAATTCTTCACAGAATCTAGATAACGGATACCCAAGTCTATTAATGAATGCTATGTATCAGCAACAGATGAATGGAAGTTCTTCTCAAGCGCCACTGTCTCCACAAGCTTCAAATTCCTCTAAATCAACGAATAGTTCAATATCTTCTACGAGTAGTATATCGAATAAGCAAAAGACTGGCAGTAGTGGTCCGAGAACAAAGAAGCAATTTATATGCAAGTTTTGCAATCGCCAATTCACGAAGTCGTATAATCTTCTTATACACGAGAGAACACATACTGATGAACGTCCTTACTCGTGCGATATATGTGGAAAAGCTTTCCGACGGCAAGATCACCTCAGGGACCACAGGTATCATTATTTTCTTAATGTCTACTACTATTGTTATTATACATTTTTATATCATTGACATGATTTGAACTGCAAATAGTTTACTACTACTTTTTATAGAAAAACTTTTAATACAGGCCTTTACATAATGCAGGGAACCATCTTAAAAATATTATATATATTCGACATGTGAGGCCGTACTGTCAACTCATTAATGATTGCCCATTAATATTTCTATTTTTAACTTTTATATTTCTACTGATCATTAAAATTTAAACTGCCCTCCAGAAACCTTGAAAACATTTTAAATTATCATTAAGAGGATCCATGTTCCTATATCTTAATGGTCTAATAAAATGTCGATGTTCAAATACAATATTAGTTTATACTTCTTTCATTAGTAAATTTTATGACCTAATCAAATATTTTAAGTGCTTTATTTGAAGGAAATGTTGGAATGTTAGTAAGGATACATTTTATAAGGGTTGATCGCTTTCGATCTTGTCAAAATTTAATAATAACCAATTTAAATGCTCTGCTTAAAATGCTTTTTGGTTCAATTATTTTTGTTATGAGAGAAAGACGAAAATTTCTTGTGCAATCACTCTAAGGTTATGATGATAATAAATAAATAATAAACATGCTACGACAATTCTCACAGCGCCATCTAGTCCCAAAGTAAGTAGTATAGCACTTGTTTTATGGGTACTAGATGACTGATAAACTACATATATACTTTCTTTATTGGAAATAAATACATATTATACATAAACACCCAGACGCGAGACGGGAATCGAACCCATGACTTTCGTAAGTGTACCGAAGTGCATTAACCGCTACGCCACGGAGGCCGTGAAAGTATATATTAATAACTATATATTGTACAACAGTTGATTGAAAGACCTGCATTGAGAATATGGTAGTAATGAAAATAAATATATATTTTTGCTTATTAGAATAACTTGTGTTATTAATAGCGCTAAATTTCAATTAGAGAAAAAAATATTCTATAAACATTGTGTACAATCGTTATTAATTTCAGTCTAGATATCTTGTATACTGAACCAATTCGTGTAGTGCATGTATACATAGCGTAAAAGACAAATAATTAAAAATTAATCGATAATATAACATAGGAATATAAATTAAGTAGATGCTATCAGTCAGACATTCGAGACGTAAATAATTTAAAAAAACCGCGGTAATCCCGGGATATCGTGATATTAATTTTGCCTTTTTTATTTTGTTTCCTTGTGAAAATATATTCTATATAAATCTTATTGCATACCGTCGATATCTAAATATTTATCTCAAACAAAAAAACTTGAACGCCTCCACAATACACTCAAATAAGATGTTTGTAACCGTTACAAGTATTCGAATTCCAAACATCCCAATTCTCCGATCGAACACAATAAATATGATAATAGTATTACAACGGCGCTCAATCTATTTCTTCACTTATCTGCTCGAGGTTCCCATCCAAAACGAACTAAAGGTGTTGAATTTTAACACCTGTCTCTCGGCGATTTCCTCTCAAATCACCGTATCTTTGGGCAATAAAATAAATTTCGTGTAGACGCCGGAGGGTTAACCCGAGCCATGCCCGGCCCGGCCTGTAGATGTTCAATCGATGTTCGTTGACACGATACATTATAATGGACCGAACCGGGCCTTCGACGGGTTTTAACAAAGCACGTGGTGATCCTGACGTGGGGATTAATATATGGACGACAAAAAACACATAGATGGTAAATATCATCGGTATACAGAATCAAGTTTCGATGTTCAGCCTTTTTTGTTGAGATTGAAAATTCGATAATGGACTTAAATTAATTTGTAGCTTGTTTAGTTAATTGTGTGCTGATTTGGTTCCTGTTGATGTCGGTGAGAATGTTATAGAACTATGAATTAATGTCAGCGTAGCTATCAATTATTTTTATAATTTCATACGCCATCAGTCCGCATTGCGAGTTTCATTAATCAGAGTTGTCGCGTTGATTCGAGTTAGGCCTAACATACGCCTGCGTCGGCATGTTAGCACGCTTCGCTAGACTCGGACCTTAATCGACATTACCATCTCGTGTTTTTAAATTAAAATTATTACTTCATTCATCACCTACACTTTATCGTCACTAATCTAACTAACTTGAACGAATGGTCAATGTATTTTATTTTATCGCTCAGTAATTTACTTGATTCCAATAATGTTTGTTTATTAGACATTGAAGATTCCAATATCTACTAACGACTGCTGGGTTCTCGTGTTTTATTGATTACATGTTATTCTATGTTAATTATAGGTTGTAGAATTAAATTTAATTTGAAATTAGATGGTGTGAGAGCCCCATCAATATTTGTTAGTAACAAATTATGCACCTCAATACTACAGTCGGAGTCTACGCCTATGTAATTAAATAATTTGTGTAATGTTACAATCAATTACGGTAAACTATGATTTGATGTGCTTATTTAAGATTTATTTTTACTTTTACTTATTTTTTATATTCAGTATGTTAACGTCTATTTATAGTTATATCTAAGTGATAGTTTTATTGATAGTTTATTTTAAAATATTGAATGATAGGAATATTAAGAGTATTAGAGATAAGAGTTATTTTTCTACAATGCAAAACATATTTTACTTGCGTAAACTTGAAAACTATATTTGAAAAAACTATTTCCTGTTTATATTTAAAAATATATAAATAAGATTTCACAATTCCAGACATTATAGGTAATATATGTATTTAAATGATAATTTATTTATATACATACGGATTATTTAACGAATAATTTATACAAATATTTACACTGTTTTAAATTGTTCACAATGTTTTAAGCTTAATCATCATCATCATCATCTTTGCGTTGTATCCCGGTTGCAGCCCAAACTCTCGCTTCGGCGCCCGGGGTCCGCTTTCCGACTTTTTCTTCGCCACTTCGCACGGTCTTCAGCATCCCTGGTAGTGAGCCCATTGGCACGCATATCACCCTTTACGACGTCAAACCAGCACTTTTTGGGTCTACCCCTCCTGCTAGGGCTGAGCGGAGGCGGCATGGCCAGACATGTTTTAAGCTTAATAATTGAAAGAATATATTTTAATGAGAATTATACAGGTTGTTTTTTTCAAAATGGTTCTTTTCTATTACAGGTACATTCATTCCAAGGAGAAGCCATTCAAATGTCTCGAATGCGGTAAAGGGTTCTGTCAATCAAGAACATTGGCCGTCCATAAAATTTTACACATGGAAGAATCTCCCCACAAATGCCCCGTATGCAGTAGAAGTTTCAATCAAAGGTCGAATTTGAAGACCCATCTTCTCACACATACGGATATAAAGCCGTATAACTGTTCATCTTGTGGCAAAGTTTTTAGAAGGAATTGTGATTTACGCCGACATAGTCTCACACATAACTTGGTAGGGATTTCGTCAGTGAATACTTCTCCAAGTGGAAGCAACGGGAAGAGTCCTATGTTGAATCCAAACTTTCCGATCGATAGTCTCGATACAGAAGACGAAAATTAGTAATTAATGAATTTGCAGAGTAACTGTGAAAGACTGATTTAATTTATACGAACAGTGCCTTTAGACTTATGAAACTTGGGAACAATACTGTAGATGGATTTGAAATGTTAAAAGTAGGAGTGTGCCATATTGACAATAATAATGAGACTTTTTAAGCTTGACGTGATTGTATTCATACTTTTGTACAATTAGAAGTATTTATTATCTGAGTTTATTTTGCCGTTGACGAAATTCAATTTTTTTCTTGTAATTTTTAAGATACTACAGTTTAAAATACTCAAGTATTAAAAAGAAACAATTTATGTTATCAAGTGCCTATATTTTAAGGTTTGTAAATACTTTTTCGTTTTAAGGTATTTTGTTTGTTATTTTGGCCTTATAAATTTGTAATTAGAGTTTATGTTAGGGGTCTTTTAGCATTACTTAGATATATTTTCTCCTGAATCCTTGTAAATTACCTGATCTCAATAAATGTTATGTAAAATATTAAGTTTATAGTTTTCTAAGTCATTCCGTCCACCACAACTAGGTGTAAATTAATGTTTCTATTAAAGGTTGTGTATAAATCTTTTAGGTTAACTTTGAGGTTATCTCAAAGGTTTTGTCTCATATGATTGTAGATTTTATGATAGATATTATTAAAATTGACGATTTTTAAATGTGGTTTTATTACTATTTGTATGATGACATCAAAATGTTTTGGTCGTTTCTGACTAAACATTCCGTTTGAAACTTTTGTATTAAAGACTACATCGAGTAAAGTTTCGATGGAAGTAAACTAGTACTATAGAGTTCTAAAACAAAAAGAGGTGAATTGGTCAATATACATAAGTGCCGATTAACTACAATAAAGGCTAGGACTTCGACCAAAGTCCAACTCAGGCTGGGCTATGTTTTGTCTATTCCTTGGGGAGTAGATATTCTTGCTAAATGAATTTTATGAATCAACAGCCGCATGTACCGAAAACGGCATTAGTGGTCCATCAAATGTTCTCCCTATTGTTTTTTCCGTGCACTGTTAATATGACAACCTCCGGCCATAACAGCTAACGCACTTCGGTACGTTTGCGGAGGTCACGGGTTCGATTCCCGTCAAGCGTCCGGGTATGTATAATATGTATTTATTTACAATATAAAAATATATAAGTAGTACATGAGTCGTATAGAAACAAAAACAGCAATCTGACATTTCACCAATTAGTGGTAATTAAGAAAAAACATATCAGTATATTGCTGTATTTGATACTAAATTAGTTTTTTGAGTCGAATTTTTGGTTAGAATTTACTGTTTTTGATATGAAGTTATTAAATGGGCAAAGAATATTCTAATGGAACAGTGCTGCCCAATATATAACTTGATTTTCGAATTTACTGTTTTTGATATGAAGTTATTAAATGGGCAAAGAATATTCTAATGGAACAGTGCTGCCCAATATATAACTTGATTTTCACCAAAATGACAGATTGCTGTTTTTGTTTCTATACGACTCACATATTAGTTGTCTAGAGATTTGAAATTAGATGACGTTGTATGATATGTCCTATTATATATTATATTTGCCTCCAAAATCCTGTGGATTTTTCTAATTCTATGCATAAAAAGAGGTTGGTGATAATGTTTAGTGGTAGGTTTATGTCATTGCTTAATCTTAAATGAAATGTTTTAGACAAAGGTAAAATTACAGAACGGAATTTTAGTTACATTGAAAACATGAATGCACTTATATTGGAATCTAATGCGGAAGGTTCGATCAGCTATCCCATTCGGGGCCGGGGACAGGCAGATGACAAGTTGACACCTTCTGCGGCTTCGGTATTCAAGTCAAAGGATTCTGGGGTGGTATTAGTCATAATTTTTAAGTTATAATGCATACTAACAAATCTATGGATGACATCTGAAAAAAATAGATTATTATTACAATGTAAACTAGTGCAACGTGTTGGATTGTGGGGTTTCAAGCGCACTGCACGTTCTTCGCTATATGTATGGAATCCTATATAAATATATAGGTCCAGGTAATAATGATAATGAGTTGGTAATGATGACATATGTCTGTAATAATACAATTATTAAGAGCTGGGAGCTGTCTTTTACTTTTTCTAGAAAATACGTCTCATTTTAAAATCATCTCTATATTCTTTCGTACGTCTGAAACTCAGAGACAGCGAGACGTGAAGAAAATATACGTCTTAAAAAAATCTACCCTATCCTCAATATCAAAGTGATAATTATCCAAAAAAAGGAGAACGCAAAAGCTATCAACAATAAAACCCATGAAAAATCGCTTTCGTTCAAGAAATTGATCTGAAGTGTTTACTCAAATAAAAAATGCATTGATACACTACACAAAGGCTCTTAGAAGTGTATCAAAATGACATAAAGCTCGATTCTTTCCGAACCCATTTATAATGGCCCACATCTCTTTAATACCTTTTTTGTACGGGACGGATGACGTGTTAAGGTAACAAATTGCGTTATGTTTTGGGCTACGTATCTTGTTTCTGAACGTGCAACCGTCATATATTACGTCAATTTGTTTTATGTATTATACCGAAATCCAATTTACAAGTTCTTTTGACTCACACCTAAAAGAGATATGAAGTTATAGTTAATTGAATAATATATCAGGCTCGTTTGTGTTTCGTGTTTAATTTACTCACTAAGTTATGTAAGACTAGCCACAGCTTATTAACTTGTCTGCAATACTACCCTACAACGTACCAATGCTGGTCTCGGGCCTCCTGGATAAATACTACAATTAATTACTCCCAAGTGCCAGCTATCACTATACACAGAAAGAGGAGACATGCCGAAAACCACAGGTGATGTGTTGATGAGATCACGGGTACAATTCCCGTCTCGCGTTTGGGTTTTTATGTATGGTATGTTTTTTTTTAAGATAGCTATAGTTCTCGGACAGTACTTACCGCACTTGTCGTAGGCAGATTGGTAGGTTACACACACGAGCTACGTGGTAGGGCCTGAAGTCCATCTGAATGGCAACCAGCCCTGGTCTATAAGTATTCCGCCACAACTGTGTGTTGTGTTCTGATATTGTTGAGCCAGGTTCCAGTACCTCTACAGACAACAGTGTATTCGCGGTGTCTCCAGGGACGCAAACATTAAGCGTTGGTAACTACTTACTTTTGAGTGGTCTGTCAGCCTGCCTACTGTTCCTCAGCAATAAAACCACAGATACCTCAGAAAATTTGATTTAACCTAATTTGATTAGGTCTATAAATAGCAGCTACACAATCTATAATCATGTATAAGTAGAATATTACTTGTATTTTTTTCCTATACATTACGATAGTAAAGCTCTATCAAAGAGCTTTTTGTTCACTATTATCCGCAAATTACACAGCAATCGGAAATCATGCCGCGCCAGACAAAGTGTCGTCTTTTTTCGCAAAGGCATTGTGATCGATACCGAAATTACGGAGTGTCACAAAGGATTACGTTGGGTGTTTGAAAAATATTTGCTTTCGAAGATTCAAGTGTGTATTATAGTGATTTTAACGGCTTTTTATGTTCCGCCCACACGCAGTTTGCTGTTTGCAATGCTTTCTGGACCACCTGATAAGCTTAAAATGTAAATAAGTTACGTCTTATCGTTAAACTGCGAATATATTTCACAGGATTATTTTAGTTATTGATAATTGGTGATTTTGAATAACAATCAAGAAAAATATTTTTCAATTAAAAATCCCTCAAAGCCACTCGACTAGGTCACAATTAAAAATATAAAAACTGTAACAATGATCATTTCAGCTCATAACGTCCCTCTGTTGAATTCAGAACCGTCACACTTTTTAACCTGTTCATTGGGTATGACGAAATATTTCGTCACACACTAAGTACTTGCATTGGCCTTAACGACAGTTTTCGTCATGGAAATTTGGAATATCATACTACGAAATAATTATTTAAATTCATTTAATTACTTTTTCTGTATTAAAGTTGATTGATTTGTATATTATCTGTAAAATATTTTTAAATAACTTAAAGACAATTTCCTTTTATTACTTGAAAAAAAAGCCAAGGGGAATAACCCAAGTTAACAGATTAAAAATAAATTAGCGTGTTACACTCACACCAGTGATGTGGATGAGAAGATGGTTTCTTCACCGTCCGTACATAACATAATATTTTATTGTAATTTGTGTATTAATGTGAAATTGGGACCCGATTCTAATAAGATAATGAGGGAGACTTGAACCAGTGACTTCAAACTTTATAAACATATAATAATATGAAAAACATAAATCCCGTTGTGATTAAGTAATATCAACTTCCTCACAAATCTACATTATAGTGATGGAATAAATGTGGGCTTACTGACTCCAGGTGTAATTTCATTTATTTTATTGCGAACTGACTTCAACTTTATCTGGAGTGTTCGAATTAAGTGTGACAACTGTGATTGCCATTCGTGTAAGCACTGGCGCTAAGTGCACGATACATGTGTAGATTAATTAACGAACAGAGGGGTCATTTTACACTAACATTTATGCCTAAATGCAGAGACATAAGACAAAAGCGAAGCGTATCTCAGTGTTCATTTGATTGTAAGATTCTAAATTTTAATCAATGTATACAATATTTATGAAATGTTATATTAAATTAGATTTATTAAATTATATTAAAATTTGTTACTTCATTTCATGGCCCTAATAAAAAAAAAATGTCATTCAGATCACTTATCAAATTGTCACTATCTAACTTAATATACCAACTAAGAATGTAAATACATACGTAGATATTTAGAAAATTTATACTAGATAAATGCTGATAAAATGTAAATAACTTGAAATAACTCATAATACAGACGATACGATAGAAGAGGCAGAGACGACGAGCTTAATTCTTATATCATTAATGTATTAAAGAAATAATAATTCAAATACCAAAGTCCAAATAATATATATATATATATATATATATATATATATATATATATATATATATATATATATATATATATATATATATATATAATAAAAATAATATATAACATAATATATAAACTTACGCATGTTCTTAGTGAAATTACTAGAACACAAACCTTTACGAAAGAAGGTACGATATAATAAATACTATATATATATATATATATATATATATATATATATATATAGAGTAGACAAAATTATTTCATTTTTGTTTTCAGAAATAATTGTCAACTTTTGTCAACTGGTAAAAACGCCTGCTGAAAAGGCGCTGTAACGACAACCGTCAAAATAAATCAATCAACATCAAGACAATCCGCCAAAGTAATTTAAATGATGAATAAAAATTCATTAAAGCATTATTCGTTATAGGTATTTAAATTTCGTAATAGGTATTTAAGTTGTTCTTAGTAAGACTGCTTTTTATTCATTGACGATTGCCTACGCAGTTATCGTGTCCATGCTGACAGTTACGGCGTCTTCTCGATAGCCCACTAGATACTGCCCGCACACGATGAGTTCACGATCCTCTGTCCTCGCATTTGCTGCTATTGTTTAATTCCTTTGTAAATCCACTCTGACCTCGGCTTTGACGTCGAGTTGTCTCAATGTTAGACAAAGCTCAGGAAATAAATTAGAAAGTAGATACTCATATCTTCAATTGAATTCCTAGCGTAATTCATTTTGAGATAATGTGGTCACATTGTAGAAGGCAAGACTCCCTGTAATAACAAACAGTTACTAGCTTTATCCTAATATAATTACTGAGTATAACTATTATGAATATTATAGAAATTTTTAGAGTGTAATACTTCCACCAAGATCACCAACACGCAAGTAAACAGCTCCCTAATTAACCATAGAGCCTTAACACAAAGTTATCCTTTCAGAGCTGGTACTGACAATCAATAAAGTGTATTTCAAATATATTATTTTCACATGCCTGCCATACAGCAAACAACTAAATTAGCCTTTTAAAAACATAACGGCAGATCTGGAAATCGGAATAAAAATCTATTGATGTCGGGCCTTATCAGACATGAAAGCTTTCTAGTAGATAGAAAATAATTACCACCATCAATAGATGTTTTTTTACAATACAACTATAGCGCTGTTGGCTTTGAAGAAAAAGTAGAGTCAGGTAAGCAACCCAAACGTCCGCTTTAAAAAGTAAGGAAAATGAGGGAAGGGAGGAAGGAGATTGAGGGAGGGAAGGGGGAATGAAGGAAGATCAGTGATCGATTTAACATTTCACGCTGATTAACCGATAAATCATCGTATTATACAGATCAAACTGTGCAAAAAAATTATTTTAACCCATCATAAACTTGAAAATAAGCACTTGGAGTTAAAGTTTAAGTAAATAAGTCCATAAAAATAAATTAATAAAGTTACATGGAATACTTCAAGAATAAAAATTAATATAATATAAACCTTTTTGTATATCAAGACGTGATCAAGACCAATCGACTAATGAATGAAATGACAGAATGCGTTGATGTCGCCACAACTAGACATTGGCCGCACACGGTGCAATGTGACCGGTTTCACTTTACAGTATTATTGCCTCAATCGTGTGGGCCTTAAGTTCTCGTTTATTTTCTTTTACTTTACCCACTTCTATTGTTTATTAGCAGACTATATTTGTCCATACACAGCCATATAGTGAAATAAACTCTAGTGTATGCATATAAGTACCTTTTTTCAATACGATGATAATGCTGACTACCCTCGTGGACCATGTGAGTCTACCTTATTCTACTATTGTGTAGAATATATAACAGAAATAATAGACTTAAGAAGACTTGACGTAACGGTATACGAGTTTCGGATAAAATACTCCCCGCTAAAAAGAAATTTGATTTCCAACCAGTCTACCACTAAGGCAATTTTGCTGTTAGACCTATATTGGGAAGACCTATAGAGCTTCTGGTACAAATCTAAATGAATACTATAAATATGTTAATAAAGACATCATTGCTATTCGTTATTTGCCTGCATGCAGGGGCGGAGTAAGAATACTAATCCCTGCCGGGCGGTCGGCCTGTCGTAAAAGGCGACAAAATAACCCACCCTAGCTACGTGGTAGGACCCCAAGCCCGTCTGGATGGCAATCACCCTTGATCTTAAGTATACCGCCATAATAATCTTGTGTTATGTTCTGGCATTATTGACCCAGGTTCCTGTAACTATCCCTATGGGACAGCAGCGTGTTCGCGGTGCCCCTAGCGTTGCAAATACTTGTCCAAAGGCGATGGTAACTACTTACTGTTAAGTGGTCCGAAAACCTGTATGCTGTTCTACAGCAATAAAAAAATATAAGACATTTATCTACGAAACCTTATAGGCGCAATTTTGCATTCCTTAGTACTTATGGGCAACAAACTCAATATCGCGGACTTCTGGCACTGTTTGATTTATCAAGTTTTTAAACGTAACTTTAGGTAAGGATATATCTATTTAAAATGAACATAAACTTTTGAAACCTATCTTTAGTATCAATGCATCAAAATCTATTTTGATGCACTAATCCATTAAAGTTTAATTTTTAACTTAGGTACATTCTCGATCTGGCCTTGTGATTTTACGTCTCGAAATATACTGACTCAAAAATACAACATGTTTGATATGTTATATAAATTCATTTACAGCTATTTTAGTACTATTGTTGCAATAGTATTAGCAAATAGAGTAAAAGTAATTTTGGTACCTATCTACCTAAGGGCATATAATTTGTATACCCTTAAGCAGCAAATCAAAAACCTCAATTGGTTCCCTTATTGTGATTGGAAGGTCACTAGGAAGTAATTTGTAAGAACATTACCGAATCAATTCTTTCCGTTTTAGCCGATCAACGACACAAAATAACATTTAATTTTACTCTATGAAGAAAGACGGATCAACTTCGAAGAATGATATGGTTAATAAAGGCATAAATTGAGATAATGGCTAAAATTAGTGTAAATAGAAGGGTTATGCCGATTATCAAAATCTGGTAAATGCATACCTATAGGTCCCTTATTTCCGAGATTCCTCAAGGCAATTTATTAAATACGAGTAATAGTTACAAAGATATTAAAGAGAATGAAATTGTGCTATACCAGGAATAGCATTACAATGTTCCAAGTGTAACATTTATAGTCCGATGTTAATGCAGTTTGGTGGTATAAATTTACTGTCATTGAAAACCCGAGTTCAGATTTCCAATTTCAATAAAATCATTCAATAAAAAGAAGTGAAGAAATCCGTATAAAACAACCGATCTCTATTATCTGTAATCGGATACTCTACAAATTCACGGTAAGAGGCGGTGGGCGCGGTGTATAATATCTCCGCCCCTGTCCTCCCTACGCGTGTTCTGATTGGTTAACAACGTCATGCGTACGCGCATGTGTAGTGATTGAGGAATGCAATTGAATTGGGGTCTTCGGTCACTTTTGCATGAATTGAACGTTACATTTAGCTGATTTAATGCTATGTTATATTCATGTACGTTTTGAGTATTTAGGCTATTCATTGCACCGAACAAAATAAGACATATCATGAAAGCTAAATTCATTTAAGTATATGTTACTAAGACATCTTGGACGTGAAATTATTACTAATAGCTTAATAATCAAATATATTCTGTTAGAAAATTTAATAATCTATTTTACTAATAAATCTATCAGAAAACGATCTATCGCTATAAAGTTATTTTTCGTACTTAAAGGTTTATATCCAAATGTACCTTAGGAGAGAGAGAAGAGAATAAAGGTAGCAATGACCTCTCTTTGATCGAGTCGTTACAGCAAGCTTTGGTTTGACGTGTTTTAGTGTATGGCCTTAGAGATTTTATTTGTCCTAATGACAGTATAATTTGCCCCGCACCAAAATCAGTGTAATCGTTTAATACTGATCTAATTCTAAATTTCATTTATGATATTTAGTGTAGGCATGACATGTATCAACGTAGGTAAAGTCCCGTAAAGTAGGAACTTCTCTCTACTAACACAATGTTATTTTGCTTGACACAGAAATTAAATTGATACGGTTCGTTTATTTAGTTTCATTTATTCTAAGGAACGGAGAGTCTACCCGCTACGATGGTTTAAGGGGAATGATATAGAGAGATGACCCACACACTACTTATGATCAAATTCAAAAGATGAAGATAGAAGAGAAAATCTACTTATATGTATATACCATAGTCGAAATTTAATGCAGGTGTTTCTGAGTTGCCTTTATTTGTTGAATTATTATCAATAATTTCGTTTTTATTAATACCACCAATGCTCTTTTATTTCAGAATTTCTAGAGCATATTCGCTCCATTATAAGTACAATGGTTATCGAATTTCATTTTACACACACTTCAGACTTACAACAAAAAATACTTTTAAGATCTTTCCGTTGCGGTACCATTTTGAGTTGTCCAAAAACACGTAACCGAACTAATGTGCATTTTTTCTTTGCGTAACTAATAGTGCAGTTTTGCTGCGCCCCACTTACAAACGTCTGTTTGAGAAACGTTGACGTAAACGTTAAATTGATTACGAGTAGTCTGCTTGCCTGTGTACCTATTGAGTTGAATTTCGTATGATAAACAATTAAGAGACATCTATTTCAAATATCATTATGATGTTAAATGACTTTGTTAAATGTAATGAAGTCATAATATTAAACTTAAATATTGTACGATTAAAGGCTATTCAAAACTAAATGACATTATCTTTGACATCTGTTACAATTTTAAGTGCCTCGTTTATGCATTTGAGGGACGCTTTCACACCGAAACATATTAGAACAAAGTAGTGAGGCCAATTCAAAACTATACGTTTATTTTCATTTATTTTATATTTTACAGTAAATTAGTTGTCTTAAGTTTCTTTTAAGACTATGTGCCTGTGTTTCAGAGCACTTTTATTACATGTTACAATTGACGGACCCAGATCAAAACAAACTATTCCATAATACAAGTATTTTGTCATCCGTGGGAATCAGCCTCATAGACATAGTCGTACCTACCTATCACTTGTCTAGCTGAGCTAGTATCGTCATTATCAGCATGGGCCATTGTTGACTATGGTTACAGAGCAAAACATTAGTGCGCCTTTTTTAAAGCAATTCCTCTCGGACTCGGAGATTATTATTCTTCTTAACCAAGAAGGCATAATATAACACCTGAAAAATATGTAGGCAAATTTAGCCTTTGCAGAAACGAAACCGTGTTCCCTAATTCCCAAATTGAGAAACCAAATGGCACGCTCCAATTGGAGTAATAAACCAGCGAAAAGGGGAATGCATTCGTCTTATTTACCGAGACAGTCATAAAAACAAGTATTTTGTTTCTATGCCGTAACAATTTATCTAATGTAATTCCTGTCGAAATATCTATTTTGATTAATTCGAGGATGGGGTAGGTCTGTTCATAGTTTATACTTCTTCTTCTTAGTCGTTTCACTCTTTACAGAGCGGTCGTGATCAACCGGTAGTACTATTAGAGGCAGATATTGTTCGCTGTATGATTTTACGCCATTTCTCGCGATTCACAGACATTCTGGTGCACCCATGCAAAGGTCCGCCCACAGCCGATTTGATCTGGTCGATCTTCCACGCGACCTGGTCCCCTCCACTTTGCCCTGGACAACGAGACGCTCTATGGAGTCATTGTTTCGCCTTGAAACTTACTTACTTAAGTTTGTACTTACCATCATATAATTGAACAAATATTTGAATATTTTGTAATTGCCTAAAATCATGCGTCATTTTAATATACTTCATCAATTTGAAGATTAACAAAAAAGATTAGATTTTTTACTACTTGGAGCTGTTTTAAGATAGGCTTACGGTCCACTTAATAGTAAGAAGTTTCCGTGCCATCCAGTCGGGCTTGAAGCCCAGTTACGTAGCTAGGGTTCTTTTACCGCCTTTTGGCCGACCGGCTGCAGGAGTCAGTATATAAGAATAACTAAGAAATCCTCACTTGCACGGAAAATATATTTTCAAAAGATCAGCCATTCATCAGCGAGTGGAACTGATCTGAAGATATTGAAGATATGTAGAGTCGTGAAGGTCTTAGTGAGATATTAATAACTAAACATTATAAACATTAATATTCAAATAAAAAATGTTTTAATTTACAAGTATACTACAATACGGTGTGACACAAATCCTTAATTCCTAGCACGCGCTTCACGTCGTAAGGTATTCTAATAACAAATATTTACACCGTACCGAGCCATTGTGTCGGCGACACACCAAAGTGTTATCTTATCATATGTTTGCGAGCAAACATTCAGTTCTGTTTGAAGACAGGCGCTCGCGTGTCTGTCGGTTTGTCTCTCGAACATCAAATATAGCTATCTGTTTAATGGAACTATTGGACCACTTTAGTGTATTTTCCGGGAAGTTTCTTTGCGTCTAGGGATGAGAAGAGGTTTTATGTTTGTTAATCTTAGTAAACTCGTACACTATTTTATATACATCCCTATTTCATTTCTACGACTCAGTAAATTTAATAACTTTTGAGGTTCTTTCATTTCTTGATCCTTTGTCTTGAAGATCTATTGAATTACTAGAAGTAAAAATTTGGATTCTCAGTTATTGAACAATAGTAAGAAAGATTTTGGAAATTCATTGAGCTACTGAAAAATAGCTGAAAGACAACTACAATCACCGCATTTCCCAATTAATAGGCTATCTCACTATCCCTACTTCTAGTCACCGAAAGATAGTCTACGTCCGAATGAATTTCAGCCACTAAAACCGACTAAAAGAAACCGGTAAATCTCGACTAGAGACTGAACAACATGAACCTATTCCTAACATTAGGTTTGAGCTTATTTGGAGGTGTTAACGCGATTTTTAGCATTGTGTCACATGTGTGATGTCTGATATGATTGTGTGGGGCCTCTCTGTCTTTAAAAAAAACATATATATTCCCTAATCAAAAGTTACAAAATATATTTGGTATACCAAGTTGTAAATATAAAACCGTTCATAAATCTTATTAAGTAATACATTGAAGTCAAAACGAGCGGAGTCATTAATTGCAAATCAATTAAGATGGTCTATTTATGTCCGATTTTATTCTGAAAGGATCAAGTAGGCTGTTTGGTTTTATTGACCCCAATAGGATCCGAAGTACCTTCTTAATTAACAGCTTTATTTATAAAGAACGAGACCACCGTCCTCTGGTATAGAGTACATACTGCAGAAGGGTTAGTCTAAATATTATGCGTATATTTCTTTATTTTGTATAAAATATCAATAGCGCCTCGGCGGGTCATATCAACTGTTAGCGTTTCACCATGGTAGCAGTCGCCACGGCAAAGAAAGCAAAATTACACTGTGACACTATCAAATGATACAAGTCAACAGTAAGTTGCTATTTGTGGAGGGGCGGAGAAAGAATACGGACTTCTGCGGGGTTGGCCTGTCGTTAAAGACGACAAAACAACCCACCCTAGCTTTCAGAAGGGCCCCAAGCCCGTCTGGATGGCGACCACCTTTGGTCTTAAGTATGCCGCCATATTAATTTTGTGTTGTGTTTCGGCATTAGTGACTCAAGACCTGTACCCTATAGGACAGCAGCGTGTTTGCGATACCACTGGCGTTACAAACACCCATAGGTGACGGTAACTGCTCAATTCTAAGCGGTCCGTCAGCCTATTTGCTGTCCTACAGCAATGAAAAAAAAATATAAATAAATAAGGGAAAGTGGCTTATAGTATAAAAACTAATATTATACACGTGTATATATATATATATATATATATATATATATATATATATATATATATATATATATATATATATATATATATATATATATATATATATATATAATATTATTTATTTGTTTCAGTCTGGATGGTCCGAATAAATCAAACAAATTTGTTTCTGTAAAAATAACAGAAACGACAATTAAAGTTGATTACTCGTCTCTCATAACTCTTGCTTTTCTATCTATTAATTAAATTATTTAAATCAAATCTGTAACGTAATAACGTAAATATTGTTTACTTTTTTGTAGGCAAATGTCATGTGTCACACTTCTATGACACATGACATTAAGCGCGTTAAATCAAAAGGGATTATGTCCTGGTTACACAACCTAACCATAATACAATAACATTAAAGAGATGATATTCTCTTTACATCTCCCCTCCACGATATGAAAATTGCATAATTTTTCAATCAGCTTCAACTTCAAACATTGGAATTAGTTTTGTCACGTGGAATAGACTCGTGTCTTGATTTCTTTTTCCAGTTTTTATTTTATAAATTGAGTTTGAAATTTTTTCTTCTATTATATATGGGCCGATTCTTAGTTCTTCTAGCTTTTTCCTATTGAGTTTGTTTCCATTCTCTATGAATACCATATCTCCTTCGTTGAATTCATGGTGTCTTCTGTTTCTATTAAATAAACTTTCGTTATACTTATGTGATCTCTGTGTTCTTTCTAATGCTAATTTCTTATCTCTTATCCAGTCTTCTCCGTTTTTCTTTCTTTTTAACTCTTCTGGTATGTTACTGGTGTCTGTGCCATATAATAGATACTCTGGTGTAAATCCCGTTATTGTATGTTCTAGTATATTATACTTATTCACACATTCTCTCGCTATCGATGTCCATGCTCTATTCTTTTTCTCTTCGTTTATTTTACATCTTATTTTATTTACTAATGTCTGATTCAGTCTTTCATTCAGACCATTAGAAAATGGTGCATTTATTGCAGTAAAAATTAATTGCACTCCTTTATTTTTTAAATAATCTTTAAATTCTTTCGAATTTATTCCAGGATATTGGTCCGTTAAGATTGTTCCGATGTTTTCTATGTCTAACACAGTTTGAATTAGTTTTATAAAATCAGCGGCGTTTTGAGTTCTTGATGTTGAAATGAACGCATATCTCGTGAAATGATCAACAAGTAAATGAATATATTTTTTTGTTGATCTAGTGCTTCCAAATCCTCCAATTGTATCTATGGACATAATTTCGAAAGCTTTGGTCGCTGGTCCTAATTGTGACATTGAGCCGAATTTATGTTGCCCTCTTGACTTATTCTTAATACATATATAACATTCTTTACAAATTTTTTTTATATTCTTCACTAAATTTTTAGCAGTATAATATGGACATATTTTCATTTGTGTTTGTGTTATTCCTGTGTGACACCATTCCTTGTGTATTTTATTAATTAAATCAATACTGAATTTTTCTGATAATATGATTTTCTCTCTTTTCTTCACTTTTTTATAATATATTCCGTTTTTCTCTATTAATTTTTCTTTTTTATTCTGTAATAGTATATTATTCATCTGATCTAATTTTATTTCATCTATTTCAATAAAATTTACCGTTTTTAATAAATCCTCTTCTTCTGTATTTGATTCTAGAACAGGGTTTCTACTCAAGCAGTCCGCTTCTTTATTATCTTTACCTGGGACGTATATAATTTTAAAATCGTATTGAGATAGATAGTGACTTAGATCGCCCAATTCTTCGTCTGTTCGTGCTTTTATATTCATATTTTCCAGTGGTTTGTGGTCAGAGTATATTTCGAAGTATCTCCCTATCAGCCAGTGTTGCCAGTACTTTATTGCCTCTTTTATAGCTAAGCATTCAAGATAAATAGCTTTTTTTCTTTTTTGCGTTTCATTAAGTTTCTTTGAGAAGTAGGCCACAGGTTTTTCTTTTCCATCCTCTTGTGTTTGTTTTAGTATTGCGCCTATACCTTCAAGTGATGCATCTGTATATATCTTGATTGGAAGGTCTTTGTCGAATATCTCCAACACTGGTTGGGAACATAGCATTTCTTTTATCTTTCTGAAAGATTTTTCACAATCCTCTGTCCATATAAATTTTACATTTTTTTTTAATAGTTGATGTAATGGATCTAGTAATATTGAGCTCTTTTCTATATATTCATGGTAAAAATTTATTTTCCCCAGAAATTGTCTAATTTGCTTTTGTGTAGTAGGAATTGGGAAATTTTTTATTGACGTTATGTTGTCTTTCAACGGTTTAACCGTATTTTCTCCTATTACATGTCCTAAATATCTAACCGAACTAGCAGCGAATGTACACTTTTTAAATTTTAACCTGAGTCCTTCTTTTTTTATTGCATTTAATAATTTTTCAATATGATTTAGATGTTCTTCAAACGTCGGTGAGTGTATTAAGATATCGTCTATATAGTTCACTGAAAATTCAGTTAGTCCATATTTTCTTAATATGCTACTCAGAATTCGTTGAAATATAGCTGGAGACGTTTTTAAGCCAAACGGTAGACATGTCCATTGATAGTGACCATCTTGTGTTACAAATCCCGTCTTCCTCCTATCCTCAATTCTTAGTGGTATTGACCAAAAAGCTGAGTTAATGTCCAGTGTCGTAAAGTATTTACAATTTCTGGCTCTTATTATTATATCATCTATTAAAGGGAATGGTTGTGCCTGAGGGACAATGTTTTTATTTAAATCTCTAAAGTCTATGCACAGACGTGTCTTTCCTTCATTTTTCTTATATGCTAGTGTGACGGGTGCAGCAAAAGGACTATAAGATTCTTCGATTAAATTCTTCTCTAGTAAGTTGGCTATTTGTTTCTCTATTTCTTTTTTGTCTTTTATATTACATCTATAGGGTCTTTTACTGCAGTATTTCTCCACTATTAAGTCAATTCTAGCTTCATATTCGTTAACAGTCCCAATATCATACTTGTCTTTCGCAAACACTGATTTGTTTTTATCTATCAATTTTTCTATCTTCATTTTTTTATCTTTATCTAAATGTTCTATATTTGTTTGAAATTCTTCTGTTTCCACGTGTTCATTAAAATTAATTGAACAATTTGTAACTTCACTTAATGTTATCTCTGGTTTTTCTAACTTTTTCTCTATTTTCTGTGAGATTTCTAAATTTTCATTCAACCTCAACTTAAACATAGGAATTAAGTCTAATCCTATTATAAAATCTTCAAAATCCTCTCTTTCAACTACATATATATCTACTATTTTTTCTATATCAAATATTTTTATTCTTATTCTTACCAATCCATTTGTCTGATTCACACCATTGACAGACCTCAAGAATATCTTGTTTAAATCTTCTCTTTTCTCTTTTATTTTTATCCATTTCGAGTTTATCAAGGATACTTGAGAACCTGGATCATATGTTCCCATTATCTCTATCTGATTCTCAACTAGTAGCTTAAGTCTGATCAATGGTGTGACTATTAGTTTTTTTTCTCTGTATTTAAATTTACTTCTATTACTGAATTGCTTCCTATAGCTTTAGGTTTCTCTTTTTTCTCTAGTTTAAACCAGCATTTTTCTTCTGGATGATATCTTATACCTTTACCCATGTTTTCACATGTCATACATGGTTTCTTTTCTTCATTTCTGAATTTATGTTCTGGTTTACCTTCTTTTTTAAATGTTTTCTTTTTATTTATTATCCCTTCAAGCTTCTGTAATTCATTTATTAAATCTTTTGTATTTTCTATTTCATCTCTGGCGATCTTCTCTCTAATAAATTCTGGCAACCCAAATGCAATTCTATCTATCATTGTATCAGCGTCCATGTCCTTATTTATTTCTAATAATAATCGTTCTTTCTTTATTGCATATTGTACTATTGAACCTTCTTTGTATTTAAAATAATGAGCATATGCCCTGCTACTCCATCCCTTACCTGAAAAGGTTTCTATTAATATCTGTTTCCACGTATTCCAATTGTTTTCATGTTCTCCTTTTATTACAGTAGAAGTATACCAATCTTGGCAAGTTGCATCTAAAAATATTCTTAATAATTCTATTTTAGTTTTATCTTTTTCTATTTTAAATCTTCCACACTCTTTTTCGAATATATGTAACCATTGTCTAACATTAGATGTTTTATAATTAAATTTTTCTAATACAAATTTATCTACAATATGTTTTAAGTTTTTTTCTTCTTCGTGTTTTTCTGATTTTTCAATTAATTTTTCTAATATTTTTTCCAAGCTCGAGTTTTCTTTAATATTCTCTTGAAGTGTTTGTTTTAAATATTTCCCTCCAAACTGGATATTTCCTTCATCATCTAAATATATCTTTTCTAATTCTTTTGAAATTTTTATCCATATTTTTAACTCATCATGCCTTTTTCCTAATGAATTTTTTACCTTTTTGAAAGTCTCCGTCTTTGTCAACTCTTCATGATAATCTGCATACATGAGGTCATCTGGTATAACATATTTTTCCCCTTGTTCTGTGACAATTGAGGTTACAGCTACTACTGTAGTTTTACAGTCCTTTGGAGAAGCCACAGCTCTGAACTCGAATTGCAATTTCATTTTGTGACGAAAATTGTCGTTTTATAATATTATTTATTTGTTTCAGTCTGGATGGTCCGAATAAATCAAACAAATTTGTTTCTGTAAAAATAACAGAAACGACAATTAAAGTTGATTACTCGTCTCTCATAACTCTTGCTTTTCTATCTATTAATTAAATTATTTAAATCAAATCTGTAACGTAATAACGTAAATATTGTTTACTTTTTTGTAGGCAAATGTCATGTGTCACACTTCTATGACACATGACATTAAGCGCGTTAAATCAAAAGGGATTATGTCCTGGTTACACAACCTAACCATAATACAATAACATTAAAGAGATGATATTCTCTTTACATATATATATATATATATATATATATATATATATATATATATATATATATATATATATATATATATATATTTATTTATTTATTTAAACGCAACACTTTATGAACCAGCCATTTTATGAATGAACTTCATGAACCGGTCCCACGAACTTTATGAACCAGCGGTGGACGATTCAGAAAAATGGCTGGCAGACCGACAGCTTCCGTTCTTTCTTCTGTTATGAATAGTAACCAGTGGCGGAATGGTAGCCAGACTGACAGACAGCCTCCGCACTCAACGACGACCGAACGAAAAAGGGCGCCTGGATTTTTTTTTCTTAAAGCTAAAGCTGTTGTTGTATTAGACGACTTGACAGCGACTCCGGACGTTAAGGCATTCCAACCCCATTGGAGCGGGGTCGATCAGCCGTGGCAGCGTGCTCGGTCACGCGCCTCCTGTGAGGTGCGTTTCCGGCTCGACCGCTGCATGGGGACAGTTGAGAACAGTCACGAATGGCAAGAATACTATTTATTTGGGGACTATCGACTTCACCGGTGAAGCCGATCCTATTTTAATCTACTACCGTTTCTGAGTGCTTATAGCTGAGGGAGAAGAAACGGCGAAAGAAACTCCCCCGCAACACATCTATTCTAAGTGTAATGATGTCATGTGTGAGGGCGCCTGGTACCTACTTGCGGCGCTTTATATGGAAGCGGTCGGCCTGTCCCTCACTCATCTCCATTCCACACCTCGGAAGCGACTCTCATTGGTCGCTTATATTCCGTAAGTGACTCTCTTTAGTTGTCCAAACATTAGATTCTCATCGGTCGCTTATACTCCGGAAGCGTTACGCTCCGGAAGTGTGATTCTCATTGGTTGTCCAAACTTTAGATTCTCATTGATCGTTTATACTCCGGAAGTGTTGCACTCTGGAAGTGATTCTCTTTGGTTGTTTTAAATATTAGTCAGTGTTGCCAATAAGATTATTTTGAGTTCGATATCCACATCATATATAATACTATCATATAATAATATAATTCTTGTTAGCTGTGCTTATTCTCAAGTCGGTACCTATTTAGTCCTGTTACTGTATTCAGATGAAACCGGATGAAATGCTTGCAAGGCATTTTCTACTTATTAGTTGATAAATAAACACTGAGTACTATTTATAAGTAATCAAATTAGCCGTACACATGGGTCATCAAATACTAAGCGTGGGTAGATTGAGTGTAATCAAAAATAAATTAACTATCTGTATATCAACATAATCTTTCCACTTCGCAATCTTAAGGAATGATATGGACCATCAAGTAATTAGCGTGTGTGGACCGACAAAATAGGGGCAGATAATTAAAATGTCTTAATTTTATTAGGCCTATACGAATCCTGCAGTTTATTGAGGTCCATTTAGTGTGCTGTAAACATACTTGCAGGGTTTTCAAGTTAATTTTGTATTGATAATTAACTCTAGTTGGCTATGAGCAGGTACCTGACGTTAAAAAAAATAATTAGTAAGTTACAAATTCACAATTCATTAAGAACAGGCAAACGCTTCCTCTTTTTTAGAATCAAAAGCTTCTATTTTCGTTGTAAGTAGTGAGATTTTAAGCAAATGAAATTGTTGGCCAGCTTTTTTATCATAAATAATATTTAAATATAATACTTGGAAAATAATTCTATCGCATGCTTAGAAAAGTTATGTGAATTGTCGTCGATGTAACGGAAGCACAGATTCTGATTTCTAAAGTTTGGGCTGACCTAAACAATGTTATAAAATGCTCTCGCACAATAGATAAACATCTTACGAAGAGTGCGTAAAAGAGATCAAAGAAGGTTAAGTTTTCTTTTTATAGTCCTACTATTATTTTTCCGAGAAAAAACAATTGTTACAAATAAGCTGTTTACCATATGGTGGCTTATCAGTCCGACATACTGCGGTAAACAGTAAAAAAAAATTAATGATATAATACGAGTACTAAAGCTGAAAAATGTGCAAACGGATAACACGATATGCAATACATAAAAAGAAAGGCACAGACAAAATGCATATAAATTGATATAATTAAAAACACATCACGCCTTACGCATAAACTTGTCGAGTTCCGAAAGCTCCCTCAACAGCTCGTTTACGTACAATAAAGTAACAAATTTGTGGATATTGGACGTCCAGTTTTAATTTCATTCGAAATCAGTTCAAGCTCCCTCTAGAGTTTATTTAAAAGCTAATCAGTATCACGTCGGGAGCTTCGTTTAAATTCCTATCGTTTAAGATTATTTACGATGTAATATCGTTTTTTCTTTTAAGAACTGACGAGGAATAATGTCAAATATTGTTTAGAATGTTATTAGAAAATAGCGTCTAGTATAAAGTATTTGTTGTTTCGAAGACTTTGATTGGTTGGCCCTTGACTTTCATTTCCTTAATTATAGTGACGAAAATTTAATAATACAATCACAGCCAAGGTTTAAGACTTTAAGGTCAAATCTAAAAGAAATTTCACAAAGCTGGAGGAGATTCATAATCTATACAATATTATAATTATATAAAAAAGAAATCGCATGCCGATGATACTTGTAGTCCTTATGAAATTACAAAAAAATATTGATGATAAAAATAGAACACTATCATTTAAAAATATCATCATTTAAAAAAATAAACAAATTGATCTATGGAGATATTTGTTGGTATACAGGTAGTATATATACTCTCAAAAGCTTTCATCTCGAATCCCAACCATCAAGATGTCTCCTGTTTCATCATTAGCGTCGTAAGTCATCCATCGGTCTATCAAATGTGCTTAAATTTAGTTGTTACCTGGTCCTAAAAGAAAAAAGAATAAAAATTTAAAGTAAGTAAATAAATATTTTGTGACAATTCACCATCTATTCCCAAACTAAGTATATAACATATCACTTGTGTTATGGGTACTAGACAACTGATATACTAGTTATTTATATAATTATTCTTTGTACACAACATTGATTACACACATAAAATTTAAGATATGAGACATGTACATAGGCGTGCTGAACCCTAAAATAGTTTTCTTCCAGCAAACCTAATGTTGGAGATTGGAAAGAATAAAGAGGCAGGGTTGTGCACATACACTCTGACGAAACTATAAAATTAAATTTAAATATAATATATAATAATAATGTAAATATAATAATGTTTTATACACACACAGGCACTAAAATATATATAATTACATATATAACAAGTATAGTTATATACTTTTATATGTAAATAAATACATATTATTCATAAACACCTAAACGCGACACGGGAATCGAACCCGTGACCTCCGCAAGCGTACCGAAGTGCGTTATCCATTACACCACAGAGATCGTCAATAATTCGTCATTATCTATAATTATATATATTATCATATACTGAAATTTAAGGTTAGGAACAATACTTCCACGTTAATGCGTTACCAGTCGAAATTCCATGCGCGAAGTAATTACTACTGGCATCTTCGATGTTAATCTCTCCGTGCAGGGGCTGAATAAGAATTTCGACCCTAGCCCCAGGGTTTTAAGCCCTTCTGGATGGCAATCATCCTTGGCCTCTCAATATGCCGCCATAATAACCTTGTGTTGCGTTCCGGCATATGGGACAGTAAAGTTTAATTTTCGTCGCAAACATCCGTAGACAAGTGGGTTAATAAAAAACAGCGAGAACTTATTCGAGGTCCTAATAATAAATTTGGAAATACATTCTCCAATATCCACGTAATTTACGTACTTTTTATACAACAAATATTTGCAATCCATGTAACAGTGATGATACAATTCGCAGCACGTCATTATACTGAACTAAATGTGCAAATTATCGACTTAGCGGGTGGTAAATACCGACCGAGTTTAAACAACATTGAGTACTGTATAACGAGGCTTAATGACGCCCAAGGAGTCTTGTAATCAAGTGGTTATTAAATAAATTAAGGTGTAGGTAGCTGATGGTGTTTTAATTATCTTTTTAATCTCTGTTTTGAATATAAATTATACGAAATTGGAAATTTTGTTATTGAATTTTACGTGTCTTGGTTTTAATTAGAAAAACTATTTTTTAATTTACTTCATAAACGAGTAGCGATAAATTCATGCTCACGGCTACCACTGGATATTTTAACATAAATTATGACTAGCGTTGAAAGAAGAAACATATTAAACTGTCAAATATAATAACCATACCACATATATGAGTATTTATTAATTTTCTAAAATAAAAGTATTTTCAAGACCCCTTCGAAATACTTAATTTTTTCGTGGCCCAATAAAATATCTAGAATAGATTCACATTGATCTTTGAATCCCTACTGACTACATCTTCAAAATAATCTGAATAGTGGTTTTGTTGCCTAGTAATACTTCAGAGACCCTGTCCATTTTGTAAGAAGGTACGGTTACAGGAATTTTCAAGTAAATACTTGAACTATGTTTATAAATATATACAGCAGAACCTCTGTAAGTCGCAAGAGAGTCGTCAAGGAAGACGCTAAAATTGCAACTTATAGAGACGATATATTAACATATTGATAGGAAGACTTCGCCTTGTAGAGCTCAAAATTTATATCAAGTAACTAATTTTTTGAGTAAAAAAAATATCAAATTATTTGTAAGGCAGAACGCACACTTGTCCGAGCCGAACGCGCCGAACGAATAGAAGTCAAGGAGGCCTCGCACACATATCCGCACCAGAAGAATCGACCGCGCCGAAAGAATCGACCTCGTCGAAGAAATCGTTTCTATTTCCTTTACGCCTGCAGTGCAGAAATAGTACTCGCTCGTTGCTCTGTATAGAATGCGAGCGCATCGGTCGAGTCGACCGCATAAGCAGCGCCGATTCTGATGACGTCATCCAAATTCATGTAGGATTTCTGGGGTTCTTCCAGATTCATATACAGACTTCTAAAATTCGCTTCGCTCGACTCGTTCGGCTCGGACAAGTGTGCGTTCACCATAATGGAGATTTTGGAACTTGAAGACAAGGGAACAAAACTTTTTCGAGCTTTAAAGGTTTTCGACTTATCAAGGTTTCTATATAAGGTATACTGTAATTACAAAAGTAAATGGCTCCAATAACTCCTACCATACATAATGTACCCTTTGCACCAAGAAACAAACGATTAAACCTTTCACGGCACGCTTTGTTGCGGCAACTTTCGGGGTATACGTCGGCGGTTACAATAAAAAAATGTCGTAACCACACTTCATCACACAATTAAATTCCAGCAAAGAAAGGTATCGATGGTTGTCCATTATGACTGCTATTGTTAACATTCACCGCACAATACTTTACTTATGGCCCGTTTAGGACGGGAAAAAAGAAATGGCTAACGTCACTGACATAGAGCTTGTTAGATTGATGTACAAAATTAATGACAATTATGTCTCTATTCCAAATATTCCAAAAACTAATATTTTAAATAAACTGATTTAAACGCAAATACATTAAAAAATATATAACTTTATATATTATCACGATGAAATCAGTTTCTTTGCAATTTTCGGAAAAATTCAACCGAGTTTTATATTTTGTCAAAATATATCTAATAACTCTATATTAGATTATGACTCAAAATTACTTAACAAAACTTAATTCTTAACAAAACTTTTAGTTACAGGCAACGAAAAGATCTCTACTACCAACAAATACAAATCAAAAGTTCTATTTTTTTTTACCACGCTTTTATTAACTTTACCTGTATGTATGTAATGGAATTTTTGGACTCGATTTTTACCGACTTTGAAAAATCAAATAAATTGAAAATTTTGCACACTTGTCAACACCTGATGACAATACACAAATTTAATAATTTTGTCCCATAGACCTTATCAGGATAATCAGGATTAACGCTTTTGTTTCCTTCCTTGTCGGAAGATGTCGTATTATGTCCCTTAATTAATAAAACTGGCGGAAAAGGCGTTAAATTAATAAAACTGCTGGAAGATGGCTATAAATTAATAAAATATTACCGATTGGGAATTGACAACAAATAAATTATAGCTTACAAAAACTAAAAAAACATGCTTTTATAATTAATCAAACTAAATAAGTAAAAAATGATTCTTAACATAAGAATAAAATTACTGACGAGAAAATTAATGTCACTTTCTAAAAGCGTGCGGTGCTTTGAATGATATTTTTAAACTAACTCTGCATTTCGCAATCAAACTAGTAAAAAAATTTATAACGATTTATATCAAGCACTCCACTCTTTTTAGAACAGTGACATTAATTTTCTTGGCAGTAAATTTATTCATAAGTCAAGATTTATTTTTTAGTTTGATTAACCATAAAAGCCTGCAAGAAAAAGAAGACTTACAGATTTTCTCAGAAGACTAAATTTATAATATGTATAGTCGATCTAAGCGAGAATAAATGGTATTACTCAACTTTCTACTTTACTTTCTATATTCTTATATTGGAGAGACATTTATTCTCCTATACATACATGTATACTATGCGCCAAACGATATAGCCGTGTGTATCGTATTGAACCATAACAAATCCGTCAGATCAACGCGGCGAGCTTGATGGCCGGTTATGGATTTCGAATTCGATATATGAATATTATGCTTACATGGCTATTAATACAACATAAAGGCGGTGATGATATGTCTAACATATACTTCTAAGTTATTTTAACCAACATCACCCAGTGAATATTAATAATTCTAGATCTGTGTACGTACTTTGGTTAGAAGGATTAAAATATTTTAAAATTGTAATACCTAAATAGTAAACATTTAAAATTAATATAAAATTCTAATTACCTGGTAGCTCGATGGCATTACACGCGGAGATCAATCCAGAAGTCCCAAGTTCAAATCCCAAGGTGACGTGCGCTGCTTAGGCAGTTTTTCTTACCTAATGTGCATATTATAGCATAAGTACCATGTACCAATGCTAAAGTAAACGTCATGAGGAAACCTGCATACCGAGATCACCAGTATGGTAACCCGCCAATCCGCCTTGGGCAAGCGTGGCGGGTATACCATCCTTTCCTTCTAGGGTTAGGCCCAGCAGTGGGACACTATGGGTTGACTTTATAGTGTAATAAATAAGAAAATTCGATTCACCCTAATTAACAAACATAGGGCGCTCCATAATAATAGTAATAATAAAGCCCTTTATTCAGACCCACTTAGTATCTATTTACAAAGTACTAAAACTAAAAACTATGTATATACAAAAAAGTATGGATATACAATTTTTTTTATATCTAAATTAATCTATTATATTCTAATAATTATTTTTTGTAGGTCTGTTTGCCAATCGGCAAAGGCCTCCTCCAACCTTTTCCATTCCTGTCTTTCTTGAGCCACTCTATTCCACGTTACTCCTGCTACTTGCCTAATGTCATCATCCCACCTTTTCTGTGGTCTGCCCCTTTTCATTTTCCCTTCTCTAGGGTACCATCGTGTCACAATTTTGCTCCATTTCTCTTGGCCTCTTATCATGTGCCCTGCCCATTGCCATTTGAGTCTTCTGATTTTGGATGTTATGTCTGTGACCTTCGTCTCGCGCTCCATAGCTTTTCTTAATTGGAGATAAAGTGGCCTTAACATATATGTTCCCTACTTCAGCTTCACCTAAAGCTTTCGACGCAAAAGAGCAAGATCATCACCTCTCGATAGATTCAGTGGTGTTTATAAGTAATTCTGGAATCGTGGGAGATCGATCCCAACGCAGAACAAATCATCATAGACGTAGAATAGTGACGGATCTGACATATATTATACTTTGGCACCTATGTATTTCAGAAATATACAAGCATCAGTTTACTATGAGCGCCTATCAAATCTTTCATTTTGCCGACTGATTAATTTGAAATACAAAATACATATAATTTTTTTCTTTAATAATCATATTTATATAGCAATAATATTTTGATTATGTAGTATCCAAGTATGGTAAAAAGTGAAATTCATATTTTTTTTCAAAACCTACATTATTCTACGATCATGATGAAATGATTTTTGTGATTTGCATTATTATTTTTTTGGTCTGGACTGGACGTACGTACCCACCAGTTGTGTTAGTGAAAAAAGCCCAGCGATACAGTTTCTTTACATAGAATAGGAAAACTTATTAATAAAAAAATAAAATGTTTTATAACAGGTAAAAGCAAATTATAGCAATTACCTATCAAAATAAATGCCCCAAATTATACACATATTATATTGGTTTACCTGATATAAAAATCTATCTAAATATTCAAATAAAAACAAAATCTAGTAAGAAACTAGTTAATTAGCATATAACCTATAAACAACCCAGATGAATCCAATACGAAAATTCGATGATCACTTTGTGTTACAAAAATTCTTGAATGTCATCCGTACCTGCCCCAGATCTAATATAACACCGCAATCAAATAAAGAAAGATGGCGTCTACCAACGATCGGTCCTTACCATATAATTTTACAACACTAATAATGTCATTTGCTAAGCAAATTTCGACGTTATTGGTAGGTAAAAAGGTTGTGGGAACAGTAAAGAGAATTAAAGCACGTAATGGTATCGTACTGACCGCATGACAGTTGATTAAAAGGGGCCGAAAGCGGTGCTTGGTAGGGGGGCCGCGACAGAGTCCCGGGTGCGCCGCGACGGGGGGCCCCCCTGATGATTGTATTTAAAATAAATAAGTACCTCAATGAACGATTGTCCGCGCATTCCCGCGACCGAGTGCTTTATGGTCCCCCTTGATTGTGGCGTTGGATAATTTATGGCGATGATGCGGCTATGTGTCACGCCGTGTAAGATATTGGCAACATTGCGATTGTATAGATCGGGCGTTGTCAACACGATACCCAGCCGGGTAGAGTTATGATCGTTGCTTATGAACGCTTAAATACACTATAACATCATGCAACGTGCTGTTTGGAATTATTTTTATATTATTTTTAAATTTGGAATTAGTTATAAGTGTACAGACCACAGACCCAAACAAATAACTTGAGTGGGAAGGAAATAAATAGAACAGTGGATGAAATTGGCTAACGTAGAAGAGAGTGGCGGGTGAGAAAAAAATATATATCATTGGGCAAAACTGACCCTATTTCAACTCTTTCTCGGTTTGGTTTGAGCTCCTGATCACCAATATAATATTATTCATACACTACACACCAGAAAACTTAATGTCTTGACACCACCAATAAAAGAGAACACGAATATTTGAAGCTAATTGTGCACGGCTTTCAAGGACATGAAAGTTGATAGATCCGTTACAAACGTAATACTGTCCCACAGTCACACCATCAAATCTCGCATTTACAAACGAAAAGTAGTAGGTAGCGTTATAGCTATCTATGTAGTACCCATAGTGCCCCAAGTGCTTAGTAAGTATACTTTGGAACTAGATGACGTTGTGTGAATTGTCCCAGCTTTTTATTATAGCTAGAGTTCAGCAGACAGGCAAGCAGCCCACCCTGGCAGGTGGTCATCGTCGTCCATGGACGTTTGCAACGCCAAAGACATTACCAACACGCTGCCGGCCTCGAAGAAGTTTTATAACGCCTTTCCAAATCCTGAGAGTACGCAACATGAACGTTCTTGAGAACCGTTTCGTACAAGAAAGAAGATACTCCAAGAAATGGGGATGAACACTCAGCCGATGGCGGACATTGCGGTAGTAGAAAGACGACGAGGGCACTACTCTAAATAGTTCTTCAGAACACTCCCCATTGTACAGACGGTAGAATACGCAAAGAGACGCAAAGTCTCTCCGAAGTTCAAGCGTGTCTAGACCGTCTGTGAGTATGGGATCGCCGACAACACGAACTGCGCTCTGTTGGATGGGTCTAGGGGATTGAGCGGATAGGCGGGTGACCCAGCCCATAAATGTGAGCAGTACTCCATATGCGGTCTGACCTGTGCTTTGTATAGCACAAGCAGTTACCTTGAACTGAAATACTGCTTGGACCGGTTTAGCACACCCAGCTTTTTGGAGGCAAGCTTAGCTTTACCTTCCAATTGTCCCCTAAACTGCACATCATTGTGATTTCGACACCAGAGATCCCAATACTGCTTGCGATGGAAAGAGCAGCTCTATGGAACTGTGGTGCAGGTGCGAACGGGGTTTTCTTGGCAGAGAATACGCAGACTTACGTCTTCGAGGGGTTGAACTGTTCTCTACTTCAGACACAAGTCTGAACTAACTTTCTACCAAAACCGCAGGAGAGAGGTTTACACGACCAGTGTACCGTGCATCGCCGGTGCTATCATTTGCATAGCAATGAATGCCATCTATAGATAACATGTCATTGATATGCAGAATAAATAGCGTTGCGACAGCACACAACCCTGGGGCACGCCAGCGTTGATAGGCTTCTCACTGGAGCAGCAACCTTCAACAACGACCTTGATACCGCGCCCAGCGAGAAAGCTGGATAGCTAGGTGCAAAGACTCTCAAGTATCCCGTAAGATGGAAGCCTCGCAAGAAGAACCCTATGCCAGACCCGATCGAAGGCCTTAGAGATGTATAGGCTAACAACCAGGGCTTCTCCTATGCTCTCAATGGCTTTAGTCCAATAGTGCGTTAAGTAAACCAGGAGATCCCCAGCAGACCGACCATACCAAAACCGTATTGGCAATCATTTAGCAACTGGGAATCCTCCAGGTAACCCAAGAGTTGTGCGTTGATAATCCGCTCCTTCACCTGTGAGAACAAAGAAGTTATCGCTATATATCTGTACATGGACGGGTCCGTCCGGTCACTATTTTTGGGATGAACATGGGCCACCTTCCACGAAGCGGGGACACAACCTTTGCGGTAGAATAAGGTAAAAAGTCGGGAAAGAGCTGGAGACAGCTCAGCCGAGCACATTTACAGCACAATAGCGTGAATACCGTCTGGCCCAGTGGACTTCTTGGCGTCGAGGAATCGGAGGACACGTCGCACGGCTTTTTGTGAAAATCGTACCTCCGACATTGTGGAGTCTCCACATCTTCTAATAGAAAGTGGAGACAGTCCCCCGTCATCAAGAGTCGAATTGGCTGCAAAGTTTTCGCCCAAAAGATCTGCTTTATCTTTAGCAGCATGAACCAGGCAGTCATCAGCTGTACATAAAAGAAGGTATGGACGCCCGATAAAAGTTTCCTTCGACAGCCTTGGCATGGGCCCAGAAAGCCCTAGTCCCAGAGGGATAGCTAGCGAGACGCTTGCCAATCCAGCCGATGTGTTCAAATTTTACTCTCGCAATCCGTTATTTGAGGGTCCTGTAGGCAACGTTATATTTTTTCTTCAGGTCAGAACTGTTAGGATCCTGACAAGCCCTTGCTGTAGTCCAGGCTCGATAGGCTTTAGCTTAACAGCCTCAGCACTAAGCCTATCGAACCATGGCTTTCCCGAACCACCTACGGGCATTACAAAGTTAGGAATAAAATATTCCATTCCCTCAGCACCACGTCAGCAATCGAGTTCGCACAGATGTCAGGATCGCCCGACGAAAAACACAGCGGCTCCCATGGGAAGGACGCATAAAATACGCGTACTCCATCCCAATCTGCTGACCGATAGCGCCACACTCTCCGCTTCGCGGTGGGGCGAGCCCGTTCGGAAATTGGAGGGCGCATCACAGAAGATATCAAGCAATGATCAGAGGTTCCTAATCGAGTTCTGATCGAGGCCTGATAATCTTCCGGATGTGAGGTCAGCAGAAGGTCCAACAAAGACGGTGCATGGTCCACTCTATCCGGTGTGCGGGTGAACCCTTGAACCACCTGAGTGAAACCATGGGCAATAACAAAATTAAAGACAGTACTCCTGGCAGATCGGTTTTCGGAGAGTCTAGCCACTCAATATGGTGAGCATTGAAGTCTCCAAGAACAATCACCTCCGCGGCGGGATACTGCATAAAAACTTTGTCTATAGCGTCTTGAATACGCCCGAAAAAGTGAGCCGTTTCAGTCCCTTCGTATTCTCTACCATGGGACCGATATAGACAGGAGTACACCCGAGTGGAACCACCGAAATCTAATCGCACCCATAGTATGGAAAGGTTGAGACTGCGAAGACGGCAGCGGCAGCATATATCGTCCGGGACGTACAAGCATACCCCAGCTTTTGAAAGGAACAAATGTTCCAAATTGTAGCCAGGGTAGCAAAGGTACCATGAATCGGCCTATATATATCTGCCCATATCAAACCAGCACATTTATATTTAATTATTACAGGATGAAATGATTGTTCAATCGGCTCTGTGACAATACTGAACCCAAAATCCAAAGTAGATCTCTTTATACGAATTTTAACTGGCATTAACTTAAACTTCATTTGTATTGCTTTTTTAATTATTTAATTCTTTATTATTTTTTGTGAAAAATAACTAGTAAATTTAACTTCAGTGATAATGGAAGATGAATAGAGAAGAAATCAATGTATTCGCTCCAAAACATCGTTTATAGCTTTTAAAATAAAATAGATGACTCGGCAAACGTTGTTCTTCCATATAAATAAAAAACAAAACAGAACTTAATTAATAACTAAAAAATATACTTAATTAATTAACAGAGTTTCATTTTCGGGCTATATCATTCTCCAAGTTCCAATCTATCTATCGAAATTCATCAAAATTAGATCAGTAAAAACGTGTAAATCGGTTAGATAGTTTCGCAGTTCATCGTGAGTAACAACGTGACACGTCAATTATAAATGTGATTATCGTATGTATAAGGTATGAATAAAATGTCTTCGGGCTAAAGTTTGCTATGCAACTGCGATCAAAGCAGATGATAGTAAAAGGTACTTAAAATAAATAATAACTACGTTTATGAGCGTAAACGATTACCAGGCCAAATTAAAACCACATAATAGTACTAAGGGCAAATAGAAGCCATTAAAACTATCCCTTATAACATTTGGTAAAGGGTAGATGTATTTATAATGGTTTTATAATATCTAAAAGCGGCTCCTATAATCATAGGATTATTCTTTTTTTCAGTGTGGTTTTCATTAGTTGTAATCTCTAGGTAAACGTGTAATCAGTGTATACGGCGCCTAAATGCATCAGGCATTTTGTAAAGACATAATTGCAGGGTAGAGTGACCCATTTTATTATTGTTTGATTCTCATTTATCTTCAGATAGGGGTGTGTAGTAAAGGGTTTATGCTGTTGTTGGTAATTAAATTCTGATCCTAAAATACACCGAGATGTCTCACCCTGCTGGTGTTGTATTAAAAATTTGCACCAATTCTACGTAGGAAGACGTCACTGTACTGAGAAGTATCTTACTCCTGTAGAAAGTCAGAGAAAACGATAAAATTTTAATCCGTGTAGGGGCGGAGAAAGAATACTGACCTCTGCAGCCGGGGTCGGCCTGTCGTAAAAGGCCTGTCGACTAAACAATCCAAGCTAGGTGGTAGGGCTCCAAACTCGTATGGATGGCAACCACCCCTGGTTTTTAAATATGCTGCCATAATAACCTTGTGTTGTGTTCCGCCCAGATATCTCTGCCGTTTTTTTATTATTATTATTATTTTTTGTTTGTGTTGATAAATTTATATTTTCTACTTAATGCAACCTTTATTTAACTGCTGCAATGGAAATAATTACGTATAATTAGTGAATTTCTATTGTGCAACTAACATAAAACATAAAACCGTCCAAATTTTTTTTACACACTAAACATCATTTAAGGAACCCATTTTTGCTAAAAAATTGTATGTCAAATTTTCACCATAAAATATTTCATATATTATCATTAATTCAATCGTACAGAATAGTGCTATGGTGCAACCTTCGTACGTTAAGCTGTTATTACCTGTCTCTATCTCTCCCGCGTAAATGAGTAGTGCGTATTCGCTCACCCGGTGCAATCCGCCGTCCTCGGCCTTTTACTAGGTGAGATGGAGAGGTTATTGACACTCTAGCGCCGTATTATGTAAATTGCGAGTTCTTTGAATGACTTTGTGATGCTGATTACTCAACATTTTTGTACTATGTGATACAAAACTAAAATACATGTTTCTCATAACTTTTACTAAAGATTCTTCTGTGTGAATTTAGACGGGTTTGTCAAAGTCACCCTGTATAATATTAAATATAGAAATATTTTTTCGGGGTGTAAATATTACTTATGAAAAAACAATTTATTTTATTTGTCATGTTATTATTTTAGTAGATTAATAGTGGTATAACTTCCGAGTTACAACCAAAAAGTCCCAGATTCAATATTTAGACAGGCTGGCGGTCCACTTAGTATAGTAATTACCATCGCCTATGGATGTTTGCGATGAAAGGGGCACTGCTAACACGCTGCCGTCCGCGTAGGGATACTGGAACCTGGGTTGCTTATGCCGAATCATAAGTTTATTATAGCAGCATATTGAAAAACCAGGAATGGTTGCCATTTAGACGGACTCGGAGCCTTACCAACTAGCTAGGGTTGAGTTGTTGGCTTTTACGACAGATTGCCTCCGGGGAGGCAGGGGTGAGTATTCATACTCCGTCCCTGTACGAAAAAAAAATCCATTGTAACTATTCAGCTATTGACATTTTTAAATATTTTGATAAAATATTATGATCAAATTTAATATTAATTTAACAATCACGTCAATAATTGAAATAAAATCTATAACCTACTTTTAAAACAAAGCTTAAAAATGTCATTTACTACCAAAAAACAGGAAAATTATAGTTAATATTTTTTTATTGCTGTACGACAGACAGCAAACAGGCTGACGGCCCCCGCTTTGAATTTAATAGTTACCGTCGCCTGTGGGTGTTGGCATCGCCAGTTGCATCGCGAACCCGCTGCTGTCCCATAAGAGTACAGGAACTTGGGTCACTAATGCCGGAATACAACACAAGGTTATTATGGCGGCATATTTAAGACCAAAGGTGGATGGCGACTCCAGACGGGCTTGAGGCTCTACCACGTAGCTACGGTGGGTTATTTTGTCGCCTTTTACGACAGGCCGACCCCGGCCACAGAGGTGAGTATTCTTTCTCCGCCCCTGCACGGATAAAACTAATATATGGATCTCAGGCCGCTTTCGGCCGGAAACGTTTCCAAAACGCTGCCTACGTTACCGCGTTGTATGGCAACACTTATTCTTTACCCTAGCTGTTAGAAAGGTTTAATTGAAAATAGAAAAATATCCTTAGTCAAAAACCGTAATGGAGTAGTCATATGGTCCCGGCTTGTCAGAAGACATATGATTTGACACCCAATAGTGAAACAACGGTTAGTCCATGCCAGTATGGACTTACCGCATTATCGTCGACAAAGAAAAAACACTTCTCCGAAGCACATAACTCAAAGCTTTAAGTAGAAACTTGTGTTTGTTTATTTTTTGATATGACTGTGTAACCGCGTGTGCCTTTTCTCATAAAGACATTTTTTTATACTCTTTTATCTTTTTATTTAACCTCAATGAAATATATTTTCATAACACACGAACTGTTTCGGTTTCTTAGAAATTCGTGATATAAAATTCACTTTAAGACAAGAAACAATTTATATACATTTTCTAGCTGTTGGAGTAAGTAAACAAGCTAAAAATTTTTTTTTAGCTTGTTTAGCAAGAGTTTAGGCTTTTAGGGTTCATGTTAGTTATCAACAGGATTCGAGAAAACTACCTCGCAGTCGAAGGTACTTTATTAGCTATTAGATTATAAATGCAACTTGACATTATCAAATTATTATATAACAATGATCTCACTGAGCTTAAAACCTTGAAAGCTCTTATCGTATCTTATAGCATATGTACCTATATACCTAATAAGTATTGTCACACAGTAAAAACTTTTCTTTTAGAATGCTGGCCACAAAAAAGTTTATTGAATTCGAATCTCGAATTGTTCATGAAAATAAAAATGTATACTTTTAGAATTTTACTCATTTTTTAAATATGGAGTGGACGTTTAAAGAAGACCGTGTTGCAGTTATTGCGTTGCATCGTTGCGGTTACGCGCCAATTCAAATTTTTAACATACTGAAAAATTTGAATATAACCAAAAGATTCATTTATCGTACCATCAAACGATACAATGAAGACTCTAGTGTAGATGACAGGTCAAGAAGTGGTCGCCCTCGGTCTGTTAGGACTCCAGCAGTGATAAAAGCTGTGAAGGCACGAATTCAAAGAAATCCCAAACGTAAGCAGAAACTGTTGGCCCTTCAGATGGGGTTAAGCAGAACCACGGTGAAAAGGGTGTTAAATGAAGACTTAGGGCTTCGGGCATATCGAAGAAAAACAGGACATCGTTTGAATGCTCGTCTAATGGACCTGAGACTGGAGAGATGCCGCGCTTTGTTGAAGCGGTACGCGGGAAAAAAATATCGGGAAATTCTTTTTTCGGATGAAAAAATGTTTACCGTAGAAGAGAGCTACAACAAACAAAATGATAAGGTGTACGCACACAGTAGTGAAGAAGCGAGCAACCGTATTCCGCGTGTCCAACGAGGTCATTTTCCATCCTTGCTCATGGTATGGTTGGGAGTTTCTTATTGGGGCTTAACAGAGGTACATTTTTGTGAGAAAGGTGTAAAAACGAATGCTGTTGTGTATCAAAATACAGTCCTGACGAACCTTGTGGAACCTGTTTCTCATACCATGTTCAATAACAGGCACTGGGTATTCCAACAAGATTCGGCGCCAGCTCATAGAGCGAAGAGCACACAAGACTGGCTGGCGGCGCGTGAAATCGACTTCATCCGGCACGAAGACTGGCCCTCCTTCAGTCCAGATTTGAATCCGTTAGATTACAAGATATGGCAACACTTGGAGGAAAAGGCGTGTTCAAAGCCTCATCCCAATTTAGAGTCACTCAAGACATCCTTGATTAAGGCAGCCGCCGATATTGACATGGACCTCGTTCGTGCTGCGATAGAGGACTGGCCGCGCAGATTGAAGGCTTGTATTCAAAATCACGGAGGTCATTTTGAATAAACTTTAATGTCATAAGAATCTATGTTTTGTTAAATTCATTTTGGTATATAAATGGTTACATAATGAATAAACTTGTTACAATTATTTTACATTAAACATGTGACAGAATTTATGACCTGACTAGGTATATTAGGAATGGTAGCGAATAGTTAATTTTATCAACTACATGAGTTTTAGTGCTGGACTGTTCGAATAAAGTTTTCCCTGCTGGCTTTTGACGCCTATTCCTTGTTCATTTATTTACCCTCTTTCGAACTTTACAGCTTGTTGCAAAAAGTTTGCCGTTTTAACGACGTGGAGACGTTTACCAAAAATGCACGCTAAATATGTTTTACTTTACTGTCAATTGATAATGGTTTTATTAATATACCTATTAGAACTGGAAAACTCAAAGATATAGAAGCAGAGTTTGAATTGAACCCGATTATTTTTGGTCTCGATTGTGATACCAAACGGTTTATCGAACTATTAACAGCTATTAAAACACCGCAACACATTACCGTAAAATAAAATGTTATTCTTAAATTTCGAAGCTGTATTATAACTTAATTTCGTAATATTATGATGTTTCAACAATAAACAAAGTATACTTATTTTAAAATATACAACAATTGTAGTTCACACGTAACCCCAACTAAGTTAGATATAATATTATTAAGTGTGTACATGTCACTTTGTTCGGTTCCCTACTGTGTAATGTCTCCATAGTGTTTTCGATAAACTTGTATTGTTCATATTTTCTAATTTACTGTATTGACTTCACTGACTTTATTGTTATTGTACAAAATTGTGTTTGTATATTCTTAAAGTAATACAATTATTGTGATATTATTGGCTATTATTATCTTTGGCTTTTATATCTTGAGTTAGAATTGATGAACACTTCACTGCTTGAAAGTTAGATATATATATTCGTTATATATAGTTTTTCAGTCCTTGTTTGTTTGCAATATTCGCTGACCATGCTAAGACAGCGCTAGTTTTTAATTATTTTATTTCGAATTCGTTTACTGTACATAAATTTACTTCTGTTAGAAAATAGCGTTTGTTCGAGTAAATATGTTTATTGTGTACAAGTACAATTCACGTGTCTATATCAGTTTTAGGCGTTTATTAGGATATAGAAAACTAATATATTTATTCTACCTAAATATCACATACTATTAATATCACATATTATATTGTTCTCTAAGTTATACAAAAAAGCACGTGGTGACTAAATGGTATCACCACACATGGGACACAAATCGGAGCATCCTTGATGCAAATTTTTGATAAGGTACTGACGATGAAAGATGAAACTTGAATGCCAAGATCCCAGATGTACGTTACTGGCTAATCCGGCTTGAAAAAGCGTAACAAAATTCAAATATTTGCAATAAGGGATTGAGTGATTTTTTATTTTCTTCATTATATATATATATATATATATATATATATATATATATATATATATATATATATATATATATATATATATATATATATATATATATATATATATATATATATATATATATATATATATATATATATATATATATATATATATATATATATATATATATATATATATATATATATATATATATATAATATTATTTATTTGTTTCAGTCTGGATGGTCCGAATAAATCAAACAAATTTGTTTCTGTAAAAATAACAGTCATATATTACAATTCCTTTATACTAATTATATGTTATATTTATACGTATAATTATACGTTACCTGTAAAAATAACAGAAACGACAATTAAAGTTGATTACTCGTCTCTCATAACTCTTGCTTTTCTATCTATTAATTAAATTATTTAAATCTTTTTTTTTTTTTTTCTTTTAATGTGGCTCCAATGCTTTAGGCACTGATTTGCCAATGTCAAAGTATAGACGTTTATAGAAAAGGCAGGTGGCGAAAGAGCATAATTGCAAGGATCAGGAAATAATTTTGACAAACATTTTAATTAGTTAACTGCAAACCAAGAGGAAATGGTAGTTTAAAGTGAAATGAAATGAAAATGAAAAATATATGAATTTAAAAATAGAATGATACAATTTCATATGAATATTTACAGAAAGGTACATATTTATTTTACATATTATTTGAAATATTTATATTATTTACTAATTACACTAAACGCTAATATTATTTAAACTTAAAAATTTACATAAAACATTAATAAACTGATTATCAACCATAGTTAATAAAAAATTTACATTGATGGGACGAGGGATGTCTTTGGGAAGGATATCATATAAGGGAGTAGAAATTTTTAGGCAATCAAAGAATATATGTTCAACTGAACCTTCGCCTAAGCCGCACTCACATAAAGAGCTGTCACGAATTCTAAGTTTATTCAAAAAAAACCGGTGTGCATACATGTCCAAGACGGAGACGGATTATAATGGAAGTAATTTTTTTTGGGAGATGACGATAACGGAAGAACCAGGAGGTTGAAGGGATAGAGGGTTGTAAATTGCTATAATATTTGGCTGTGATCTTACTAGATTTTTGCCACCACTCGTTCCAAATTTTAATCATTGAGGGTTTAGCAAGGGCACATAAATCACGGGGGAAGCATCTGTTATATTTATTAGAGCCTATATAAACCGCTTGCTTGGCACAACTGTCAGCATTATCGTTTCCATGAATACTGGAGTGGCCAGGAATCCAGGCCAGAACTACGTCTAGGCCTAAAGAAAAACAAGAGTGGAGAGCTTTTTTAATATCAAGAGATAAAGAGGATAGCTTGGAACGGAAAGGAGATTTGTTGATATCCTGTAGGCAACTCAAAGAATCTGTGAAAATTATAGATTTGTTAATATGATGAGATTCTATGTACAGAACTGCTTCAAGCAGGGCAATGGCCTCTCCAGAAAAAACGGAATTGGGGTAAGGGATTTTATAATTAAGGATGATTTTAAATTTAGGAATCCAAACAGCGGCGCCAACTGGACCATCGTCCGAAAGTCTGGATGCATCAGTAAACACAAGGAGTCTGTCAGACCAATTTTCTTGAATGATTTTGTTAAACAGTTGATTTGCGCCAATTGAATATTTGGCTATTCCAAAGTTAAGAATAATTTTAGGTGAGAATAAGAGACTGTCAAAACTGTGTTGGAAAATAGGGTAAGAGTAATTTTGAAAAGGTTTAATTGGAAGTTCAATGTATTTCTTATAAGATTTGAGGAGGTTTGGTAAAGTTTTGTGTTTCCAGAATTTTGAACTTCGACTAAACTGGAGAAGAGAATCAAGAACACTAAGTAATGGATGGTTAGAGAGTTCAATAATTCTATAAAAGAATCTATCCGCTAGAAATTGTCGTCGTAGAAAAAGAGGAGGATCAAGACATTCCACTTGTAGAGCGCTGGTCGGAGAGGATTTCATCGATCCTGTTATAATACGGAGGCATCTGGCTTGAATTCGGTCAAGCTTCGCTAATGAAAGCTTACTACAAGGCTCTAGTAAAAAGCAACCATAGTCAAAGTGACTTCTTATTATAGCATTATACAAGAGTTTTTGGTTATATGGATGAGATCCCCATTTAACTCCAGATAGAGCACGAAGAATATTAATATTTTTCTCTACTTTATTACAAATATAATTTATATGATGGACACCTGAAAGTTTCGAATCTAAAAACATGCCTAAGAATTTAGTCGTCATGACAGTCGGGATGGGGATATTATTAATATGGATGGAAACATTCGGAATATTTCGTTTTCGGGAAAAAATTACTGCAGAGCTTTTTGATGGAGATAATGATAAATTATTTTCTAGGAGCCATTCATTTAAATAGTAAAGAGCAGAGTTGAGACGACTTGTAGCATCTGAAAATGAGGTAGACGAGGTATACAGTGCAATGTCATCTGCATATTGAAGTATTTTACAAAAACAGTTCACAGAAGAATCCAAATCCGCAGTATATAAACTATAAAGAAGCGGACTGAGAACGGAACCTTGTGGGAGACCTTTCCATACCAAACGAGCAGGAAGATTATAACCAGAAGAACGAATCGTAATTGAACGTTCCATTAACATATTGAATATCATGTTTATAATCCTTGAAGGAAGGTCAAGACTAAACATTTTTTGTTTTAGAATAGACAAGTCAACGCTATCATACGCTGAGCAAACATCTAGAAATACAGCTATTACATGTTCGTTTTTAGAGAAGGCGAGGCGGATGTCTGATGTTAAGAGACTTAAACTATCCATTGTGCCAAGGCCTTTTCTAAATCCAAATTGGTTATTAGAGAGGAGGCCTTTGGACTCAATTAACCATTCTAATCGGTTCTTTATAAGATGTTCCATTATTTTAGCTAAAACGGATGATAATGCAATAGGTCTGTAGGATTCTGCGAGAAGGGGGTCTTTACCGGGCTTAAGAATTGGTATAATGATTTGAGTTTTCCATGAAATGGGGATTAAACCAGAATAGAATATTGAATTTATAAGAGATAAAAAGAACTTTTTGGAATGGTCATCTAGGTTGGTCACAAAAGAATAAGGAATTCCATCTATTCCTGGAGCGGAATCGCGAAGGTGATCTAGTGCACATGATAGTTCTGTAAAAGAGAACTCAGAGTTCATACCGCTGTAGTCATTTGATACATAAGAATTAGAAGGAAGAGATGATTCAGTGGGAACAAATGGAGGAGAAAGTTTGGAAATAAAACCAGATAGCCAGCAAGAGGGGTCATTTGAAGAAATGTTTGTATCAGATTGAGATCTGCGAAAAGATTTGATTCTGTTCCAGATGAGACGGGAAGGAGTTCTAGGGGATAAAGATTCGCAAAATAATTTCCAGCCGAGTTTCTTTTTTTTGTAGAGGATTCTTTTCGTACGAGCACAAGTTTTTTTAAGTTCTACATAATTTTGTATCGAAAGATCGTTAGTAAACTTGACTTCTGCAGATTTTCTTTGTTTAATAGCAAGAGAACAATCAGAATCCCACCAAGCCGGTGAAGGAATTTTGTCAGAAGCAGAATTTTTTAATGGGATGGCGGAATTTGCTGCGAACAACAAAGCAGAAGTGAAATCTTCATATAAAGTAAGAACGTTATTTGTACAGATCGGAGGAAAACATTTTAACTTAGAAGATACGAGAACGGAGAATTTCTCCCAGTTAGCTTTTTTAGTGCAAAATTTCAGAAGAGGCTGGAGAGGAGGATTCTTATGAAAATGGTTAGTAAAGGAAATAAGAATTGGATGGTGGTCACTACCAAAAGAATATGGTAAAACTGACCAGGAAAGGGTATGCATTAAAGAAGGAGAACATAAAGATACATCAGGAGAGCTGGTGTTTTGTGTAGGGGCAACAATGCGCGTGGGAGAGCCATCATTCAGAATGCATAGATCGATGTCGTCTAGAATATTAAGAAAAAAGGAGGCTATTGAGTCGCAAGTAGGAGAGCCCCAAATAGTATGGCGAATATTAAAATCGCCAAGAATAAGTAAAGGTTTTGGGATGTTTGACAAAATAGAAGACAATTCTTGAATAAGATCATTATTTGGATGAGGGATGTAGATGGACACGAATGAGATGTTTTGAATACGGGCAGCAATAATATTAATACCAGAAGAGTGGGTAGGAATAGGAATTTGGGAAAATGTAATATTTCTATTTATAATTAAAGCAGATCCAGCCCAGCCGTCGTCTCTATCATCACGGAGACATGAATAGCCTGGAAGCCTAAATATGGATCCAGGTTTTAACCAAGTCTCCGAGATTGCAAAGGCGAGGGGGTTAAACTTATTAGCCAAATAACTAAATTCAGATTTTTTATTCCTGATGCTGCGACAGTTCCACTGGATTAGGTTCTTGGCCATATTTAAAAAAGGAGCTGATTATAGATAACACTAGATTTTGGACTGTTGCCATGACATTGTACGGTATAGAATCTTGAAGTTTTGAGAATATTTGTTCGAGGGAAGCATTAATTAATGGAGCTAAATCTTCACTGGATGAAATTCTGGTGGGAGGTGTGCTGTTAAGAAGAGCACATCCATTTGGGAGAGATGAAAGTAGTGGAGAGATTAAACTATTGTGAGCTTTTTGATCATATGATTTTGCTAGTTGGGGACGTGGACGACGTTCAATATTTATTGTTTTTTTATAAGAATAGTGTTTAGGGTTACCTAGAGGCAATGCGGGAGAAGGGGAAGGAGATATATAATTTGGCAAAGGATTTGAGGGAACATGAGGAAAATTAGGTTGGGCAGAACTAACAATATCGGAAAAGGGTCTACGAGTAGGGCGGAATCTGCGCGCAGCTTCTAAGTATCCGATATTTTCTTCGGACATGACAACCTTAATAGATTTTTGTCGAGAATGTTCCGGGCAAATAGAATCGGTAGCGGTATGCCTTCCAGAGCAGAATAGACACGATACATTATCATCTGACACATTGCACATAGAGGAGTCGTGAGGAGCAGCGCAGCGAGAACAGCGAGGTGAGGATCGGCATTGATCTCGTACATGGCCGAAACGACAGCATTTGTTGCATTGGATCGTGGGTAAGGTATAAATTTCAACTGGGATCGAAAGATTATAGCAATAAATATGATCCGGTAAGATTTGGCCTAATATTGTTAAGACAACAGTTCCCGTTGGGATCCAAATGGTATTACCATCAAGCCTTTTTTTTTTATTTAGACGTCTAGCTTTAATGACGATCGAGTTCGATCGACACTCAATGGAGTTTACTAATTCCTCTAATGACCACTCTAAAGGGATTTGTCTAATGACACCCATTCTAGTTATATGAAAACGGGGAATGGAAACGGACAATTTCAAAGCGGATAAGTCAGGATTAGACATACATTTATTAGCGTCAGCAAAATTTTTGAATCTTATAGAGACTTTGTTTCTACCTATATTCTTAATCTCATCAATCCCAGATAGTTTACTGTTATAAATAAGTTGTGCAATTTTCAAGGCTCTCATTTTGTTGGAAGTATAAGATTCAGAATCGTCCTGACGGACTACGTGAACAATGAATGGGCCTGAATCATTTTCTGAATAAAGAAAGTCAGCATTAGATTCGTAACCGGGACGTGTATACGTGAACTGGTTTGAAACAGCGACCACGGGGGCAGTCGCAGGTTTCTTATTTTGATCAGGCACAGAAGGATCAGCATGTCTTTTTACTGGTGGTTTAACTGAATTAGATAGGTCACACATTTCTACATCCATAAAATTTCTACCCCTATCAGGGGGGACATTCTCGCCTACTGATGGAATTGACATGGATATGATAAGTGAGCTAATATAGATTACAATGAACTGATAATAATGCTATTATATTATAAACTAATAAATAATTGTATACTAATCAAGGATAAGCAGTCAAACCCAGAAAAATTCGAAATAAAATTTTCCAATATGTTTTCTTTTGACGACCACCTGACAGTTCCTAATTATTTAAATCAAATCTGTAACGTAATAACGTAAATATTGTTTACTTTTTTGTAGGCAAATGTCATGTGTCACACTTCTATGACACATGACATTAAGCGCGTTAAATCAAAAGGGATTATGTCCTGGTTACACAACCTAACCATAATACAATAACATTAAAGAGATGATATTCTCTTTACATCTCCCCTCCACTATATGAAAATTGCATAATTTTTCAATCAGCTTCAACTTCAAACATTGGAATTAGTTTTGTCACGTGGAATAGACTCGTGTCTTGATTTCTTTTTCCAGTTTTTATTTTATAAATTGAGTTTGAAATTTTTTCTTCTATTATATATGGGCCGATTCTTAGTTCTTCTAGCTTTTTCCTATTGAGTTTGTTTCCATTCTCTATGAATACCATATCTCCTTCGTTGAATTCATGGTGTCTTCTGTTTCTATTAAATAAACTTTCGTTATACTTATGTGATCTCTGTGTTCTTTCTAATGCTAATTTCTTATCTCTTATCCAGTCTTCTCCGTTTTTCTTTCTTTTTAACTCTTCTGGTATGTTACTGGTGTCTGTGCCATATAATAGATACTCTGGTGTAAATCCCGTTATTGTATGTTCTAGTATATTATACTTATTCACACATTCTCTCGCTATCGATGTCCATGCTCTATTCTTTTTCTCTTCGTTTATTTTACATCTTATTTTATTTACTAATGTCTGATTCAGTCTTTCATTCAGACCATTAGAAAATGGTGCATTTATTGCAGTAAAAATTAATTGCACTCCTTTATTTTTTAAATAATCTTTAAATTCTTTCGAATTTATTCCAGGATATTGGTCCGTTAAGATTGTTCCGATGTTTTCTATGTCTAACACAGTTTGAATTAGTTTTATAAAATCAGCGGCGTTTTGAGTTCTTGATGTTGAAATGAACGCATATCTCGTGAAATGATCAACAAGTAAATGAATATATTTTTTTGTTGATCTAGTGCTTCCAAATCCTCCAATTGTATCTATGGACATAATTTCGAAAGCTTTGGTCGCTGGTCCTAATTGTGACATTGAGCCGAATTTATGTTGCCCTCTTGACTTATTCTTAATACATATATAACATTCTTTACAAATTTTTTTTATATTCTTCACTAAATTTTTAGCAGTATAATATGGACATATTTTCATTTGTGTTTGTGTTATTCCTGTGTGACACCATTCCTTGTGTATTTTATTAATTAAATCAATACTGAATTTTTCTGATAATATGATTTTCTCTCTTTTCTTCACTTTTTTATAATATATTCCGTTTTTCTCTATTAATTTTTCTTTTTTATTCTGTAATAGTATATTATTCATCTGATCTAATTTTATTTCATCTATTTCAATAAAATTTACCGTTTTTAATAAATCCTCTTCTTCTGTATTTGATTCTAGAACAGGGTTTCTACTCAAGCAGTCCGCTTCTTTATTATCTTTACCTGGGACGTATATAATTTTAAAATCGTATTGAGATAGATAGTGACTTAGATCGCCCAATTCTTCGTCTGTTCGTGCTTTTATATTCATATTTTCCAGTGGTTTGTGGTCAGAGTATATTTCGAAGTATCTCCCTATCAGCCAGTGTTGCCAGTACTTTATTGCCTCTTTTATAGCTAAGCATTCAAGATAAATAGCTTTTTTTCTTTTTTGCGTTTCATTAAGTTTCTTTGAGAAGTAGGCCACAGGTTTTTCTTTTCCATCCTCTTGTGTTTGTTTTAGTATTGCGCCTATACCTTCAAGTGATGCATCTGTATATATCTTGATTGGAAGGTCTTTGTCGAATATCTCCAACACTGGTTGGGAACATAGCATTTCTTTTATCTTTCTGAAAGATTTTTCACAATCCTCTGTCCATATAAATTTTACATTTTTTTTTAATAGTTGATGTAATGGATCTAGTAATATTGAGCTCTTTTCTATATATTCATGGTAAAAATTTATTTTCCCCAGAAATTGTCTAATTTGCTTTTGTGTAGTAGGAATTGGGAAATTTTTTATTGACGTTATGTTGTCTTTCAACGGTTTAACCGTATTTTCTCCTATTACATGTCCTAAATATCTAACCGAACTAGCAGCGAATGTACACTTTTTAAATTTTAACCTGAGTCCTTCTTTTTTTATTGCATTTAATAATTTTTCAATATGATTTAGATGTTCTTCAAACGTCGGTGAGTGTATTAAGATATCGTCTATATAGTTCACTGAAAATTCAGTTAGTCCATATTTTCTTAATATGCTACTCAGAATTCGTTGAAATATAGCTGGAGACGTTTTTAAGCCAAACGGTAGACATGTCCATTGATAGTGACCATCTTGTGTTACAAATCCCGTCTTCCTCCTATCCTCAATTCTTAGTGGTATTGACCAAAAAGCTGAGTTAATGTCCAGTGTCGTAAAGTATTTACAATTTCTGGCTCTTATTATTATATCATCTATTAAAGGGAATGGTTGTGCCTGAGGGACAATGTTTTTATTTAAATCTCTAAAGTCTATGCACAGACGTGTCTTTCCTTCATTTTTCTTATATGCTAGTGTGACGGGTGCAGCAAAAGGACTATAAGATTCTTCGATTAAATTCTTCTCTAGTAAGTTGGCTATTTGTTTCTCTATTTCTTTTTTGTCTTTTATATTACATCTATAGGGTCTTTTACTGCAGTATTTCTCCACTATTAAGTCAATTCTAGCTTCATATTCGTTAACAGTCCCAATATCATACTTGTCTTTCGCAAACACTGATTTGTTTTTATCTATCAATTTTTCTATCTTCATTTTTTTATCTTTATCTAAATGTTCTATATTTGTTTGAAATTCTTCTGTTTCCACGTGTTCATTAAAATTAATTGAACAATTTGTAACTTCACTTAATGTTATCTCTGGTTTTTCTAACTTTTTCTCTATTTTCTGTGAGATTTCTAAATTTTCATTCAACCTCAACTTAAACATAGGAATTAAGTCTAATCCTATTATAAAATCTTCAAAATCCTCTCTTTCAACTACATATATATCTACTATTTTTTCTATATCAAATATTTTTATTCTTATTCTTACCAATCCATTTGTCTGATTCACACCATTGACAGACCTCAAGAATATCTTGTTTAAATCTTCTCTATTCTCTTTTATTTTTATCCATTTCGAGTTTATCAAGGATACTTGAGAACCTGGATCATATGTTCCCATTATCTCTATCTGATTCTCAACTAGTAGCTTAAGTCTGATCAATGGTGTGACTATTAGTTTTTTTTCTCTGTATTTAAATTTACTTCTATTACTGAATTGCTTCCTATAGCTTTAGGTTTCTCTTTTTTCTCTAGTTTAAACCAGCATTTTTCTTCTGGATGATATCTTATACCTTTACCCATGTTTTCACATGTCATACATGGTTTCTTTTCTTCATTTCTGAATTTATGTTCTGGTTTACCTTCTTTTTTAAATGTTTTCTTTTTATTTATTATCCCTTCAAGCTTCTGTAATTCATTTATTAAATCTTTTGTATTTTCTATTTCATCTCTGGCGATCTTCTCTCTAATAAATTCTGGCAACCCAAATGCAATTCTATCTATCATTGTATCAGCGTCCATGTCCTTATTTATTTCTAATAATAATCGTTCTTTCTTTATTGCATATTGTACTATTGAACCTTCTTTGTATTTAAAATAATGAGCATATGTCCTGCTACTCCATCCCTTACCTGAAAAGGTTTCTATTAATATCTGTTTCCACGTATTCCAATTGTTTTCATGTTCTCCTTTTATTACAGTAGAAGTATACCAATCTTGGCAAGTTGCATCTAAAAATATTCTTAATAATTCTATTTTAGTTTTATCTTTTTCTATTTTAAATCTTCCACACTCTTTTTCGAATATATGTAACCATTGTCTAACATTAGATGTTTTATAATTAAATTTTTCTAATACAAATTTATCTACAATATGTTTTAAGTTTTTTTCTTCTTCGTGTTTTTCTGATTTTTCAATTAATTTTTCTAATATTTTTTCCAAGCTCGAGTTTTCTTTAATATCTTGAAGTGTTTGTTTTAAATATTTCCCTCCAAACTGGATATTTCCTTCATCATCTAAATATATCTTTTCTAATTCTTTTGAAATTTTTATCCATATTTTTAACTCATCATGCCTTTTTCCTAATGAATTTTTTACCTTTTTGAAAGTCTCCGTCTTTGTCAACTCTTCATGATAATCTGCATACATGAGGTCATCTGGTATAACATATTTTTCCCCTTGTTCTGTGACAATTGAGGTTACAGCTACTACTGTAGTTTTACAGTCCTTTGGAGAAGCCACAGCTCTGAACTCGAATTGCAATTTCATTTTGTGACGAAAATTGTCGTTTTATAATATTATTTATTTGTTTCAGTCTGGATGGTCCGAATAAATCAAACAAATTTGTTTCTGTAAAAATAACAGTCATATATTACAATTCCTTTATACTAATTATATGTTATATTTATACGTATAATTATACGTTACCTGTAAAAATAACAGAAACGACAATTAAAGTTGATTACTCGTCTCTCATAACTCTTGCTTTTCTATCTATTAATTAAATTATTTAAATCAAATCTGTAACGTAATAACGTAAATATTGTTTACTTTTTTGTAGGCAAATGTCATGTGTCACACTTCTATGACACATGACATTAAGCGCGTTAAATCAAAAGGGATTATGTCCTGGTTACACAACCTAACCATAATACAATAACATTAAAGAGATGATATTCTCTTTACATATATATATATATATATATATATATATATATATATATATATATATATATATATATATATATATATATATATATATATATATATAGTATTTTTCTCATTAGTCTAATAAGGAAGACTAAAAACATGTTGCGACTACTAGGAGGAAACGATTAGCCGTGGACATTAACATTGGCATACTTACAAATATAAACTACATTACCACTTTGGAGGTCGTTGAAATGACATATAGCGAATTAAAAGTTTCTACATCGAAAGATTCAAATTCTACATGCTTCGCGTCGTCCCTAATTTAACCACGCATCGTAATCCAACCCATTGAATGAGGCACATTTTTATTTACCCATACAATAACCACAATAACCGTAGAGAACGCGGGGCGTGGCGACGCGACCTGCGATTATACTCGGAACACTTTTTTCTTATTTGCGCCGTAGATACATTTTACATCGCCGTTCAATTAGGCATCGAGATAATGGATTACAGTGGATAGGACTGGATACTTATCGATTTAATTATGAAAAATGATTATGTTACTGTTATCATGACAGTTCTAGCTTATAAGTTTAGGCAATCAAAGCATTTCTATAGATTATGCTAGATGGTAGGGCACCTGATGGATGGCCACACCACCTCTGGTATATATGTATGCAGCCATAACAACCTTCTTGTATTCTGGCTTTAGTGGCCCAGGTTCCAATACTCCTATGTGGCCAACAGCGTGTCCGCGGAGCCTCTAACACCGCAAACATCCATAGACGACGGCAACGTATTATTAAATGGGCTGTCAGTCTGCCTGTAGTTCCTCAGCAGTAAATAAAAGATCACATTACTCTATCCGTGCAGGGGCGGATAAAGAATAGGTACTGTCCTCTGCGGCCAGGGTAGGCCTGTCGTAAAAGGCGACAAAACAAAATAAACAAATAATTTTAATCAGTATATTAATTAATTATTACTAATTAATTTTAATTTGTATAAAATAATTAACAAATAATTCAATATGTCATTAAATATTACTATATAATACGTACTCCCAAAGCATAATAACTTGCCAAATCAAAAAGCAATTCTCGACGCTGTAAAAATCTGACAAATGAAAACTCTTTAACTATCTAATGACAGTATTCCAATTAGCATTTTTAACCCTGGTGTCAAATTCTCTTTACGTAGTGAGCTTTCCATTTAAAACTACTTTTACTTTAACTAATTTCGTTTACTTTTTTCAACTTATTATTGTCAACATTAGAATGAGACCACCAAAAGTGGTGATATCTGTAGAAATTATATGTTAAAAACCGTATTTTGTACTACTGACCGCGTACTTTTAACACTTTTATATTCATAAATGTCATATCCACACTAAACCGTTCTGTGCGCCCACGCAAACTGATCGCCTTGACATTACTTCGGGTGTCGCGATCACGCTCCATGTCTCGTCGCTCTTGCTTCATCGGTACAAATTCACAACAAACCAAGCTTTAAATTCCACTGAAAACTCAAAGGTATTTTCCAACACGATTCTTAGATGAAGTAGAAGTAGAATAAAGGTATATTATTACACAGAGTTTTTTCGTGTTATAACCCCAAAAGTCAAAAACTATTAATTTATGTTTACATGTACAAAATCCCTTTGAAGTTATCAATATAAAACTAATTTATATTTCAACGAATCTAATATTTTACCAAACTTTAATATAGCTATTATACTTAACCAAATTACAGGACTGTCGATCTATATTTTATAATTATCAATGGTGCGTTAGAGTGTCGTTTTGCAGGTATTATAGATTTCTAAGTTGGACATAATTAAGAAGTAATCTAAAACCATTTTTATATTTAAAATCTTAAGAAACCGTAGTTATTGGTTTAAAATGAAAAATCTACCATAGACTAGGTACGGTTGAAAAGGTGGACGGTTGAAACAAAGTGAATATATTATGAATAATGTGTGATAATGTGAGGGGTACAAGGGGAATATACAACGCGGGCGACTAGTCGGTCGAAACACGAGAGTTGTATGGCAATTCACGTACTGTGCTTGTCCCCATTATGTTTTTGACGGATTGCGATTCAAATAAGAATAGGAACGTCAATTACCTCTATCTGTCAAATGTCACTAGAAAAGTACGGTTTGGAAGGAAACTTTATTTGCGTATCGATAATGGTGAGTGGAATTGAAGTCATAACTACAGGTAACATACCCAATTTTATTTTAAACAACAATTAGTGGAATAAATATTAAAATCCTATGCTATGACGTCACAACATGGTGCAAAGTCGACGCTATTCTTATTTGAAACGCATTATAAGTATTTTTTTCGTATATTTTTGCAATTATTATGGTTTTGATTACAATTAGAGTATTGAAAGTTTTGTATCGTACTCTTTGGGACAGCAGCATATTCGCGATGCCACTGGCGTTGCAAACAGCCATAAGCGACGGTAACTGCTAAATTCTAAGCGGGACGTCAGCCTGTCTGATGTCCTATAGCAATAAAAAAAATTGTTTCAATTAAAATTTGCCGAATATGGCAGTATTATTAGTTTTTATTTAAATTTATCACTTTTACTGTAAACCGTTTTATACCTAAAATGGGGGTTGGGGACAGTTGAAACATTTTTTGTGAGTAAAAAAAAATTTGTGAGTAGAGTTTTTTTCTTTATTATATTTCTATCTCCTGACGCATTTAGAGTCAGGACTCCCTGTTGATCTACCAAGCACTTGAATCCCAGTTCCAAGTGCTCATCTGGATGAGGTGTGAGTTCGTAAGTTGTCATGCGCTCCATCGCCCCGTCTGGTAGCGCCAGCAAAAGGATTCCCCGCTAGGCTCTATAAAAGCCCATTGCTTCTTGTATCCTTAGGTCGAATGGTAGCAACCCCGATAATACCAACGCTGCGTTTAGAGAGACGGTTCGATAAACCTTACAAGGCTTGGTGGTAAGAGATTTAGGTCTAATGAAGAGGTCATAACCGAAACAAATGCCTATTTTGAGAGCCTTGAGAAAACCTATCATTTAGAAGGAATAACATTTACAGATAGATGGCTAAAATAGATTTTATTTGTGTTGAGAACCATTATATTTTATAACTAATACTGTCCATCTTCATGACATGATATTGTTCAAACTAAATTTTAAAATTAAATATTTAGACATGGTTAATACTTACCTGTGGCAGCCAATATGAAAGTATTGAACAAAATAATTAACTTTTCCTTTCGAAATTATTAACATATAATCCAATAATTAATGAATACTTAAAATAAATTCTCTTATTTTAGAAGATTACATTTTCATTTCATCCTAAGATGCTTTTGTTCTAACAATAAAGTAATTGCTGTCAGGGTATTCATTGTAAGTATTTATGAAAATCAAAAGTATTGAAGGTGTGGTGTGTGGAATGACACGGAAGGACCGCGTTAGAAATTCGCGCATTTGTCAGCCTTCATGTCTGTGTCTGTTCATGTGTGTCTGTACATTGGAGATAAATTGCAGGAGTGTCGCAGCAACCAGCTACTTACGTGAAGAACAAATGTCTAGTCATGAAGCCGGCAGGAAGGGAGACCCAAAAAGTGCTGGCTTGACATCATAAAGAGTGATATTCATGCCAATGGATTCACTGCCAAGGATACCGAAGAACGGGTGAAGTGGAGAAGAAAAAGTCAGAAAGCGGACCCTGGGCACCGAAGCGGAAGTTTGGATTACAACCGGGACGTTACGCTGGGATAATGATAAAAAGTATTGAAGGTCATAAAATCCTACAATTAACGCACTCTTAAATTGTTTTTAATCTAAAGATAAATGTGAAATAATTTCTGTTTTCAAATCATGTTTTTAAATATAGAAGATAACAGAATAAAGATGTAAAATTTTATTAAATTCATTATAGTTCAAGGTATCAAAGAAAATCACCGTCCTGTCTACATTGAAACCGCACACCAAGATTTCGAATCTTAAAATCAATGCTAAGCGATAAGATAAGGACGTCTAACACTGCAATGCAACCATCAAATAAAGACCTACTAATAACCTTTCATTGAAATCTTTGTACACTGGTTATGTCACCATCTATTTGAAACACCAAATTGAAAGACCTCTATTATTAAAGAACAGTAAAATTAAGACAGGTCTTTATAATTTGGTAGTATAGTGTAACTTCGCCAAGTAAAATGGTCCGTATTTGTTGAAGAATAATATGACATAGATAGGTCGTAATAATTTGGTGGTATAGTACAAGCCTTAATTAGGGTGTATAGTCACCGTCACGGCGTATTAAGCATTCGTTTCATCAGGTTGTTTTCTGCATCAAAGCGCTTTGAGCGGCGCCTGCGCATACCTCCACGGCGCCTTTTAAAGCTGTGTTATCGATTGGATTCGTATCATGTTACAAGGAACATGTTGATTTTTCGTTGTCGGAAATTAAGGTTGATGACGTCACAGGAACAATTAATATATTAAACCATATACAGTTATATAATTATCAAAAATCTTAGCGACACTTTATGTGATAGCGAATGATTAAATATTGTATAATTAATAAATAATAATAATATTATATCACAGTCATTGGATATCGATGACGATAATATAAAACAGCTGGAAAGGAAAAATTCTTTAGCCGCCTGAGAAAAGTGTTGGACTCCTTCCTCTCAGGTAGAGATTCGCGCCTTTAACAGTTGGGCTATGCAATCGTGAACCTACTCTTTTGATATACTAAGTTGGGCCCAGACTGGTCACCTTGGACTGAGGAGTTCGTTGTATGCTGACTTTATATCGGATTCATCACCCATGGTGATCGGTTATGAGATTGTACATCCCGCGCAAGTGCGGAGGGCAAAGTCTGTTAAATGCCAAAAATCTGCACAACCATGAAACCATGAAATAACGGATGCATCGCAATATGAAGACACTAGACAAGGGACTCACCCTGCTCTCTCTTGTAAAAGAGAGCTGGCGCGGGCCTAAAATAATGAGTACTGCTGAGAAACCCCGTGAAAGCATAAACTGACGAGATTACAAAGTATTTAGATCTCACTCACGAGGTTGTCGCCACTATGGCACATGGAAGCAACAAGAATCGCACCTAAAGTGGTATCAGTGAACGGGCGATAGCGAAGAGCCTCGACAAGCACTTAGAGAGGCTTTCGCTTGGTAAATGGGTGAAGAGTTGGATACAGCAGACGGTTTCCCTGAGCTTGGCACGTATATCAGTATACAGAGATTACTGTCTCTGGAGCCCTACCCAGTACTCACCGGTAGCTTAGGCCATTGGCCTCGCTTTCAGCCACTGGCAGTTTTTTTATTTAATTTATTTTTAAATGTGTTTTATAAAATTATGTGTCTTTTTATTTTATAAAAATATATGCAATTATGTTAAGAAATGTAAAAACCTAGAAAAGAAAATGAATAAAGAGATAATGATAAACATCAGCACAATTACACAGTCCTGCGCCATCTTTTTATTTAATTTTTATTGCTGTAGGACAGCAGACAAGCTGAGGGTCCGCTTAGAATTTAGCAGTTACCGTAGCCTATGGGTGTTTGCAACGCCAGCGGCATCGCGAGCACGCTGCTGTCCCATAAGGGTATAGGAACTTGGGTCACTAATGCCGGAACACAACACGAGGTTATTATGGCAGCATACTTAAGACCAAAGGTGGTCGCCATCGGGTTGTTTTGTCGCCTTTTACGGCAGACCGACCCTGAACGCAGAGTTTAGTATTCTTTGTCCGCTCCTGCACGAATAAAAATCTAGCCTAGTAAGTAGACAACTGATACACTACATATAGTATATAATTTTCTTTTGTAAATAAATACATATTACACGCGAGACGGAAATCGAACCCGTGTCTTCCGAAAACATACCGAAGTCCGTTACCCGCTACGCCACGGAGGCCGTCCAATTAGAAAATGTGACACTAAAATATCTGTAGAATTGAATGAAGTAACTATTTGGTATCGAAGTCTATAATTATATATAGTAAATAAATAATATATATATATATATATATATATATATATAGTACACAGCGCCATCTAGTCAGACAACTGGTGTATTGATTGTATATTTTTCTTTTGTAAATAAATACACATTATATAATAATATAAACAATATTATAATATAAACATTAGCACTAGTGAATCAAACGCATCGCCCAGCAAGCATTCCGACTTTTGAAGAGGCCAGGAAAAAGTACTAACCTCTCCGGCCAGGGTCGGTCTGTCGTAAAAGGCGACAAAACAACCCACCCCTAGCTATGTGGTAGGGTCTCAAGCCCATCTAGATGGCGACCACCTTTGATCTTAAGTATGCACCCATTATAACATTGTGTTCCAGCATACTAATGCTGGAACCAGGGTCACTAGACCCTGGTTCCTGTACCCTTATGGGACAGTAGCGTGTTCGCAATGCCACTGGTTGCAAACACCCACAGGCGATGGTAACTGCTAAAATCTAAGCGGGCCGTCTGCTTGTCTGCTGTCCTACAGCAATAAAAAAGAGTATGTTGGAGCCAGTTGGGGTCACGGCCTGACTAATTCGTCACGTCCCGCAGCCTCAACGTACGAAAACATAGCGGATATACTAGCAATGGCCCCCAGACCAGAAGGGGACGTACGTGTGTATTGCACGGGGAGTCCTACACAACCCACCTACCGAAAATGTTTCTTTAAGCAATTTTTATACAGATTCCATAACAAGCCAGAGGGAACACACAGGAAGAAATTATGACAAATTTTATATACAACTTTCTCTGTAAAACTCCCACGGGAAATCAATGTTTGCAGATTTACTTTCAAAATAATTTAAGGGATCTAATAAGCCTTTTTTTGCGACGGCTCGGTTTTGTTAAAATTGTGTTTGTTATAAGTGTTGTAAAAATATTCACAATATTAATCGTTGTTATTATAATGTATATCAAATAAGAATAGGATCGACTTTGCGCCATGTTGCGGTGTAATAGGTTTTTAATATTTATTCCACTAACTGTTATTTAAAATAAAATTAGGTATGTTACCTGTATTTATAATTTCAATTCCACTCACCATTATCAATACGCAAATAATGCCGGCTACACACATAACGATATATCGTAGTGATTTCAGACTAGTCAGATAAATCGATCGTTCCTAGTGCCTCCACACGCCTCCGATATCGGCGTTAATCGTCAGTTCTCCGCAGAAGCTTACGCAAGAAACATGTCATCCATAATGGAAAATGATGACGTACTTGCGATATTAGGCCTGGTAATGTGTTTAAAAAAAAGGCGTGAAGTATGTGGTGTAAAGACTGGGTCATGAAAAGGAAGCTATTTTCTCATACCAACTACATACAGGGTGACTTTGACAAACCCGTCCAAATTCACACAGAAGAACCTTTAGTAAAAGTTATGAGAAACATATATTTTAGTTTTGTATCACATAGTACAAAAATGTTGAGTAATCAGCATCACAAAGTCATTCAAAGAACTCGCAATTTACATAATACAGCGCTAGAGTGTCAATGACCTCTCCATCTGACCTAGTAAAAGGCTGAGGACGGCGGCATTGAACCGGGCGAGCGAATACGCACTACTCATTTACGCGGGTGTGACAGAGACAGGTAATAACAGGTTAACGTACGCTGTTGGCACCATATGATTATTCTGTACGATTGAATTAATGATCCTATATGAAATGGTGAAAATTTGACATACAATTTTTTTGCAAAAATGGCTTCCTTAAATGATATTTAGTGCGTAAAAAAATTTAGACGGGTTTGTCAAAGTCATCCTGTATATACTAATTTTCAATTTAATTTAACAAACTAATTTTATTAAGCTCTTTTTTATAGGTAGTTCTAAGATTATTAATCTTCTTAACCACTATATCCCGTTTGGCATTTGAATCGATGACTTTGTATTTTTCAACTAGCCTATAATATTGTAGGCAGCATTTTTTTGTCGCGATCATGGTAATCTAAAGATTTGGTCTTCCAAAGGCAAGTTTCGCTTCTGTAGCTTTCTATGAACTCTTGCAGTTGTTTGCGGTGTACACCCCTTTCTTCCTCCGATATGTTGCAAATAAAGCAATCCGCACGTGCGCATACAAGCGAGCTCCGTATAGTACTGCCGAAATGAGCGATCGCCACCCACACGCAACGATAAAACTGTGCAAACGCAATCGACAACGATTTATCTAATAGAAATTGCAACTGCCATCGTTGAACGATAATTTACAACGATTTTTCATACACTCGATATATTATGTACTTTGTGACACGATCGATAAATCTACGCAAATCGGTTTGCACAGATAAATCGCTACGATATATCGTTACGTGTGTAGCTGGCTTTAGGTTTCGTTTCAAACCGTACTTTTCTAGTGACATTTGACAGATAGAGGTCATTGACGTTCTTATTCTTATTTGAATCGCATTGAATAGTAAACTTGCGGTTAAAGATTAAGCGGCAGACTGTCCTGTTGGGTACAGACATTGCCCGCATTACCATCACATTTAAAATGAAATATTCCGGGTATTTAATTAATATCAAAGATGCATATGGTATAAAATGCACGGTAAATAATTGTGAAAAATTATTTTGTTAAGATTGCGCAAATATTTCGTCTAATATCACAACTGAAATTAGAAAAGCATGGTAGAGCCCGGAACTTTTAACGACTAATATTAATATTTTAACTTTGAAAATAACCGAGCCTGCTAATTCTGTTACTCATATTCGGTCCCCACAACAGACTCTGATCTAGCGTGGGGGCCACCGTTATCTGTTTTGAATTGTTTAGTTCTTCATCTATGTTTGTACACATTTTGCCTGCCTAATAGAGCACTTGCAATACTTGTTAAATCGCACACTTGCAAATGTTGTAAATAAATATATATTTTTTATTTTTCAAGCCGGACAAGCCGTTCTTTTATCCGTGAAAAAGAAAGAGCTCTGCGGCCGGGGTCAGTCTGTCGTAAAAGGCAAAAAAAACAACCCTAGATACGTGGTAAGGCCCCAATCCCATCTGGATGGCGACCACCTTTAATCTTAAGTATGTCGCCGTAATAACCTTGTGTTGTGTTCCGGCACTAGTGACCCAAATTCCTGTACGATTATGGGACAGTAGCGTGTTCGCGATTCCAGTGGCATTGCAAACACCCATAGTAGACGGTAACTTATATATTCTAAGCGGACCGTCAGCTCACAGCAATAAAAAAAGCCATCTCCTACTGAGTTTCAGAAAGTAATTTGTAAATACAAAATAAAAGGTAACTTTAAACAGGTATAATGTTATTTATTTCGAAAAAAATGTATATTAATTGAAATATTGAATACCATGGTTAAATTTGAAATATTGTATTAATTTTAAAGATTTTTGAAAGATTTTATCGTAAGGTCTCAATTTGAAGTTTAGGATTCAATATTTCATTTCAATAAATTCAATGTATATGCACTCGTTATGTCTTCCTTCCGTTAAGCTTCCTTTTCTAAATATTTTTTTATTACTGTGGACCAATAGATATAAAGATGGCACAATACCAGATGGTCACCGTTCTTACGGACGTTTGTAACACCAGAGGCATTGCCAACGCGCTGCCGTCCGCGTAGGATTACAGGAACCTGAATCTCTTATAACGGAACAATACAAAGTTATTATGGCAGCATGCTTAAAACCAAGGGTGGCTGTCATTCAAACGGGATTAAGTCTTACTACCTAGCTAGGATTGTCTTTTACGACAGAACCCCCCTACTAAGCCTATAAATTCATACTTCGTCCCTGCACAGAGAAAATTTTTACACATGAATGATTTTATTTTTACATGCGTCCAACCAACAAAGAAGTTTGTATTCGTTTACGATACCAAAAGAACGAGTCAGGGTTTACTCAATCGTTCTTATTGTTTATTCGATATGACTAAGTGAAGATCTGGGTTTTAATAGTAGGTACGTCATTGTGGTTACCAACTATCTAGCTATCATATCCTAGCCAAAAAAGAGGCTGAAGTGAGACCTCCACATAAACTTTGGTTTTCCTCTGAAGCTGGCATTTATCTTTATAAAAGAAGAAAGAACTGGAGTGATATTTGTAAAACTGGTTTCCTTGGAAAATAAAAAAAATATAAATCTTATTATTATTTTAAAGCTTAGATTAATCAGTTAAATTATAAAATCTCTAAATTCAATTTATAAATAATTACACTACATGACTGCTACCCTGAATTCGTATTATAAATAATTTATAAATTGAATATTCAAACGTGATCCTTGACACTAATAGTCAACCTGAATATTTAATTTGAAATCTGTAAAATAATTTACATATTTACATTAATTTGTTTGACTTTTAAAAATTGACCAATTAGTTTGAATTTTAGAAAAAAGCGGGTGACTTTGTAAGTAACGGTCCAACGATTATTCAAATCGGTAGAAAAATAAAGCGTTTTCTTAAAAATAACGGGTTTACAAATTTTATGAATATAAGGATTAAAAACTGACTAAAACAAGTAAGCCTTTAAAGCAAATGCAGTTATAAACTTATCAGGGACAGTAGCTGGATACTTAAAGCTGTAAAATATTTTTTTCTCACCAACCTTTATGTGATAATTAGATTTTCTTGTCAAATAATTTTCTACTCTACTCTACCTGTGTAAGGTACACTGAAAATAATAAGTTTTAAATTAAAAAAAATATACATCTCACTGTCATAAATATGTCAAACAAAAATTCGGTCGTATTGTGAAACGCATGAAAGACAACTATAATCGCAACTGGATGGGATTATAACAAAACAATATGTTTACATTGGAAATCGGATTATCTTCGTTGACGAAACCCATGCTTTTTCTAACATTGACAAAAGTTAAACTTTGTTTGAATATTTCATCTTTTTTTATTTAACACCATGGGATTGTATTAAAAAAATAATTATGAAATGCCTTATTTGCGGTCGTCAATGTAAATAACGGACTGTTATGGACTTATCTGAGACATTGTTTGTGCTTAATAAGATTCCAAATATACGGATGTATTTTTAGAGACATTTCGAAAAAAATTTTAATACCCAAGCTACCTTTTTTTACAAAGAAAATCTTTTTAAAAGTGATTCATTCCAGTTACATTGGTAGCTTCTATATTAGAGCTCAAAGCATGCTCCGTACTGGCACAGAATTTTTCTCTGTTATATCCATTATGAGGTTCCTTTGGATACTCTTTTTATTCTTAACTAAGGAGGCAATAGTACCTGACTATTGTTTTTTTACGGATGATTGCTATCTAATCTGCAATCCGAACGGGAAATCCCGATTTCAATCCTAATCAAATACCATCCCAATTAATCACATTTAACGAAGCACTACGAATGAGAAAGAGTGGTCCTATGTAGATCACATACACTTATAGTCTGTTTGGGAAATCAAGCAATCACATCATAATTTTAACTAGAAAATCTCTCAGGCTCATCATCATGGGAGTTAGTGAGTACGGTCACAACAAAAAAATTCGGCACCTTTTTATGCGTTGATGTCTCTTGGTAAGTTTTCTTGACCAAGAAAGGGTGAGTTCCAACAGCTTGATGAATTGTATATTACAACTTTCTTGATATAAATAGGTGTTGGTATTGCGAAAAATGTCATATAAAACTAACATTTCTGTATAACAAGAGTACCCCTACCTCGTAACACTCTCATACCCAGACTTAGATGAAAAAGAAACAAAAAAAAAAAATCCAAATCGGTCCATGAATGGCTGTTTTGGGATAACAAACTATTTTTCTACTTTTTAAGTCGATTGAAAAATATATATTGATATCACACTATAAGTTGATATTTCCCCCCTAGTTCTCAATTTCATCCAAAAAGGGCCATTATATAAAAAACGGGTATAAAGTAAAACTGGGTAACACATATCTCTTTTTTTAACACGTAATAAGATAAAATAGCTGTAAAATGTCTTCAAATATTTATAACAATATGTATTGACTATTTCTAGTAATAATATTTAAAACGTTAAACACTATAAAAACCAATATAATCTAAAAATCGTTTACAAAAGTTTCCAGCGTTATATGTAATGAAAAATATTTATTTGTCACTATTCTTTGGTTGGTTAAGAATATATTTTGATAATATAATAAGCAACCATTCTCTAGCAATTGAAGTGTGAAGTTTTCAGAAGGACAGACATAATAAGGAGCCGAAACATAGACCCTGACGGTGAGACTCGCTAAGAAGCGCGTTGTGTTGAGTATGATGAGATATAAGCTCTTAATTAAGGATATTCTATTCTATAACATGTAAGCGTATTATAGAATCCCTCGAGCACTTTAAACTATCTATCTTTTCAAAGTTACCAGTCGTGGTTTAAATCGGAATGCAAAGAATCGACACATATAGGGTAAACTTTACCCAGAAACTTTAGTAATTTTCATTTATTATAAATATTTATAACATCAACTTAATTTCTAAGCACATTCGACCTCATTTCGGGATGAAAAATAACATTATCCTCTCCTTTTAACACGAAAAGGGTTTTATATTAATTTTACTTTGACATATATCCTATTAAAGACTTAAAAATATTCTGAACAATTTTTTTATCGAAAGAAAAAATATTTAACAAAATTAAGAAGTTATGGCTAATTATCCGGATGCCAAAAAATTATATTTAAAAATTATATAATTATATATAACAAACTCATATTTAAACATAGGGAGTACAGAAAAATTTGTTACTATGATTTTTGTGACAAAAGAGTTAAGACATATTACCCGCTTTTACCCTAACCCACCAACGGTAATATTTTCAACCAAATCCATTGATAGTATCTGTTCTAAAAGCTCGTTTTCATTTACAAATTTATTTTTTTGTGAATTGAGCGATAATTCGTCGACATTGAAGGGACCCGCCGGGCGGTCAACAATAATGACATACCAGCTATATACGATTACAAACAGATAGAGTAAACACATCAGCTATTACTTTATTCGGTGTCAACGGACTCTTGAATGAGTTGGCATCTATTCAGATTTGGATGGAGATAACTTTTTAACACCTTTATTTATTTACATATAGGATATATCTTAACGTCAGTAACAAATTATATTGATTTTAGAATATACAGTATCGGTATACATTTGATCTACATATATTTTTATCTATATACAGAGACGCAGTAAAGTGCCGAGCATGTTTATGTATTATATATGTTTTTATTTATAAGGGGTGTAAGGGGCCCTACCAACATCTTCGGGGCCCAAGTCAACCTCACCTTCAAGTCGGCGCACCCTGCTGAATAACGGACGAGGCTCTGACGACGGCTTTCCTTTTGGGGTTGGGGGGTCAGACGGCAGTCGCCCCCGTAAAAGCCAAATCTGCCAAATCAACATGGACAGAGAAAGATTACGAGATCGGCTAAGGGCTAGGGCGCCGCCGCATAACGGCGCGCAAGAGCTTCGCCCGGCTCTTGTGAGAAGTGGACAAGGGCTACCGTGTCATGGGCGGGCACGGCTAATGACGCTAGCCCCAACTCACGCAGCCCAAACATCTCGAAAGATCCGCTTCGCAACGTGGAACATAGGCACACTAACCGGACGCGCGAGAGAGTTGGCCGATGTGCTCTCCAGGCGGAAGGTGGCCGTGGCGTTCCTGCAGGAGACTCGGTGGAAGGCCAGCAGATCCCGGTTCATTGGGAATGGCTACAAGCTGATCTACACAGGTACACCTGGTGGGGAGAATGGGGTTGCCATAGTACTCTCGGAGGAGTTCCAGAACGACATTTTGGAAGTGAAACGTCATAGCGACCGGCTTATGGTCGTTAGGGTGCTTATCGATGGGGCAGTTACCCACTTGATAAGTGCCTATGCGCCACAGGCCGGTTGTGACGACGCCGATAAAATAGCGTTTTGGAATCTACTCGGAGAAGTGCTCCGTGGAATCCCATTATCACAGGGGATCGTTTTGGGGGGTGATCTGAACGGTCATGTGGGTGATGAATGTGGGGAATTTGAGCGTGTTCACGGTGGATTTGGGTACGGTAGTCGCAACGCAGAAGGGGAGGACATCCTCAATGCGTGTGCGGCTGCCGACCTTGCTATCGTGAACACGTATTTCAAAAAGAGACCCGAGCATCTCATCACCTACAGGAGCGGGAGGAATGCTACCCAAATCGACTTCCTACTCACTAGGAGACACCACATCAGCAAAGTGGCCAACTGCAAGGTCATACCCGGTGAGAGTCTCACTGCACAACATCGTCTTCTAGTCATGGACCTCTGCGCTAAGCCTAAAGACACGCATACCGAGCGCGTACAGCGCCGAATCAGGTGGTGGCTGCTTGATGAAGTCACGTCCCAGGAGTTCGCCTTAGCCGTCGGTGACAAGTGCGCCGGTAGTATGGGCGAACCAGTTCAGGCTTACTGGGACAAGATTCAGGCGGCTATCCTTGGGTCGGCGAAGGAGGTGCTTGGGGTGTCTAAGGGTGGTCGCAAGTGTGACAAGGAGACATGGTGGTGGAACGACACAGTCCCGAGGGAGACTAGAGCGAAGAAAGCCCTCTTTTAGAAGTGGCAAGCGTCCAGATCTCCTGAAGATCGCGACGCATACCGGGTAGCAAAGCGCGCCACTAAAAGAGCTGTTGCCAGAGCCAGACGAGACCACTTACAACCACTTTACGATAAGTTGGAATCGTCTGAGGGGCAGAAGCTCATCTATAAGTTGGCGCGCTCCAGGATCAAAGCGGCACAGGACATTTCCAAGTGCCGCTGTGTAAAATACCCTATGGACAACCTGCTATGCGAGGACCTCGCGGTGAAGGAGAGATGGCGCTCGTATTTCCACGAGCTGCTGAACACGCAGCACAAAGAGGTGCAGCCGCCAGATCTTCCTCCAAATCAAGGACTAGTCCCACTGATAACGCCTGCAGAAGTCCAGAATTGTCTCCGCCGCATGAAGAATCGGAAAGCTGTTGGATCCGATGGAGTTCCCATCGAAGCCTGGAAGGCGATGGGCTCTCGTGGTGTGGGCATCTTAACCGACCTGTTCAACCGGACACTCCTCACCGGTACGATCCCGAGCCAATGGAGACTGAGTATCATTACTCCAGTCTTCAAAGGCTAGGGGTCGGTGCAGGAGTGCGGTAGTTACCGAGGAATCAAGGTCATGTCCCACACCATGAAGCTCTTCGAAAGGGTTAACGACTCTCGGATCCGACAGGAGTGCACTGTCTCGGGATGTCAATATGGGTTTCGCCCTGGTCACGGGACAATGGACCCTGTTTTTGCCCTAAGGACTGTCGTGGAGAAATACAGGGCGAAGAATACGCCTCTGCATAGCCTGTTTCTCGACTTGCAGAAGGCCTTCGACTGTATTCCTCGGGCGATAATCTGGTGGGCATTGCGGTCCAAAGGGATTCCAGAAGCCTATATTGACATCATTCGAGACATGTACCGTGACTCCGATTCCGTAGTTCGGACCGCTGTTGGCGACACAAAACCTTTCCCCGTCACCGTCGGGGTGCACCAAGGATCCGTCCTTAGTCCGTTTCTGTTTAGCGTGGTATTAGACGTATTGTCAGACAGCATCAGAAATTCACATGAACAGCCCCCGTGGCTGCTCATGTATGCTGATGATATCGCGCTGACAGATTCGGACAGGGGTAGGCTGGTGCGACGTGTGAAGGCGTGGAAAGAGTCGCTTGAGAACGGTGGTCTCAATGTGGCGAAGACCGAGTACTTGGCCTGTAACTCCACAGATCCCACACTCGTACGCATAGACGGCAACACGGTCGAGTGCACGGACCGAGTGAAATACTTGGGATCTGTGTTTCATGCATCCGGTGACATCAATTATGACGTCAAGGCACGCATTGCTGCCGCGTGGGCCAAATGGCGTGAGATGACTGGTGTCATTTGTGACCCCAAGATGCCGGTAAAGTTGAAGGGACAGGTCTATAAAACCATCATTAGGCCTGTCCTTTTATACGGCTGTGAAGCGTGGCCGGTGTTAGAGCGACACAAGCAGGAGCTGCGTGTCACGGAGATGAATATGCTGCGGTGGATGTGTGGAGTGACGCGGAAGGACCGCGTTAGGAACTCCCGCATTCGCGGCAGTCTTCATGTCCGTGACATTGCGGATAAATTGCAAGAGTGTCGGCTCCGTTGGTACGGCCACGTTTTACGGCAACCGGATACTTACGTGGGTAACAAATGTCTGGCCATGCCGCCTCCGCCGGGCCCCGGCAGGAGGGGTAGACCCAAAAAGTGCTGGCTTGACGTCGTAAAGGGTGATAAGCGTACCAATGGGCTCACTACCAGGGATGCTGAAGACCGTGCGAAGTGGAAAAGAAAAAGTCGGAAAGCGGACCCCGGGCGCCGAAGCGAGAGTTTGGGCTGCAACCGGGAATTAACGCAGAGATGATGATGATGTTTTTATTTACAAAAGAACGTAATATGAGACTACTCATACAACTTTCTATATATAATATTTAATCTAACTAATATACTAATATCAGTTGACTAGTACCCATAATACAAGAGCTGTACTTAGACACTAAATTTTTACAGTATATTATTTATTTGGGTAGTGTAATATGGAATCATATATATTATCGTAAGAATTGTTTTGAGTGATTAGCCGTGTGATCACGATCATATCTCACTTAGATCATATCGACTTAGGAGTCGTAATAGAAAGGGTTAGATATTTTTAGGGATACATTTTTGATCAAGAATTGGAAAAGTCAACGAGAGGAACTGACGTTAACAGATGCGCAATTGTTTAAGTGTGGCCTTGATAAAGTTACTTATTAGAAGGAAAAAAACATTTTAAATTTCATTTTATATGAAGACAAATTGATAAAAAAACGTTTTTTTTATAGTACAGCAGACAGGCAGACGGCCCGCTTAGAATTTAGCAGTCACCTATGGGTGTTTACAACGCCAGTGGCATCTTGTGTTTGCAATGCCATGGATCGCGAACACGCTGCTGTCCCATAAGGGTACAGGAACTTGGGTCACTAATGCCGGAACGCAACACAAGGTTATTATGGCGGCATACTTAAGACCAAAGGTGGTCGCCATCCAGACGGGCTTGATGCCCTACGACCTAACTACAACTACTACGGTGGGTTGTTTTGTAGGCTTTTACGACAAGCCGACCCCGGCCGCAGAGGTTAGTATTCTTTCTCCGCCTCAGCACGGATAAAACGTAATATAAACTTAAGAAAATTTGCAAATATTGTAATACATTGCAATAATAATCATTTATGCAAAAAATTCACTAAAGTCAACGCAAAATGTCATTGCATTTTAAAATTTCCACACCTTAAAAATAAATAAGTCCAAACCGGAAAACAGTCCTAAAAAGGGGTCCAATATCCACTAAGGTGGTCTCTTATCTGTTATACGTCCACCATCGCTTCCACTGAGACATTTCACCTTTTTTATTGCCGTGCTCTTCGCGACTTTACACTACCACCAATTCATTAACAAATCGCCTGAAACCTTATTCAACCTAAAGTTTTACATCATTAAGTCGAAAATTAACTATACTTAAGATTTCTAGTTGGATATTTAAATTTGTCGATGGTGTAGTTTTATCATGGTACTTTCTCACTTTTTTACGACGTTCCGTGCGAGTAGAGGTGTCTTAGATACAATTATCGATTAGGTAATGTTATCGTAGGCCGATCTTTTGTCTTCCGGTTGATTTTTGTTGATTTAGGTAAAGTTTTCTAATTTAGTGGCGCTAGGTGCCATGGATTGTTTGTTTCCTGGCCTTATTTGTTGGACCATTTTTTTTTTCTTTATGAGGAATCAAATGTTACAAAGCTATAAAAGTTAAAAAGTTTATGAGTCAATCGTCGTGTTAAATGACATACATTATAAAGCCTTCATATATTTACTTTTCAAAAAGTACCTGATAAACTGTCAGAGCTTTGTACTTTGATATGGCTAATTTTACAAATTAGTCATGCGAAAACCATATGGGAAAAGCAGAAAAAAGGCTTAATATTGCTAAATGTAAGTCTGGCAGAAATATTAATGCAGCTACCTAACGCTACGATGACCGTAATGTTTATTATAAGAAGTTTAAAAATTATGGTAATGTCTCACCCCAACCCATAAAGGACAACCTTGCGTGAGAATCATGCAATGATGATTTCTCATCCACAATTCAATAGATGACAAGTTAACTACAAAACTACAAATAGTTCAAAACGTAAAATACTCGTACATATTATAAAATGCAATTAATAACGGCAAAAGTCAAAGTACCAAATCATATTAAATCCTTGCATATTCATAAGATAATGTTCTCATACATTAACTCGGAAGGTAGTGAACTAAAGATATAGTTACAATTACAACGACTCGTGCGCAAACAATCCAGTCAGATCAAGTATTATTCTATACTGAATGCAAAAAAATGTAATGCGATAATAATTTTGAAATCTACCTACAATATATTTTTATAATAATAAAAATGAGGGATCGTTATCGAAAGTATATTAAGTTATAATGGTTTTAATAATGTGATTATTAAAGTGAAACTTCTTTGGGCGCATGAGGGTTAAATTTTTACGGAAATTAGCGTCACGTTACGGATGAAACGCAAATTAGCGTCACGAAGATATGAAACATTTTTTGTAATGCTTACATTTTTAAACTCGTGGTATCTATCCAATGAAATATCCGAATTGAATAATTCAATAAGTTATGTAAAGCTATTGAAGCAGTCTTAAATATGAAATAATTTATTTTGATAAGGATTAATACCAAGACACAAATAAAGAGCCTTTTCTAGTGGCGGTAATTCAATTAAATTTTAAAATAAAAGAACACTTATTGTGGCATAACTATAATAGTTAGACATATGCTGAACTCATCACGGGATTACATTTTACTTTGTACGCACGCACTTTTTTATTATTTTTATATAATATAATAACCTTATCACCCACTTTACAGTAGCCATGTGCATTAACTGACAAGAAATGACAGTCACAGTGAAACATACTAAAATTATAATTTCATCTACCCTCAATTTAAATGTTGAATTTATAGTAATTATTACTTTATCGGTCATATTTGTCGCAGGACCGTTGAGCGTTGGAGCAAACGTGGCCTGAAGTGCAGACCACGTCTCGGTAAATATAGCGTAGGACGCTCTCCAGCCCTATGACCTGCGCAAAGGTGCCGGTCGGGGCTGGTTGGAAGAAGTGAGGGACTGGTATTTGTAACGCAAACTTGGAGATGCCTACGTCGGACAATTTGCCGATGACATGTCATGACATTATACGTGTACTTCAATTTATGAGCACACTGCTTGGTGTCCTTTACTTTTTCATTTTCTTGACGAGAAAATATTAAATATGGTTTATTGGAGTGACCTCTTAATCTTGAAAGGAAAATCCTAAAAAAAAACTTCTTTAACCGTCTTTAACCTAGCAGAAAGAATAGTTTGTCTATGTAAGTATGTGCTATCAAAGTAATATTACCACATGGAGACCAACCTACAGGTCTAAGGTTTAAATTCTAGGTTTAATTCAAGACTAGCGTCGTAGGTCTACTGTACATTTTCTATAGGAACCAAGCTACCAAGCCTAGCAGTGGGCTGTTTTTTTTTTATTGCTGTAGGACAGCAGACAGGCTGACGGCCCGCTTAGAATTTAGCAGTTACCATCGCCTATGGATGTTTGCAACACCAGTGGCATCGCGAACACGCTGCTGTCCCATAAAGGTACTGGAACTTAGGTCACCAATGCCGGAACACAACACGTTAACAGATGCGCAATTGTTTAAGTGTCGGCCTTGATAAAGTTACTTATTAGAAGGAAAAAATATTTCAAATTTCATTTTATATGAAGACAAATTGATAAAAAAACATTTTTTTTATAGGATAGCAGACAGGCAGACGGCCCGCTTAGAATGTAGCAGTCACCTATGGGTGTTTACAACTCCAGTGGCATCTTGTGTTTGCAATGCCATGGATCGCGAAAACGCTGCTGTCCCATAAGGGTACAGGAACTTGGGTCACTAATGCCGGAACGCAACACAAGGTTATTATGGCGGCATACTTAAGACTAAAGGTGGTCGCCATCCAGACGGGCTTGAAGCCCTACCACGTAGCTAGGGTGGGTTGTTTAGTCGCCTTTTACGACAGGCCGACCCCTGCCGCAGAGGTTAGTATTCTTTCTCCGCCCCTGCACGGATAAGTTATCGGTTGGTATTTGTTATTAGTAAATAGTGATGGGATAGACTTAATTTTGACATGAACCATGCAGGTAATAACGATTTTGTGACCACTTTTATTTATATAATGGTAATGCGCCCTTGGAGTTAAGAATACTGGCCCACTGAGATATAGTATTCACTAGTTCAGGGGCCAGTGTGATCTTCTCTAGACAAATAAGTTGTTTGTACATGAACTGTAAGTTGTGTTATGTATCTTTTATGTTTAAAATTGTATCTCTTAAATAAATAAATAAACTTTAATTACTTACTTACATGTTATGCTACCTCGCTTGATGATAACCAATCTATTAGTTAAAATATTTATATCAAGCACAAGCCTTTATTTAACACATTAATTACGTACAAGAACAATTTTGTGTTTTTGTTGTCTGTACATTCTGACGTCTTTATACCGCGCTACGAGTGCAATTATATGCACATATTTAAGTTTATATTTATGCAATCCGATGCAAGAGACAATTTAATATTGGATTAAATTTTCTTTACTGAAGTAGCCATGTGTTATGACTGAAAATTATGTTAATGTAAACGATCTTTTGACAGAAGTATTAATGCAGCATAGAATTATTTCAAAGGAAACCTCAAGTGACATATGTATATAGTATTACGTATAGATATAATGCCGTTAATCCCTAAATAATAATCTAATTTAAATGTAAGTTATTAAGAACCGTTTAAAGTATTACTTATTATTAATTGTTATCAAACTCACTGTTGTCAAAATCATCTTTAAAAATATTCATAACTAAAGGGGCATGCCCATTTTTGGCCAGAAAACGCCCAACAATATGGTTTTGTTAAAAAAAACATCATGTTTTATGATAATTAATCGCAGTGTTCATTTATCCACAAAATATTGCAACATATTATGTGAAAAAAAAGTATTGAATGATAAAAATGAAAGGACATCCGTATTGATTGTTTTGTGGATAGAATATGCACCAAGCAGTGTTGCCAATTATGTACTAGTTTCGTCAAAATTATAATCGATACTGTTTATGTTGTTCGATTTGTAAGATGTGATTAATATAATTAATTCCAATATTATTCGTTGTTTATCCGATACTTATTATGATTTTATGTTAATTGAACAAGGAATTTATTTATCGCTAGGTGATTAACCATGACTTCTAATATAAAAAATCATAATAAATAAAGCTACTGCATAATTTAACTGTTTTTCTTATCTTTATTTAAAAATTCATAGAAAAAGAAATGAAAAATTAAAATAATCATCTTTAGATAATAATCTTTGAAGCGTTTTAATTAATTCGCTCTTTAATAAATTAATGATGAACGAACTTAAATCGATATTGATCTATCAATTTTATGTTTATTAAGCGGCAACATCGAATCTGATATAATGACAGCTAGGCGGCTGACGACTGTCAAGTCGATACTGTTTGCATTTGCATTACTTTGTTTTCTTGTGGATTTCTTATCTAAGCAACGAATAACCATTCTAAATGGACTCTATATTTCATATATATAGGTATTTTAATTAATGCTAATGATTCTGCTAGAAGTGCAATTAAAAAGTATTGTTGCAATTGTATTGTTGGCCGACGAACGGTAGGATGATGTGCCCATGTAATGACAGTAATATGTTATTTGGGTTGGGCACGGTATCAGATAAATATTTTCCCGCATGCTCAATTCCTGGATGATGTACTGATCATATATGATACAAATGATGTATAAGATCATAAAATGCCTATTAGATCTTATCAAAACTTAATAATGTATATGTTGTATTTAAGCAAAATGATTGTTAAAATACTGATTTGTGACAATTAAATCCATTTTATAACTTAACAATCCGGACTTTTTGTAAATCAATTCCTTTACTATTTTACTCTATAAATTACATATTATCATTTCCATATGCGTTTATGTATGGGCACCTTAAGCCGAAGTGTCTATTGTCGGTGGGCATTCCCCTTTCGAATTTAACTGTCATCGTTGCTTACCAGACGTACTCTGCTGGCTACCTCCCTGGATTTGCACTACATGTCCTGCTCCTTTGTCTTCCTCATCAAATCCTAAAACCCAACAATTCAAATACCATATACCTTAAACCTTATGGACCAATAAATGTTTTAGCTTCTAATATTTTAAGTCATTTTTACCACTAGTACGACACATTGCTTTCAGATATATTAGCTTTTTTTTGCTGTAGGACATCAGACAGGCTCACGACCCACTTAGAATTTAGCAGTTACCGTCGCCTATAGATGTTTGAAGCGCCAGTGGCATCGCGAACACGCTGCTGTCCCATAAGGGTACTGGAACTTGGGTCACTAATGCTGAAACACAATACACAGTTATTACGACGCATACTTAAGACCAAAGGTGGTCGCCATCCAGACGGGCTTGGGGCCCTACCACGTAGGCAAGCGGCGGCTTTCCCCTACATTATCTGTCCTTGATATAAATAATATATATCTAATATATCTTGATATAAAGATAGGATATATCTTGAGATACTATATAAAGATTCATACTGTTCCTTCCCTATGGAAGTATCAAATTTTCGCAAAACATGAACATGCCACTGGAGGCGAGTCTCTTGTCCATAACGCCACTGATATTTAGGTTTAGTAAATTCGGTAATTCATAGCGAGTACTGTCCATTACTCTTACATCTAAGATATAAGACTCTGTTACACACAGTTTCTGCTTACATCCTCATCTATACAAATAAATAAAATTGGATTGTCTGTTTGTAATATTAAAATAACCGCTTTTTACTAAGTGCATTCAGACGTATACACGGTACATATACCAAAACAAAATTTTTTACGATTTTCGTCTGTCTGTCTGTCTGTCTGTTTGTTCCGGCTAATCTCTGAAATGGCTGTACCTATTTTGACGGGACTTTTACTGGCAGATAGCTGATGTAACAAGGAGTAACTTAGGCTATTTTATTTTAGAAAAAAAAATAGTTTTTGTTAAAGATTTCGGAAATTTTAATAGCCAATTTAAGTTGACCTCATATATCCAAAAAATGCTTGCCAAAGGCACTATTCCACGCGGACGGAGTCACGGGCAGAGCTAGTTTTAAATAAAATTTGAAAATGGAATAACGACATAAAGCGCCACAACAATAAAAAGTACACACCAAAAAATTAAAAAAAAATTTACATTATAATATAAATGTAATTCGATTTTTAAAATAGATGCAAACGTCACTTTGATTGTTATCGATTTTGTTGCCCTATAACTACTGTCATGTCTGATCAAAACAAATCTCAATCGGGAGACAAATCGCCGGCAGACTAGACGGTTGAGACAAAAAATTCGCTTTTACACAAAAACTATTTTATTGCGACTAACGAGCGAGAAGCGATCGTATCGTAGGTATTACTTTCATCCCTTATCTGAATGCTTTTCAATGACCGCATCCCTATAATTAGTTGAAGATTGGTTTACATGGCGACTTTATATTTTTAATTTACAATAAAGTTTTACATTAGAGTTTACAAAAGAGTTTGTATAACTGGGTTTTTCTCAAAAAAGTAATTTGAAGTTTTTGTAATTAAATACATGTTTTACAATTAAGGTTGTCTCATAAAGATTTTCTGCATTAAACAGTAATCATATTTCACCAATTAGTGGGACCTTTTAATATATTGTTGATTTAACACATAACACTGACGAATAAAATTAATATTAGTTGCATCCAATGATTGCGTTTCGGAGTACGACATTCGTTCTTGACCAATCATATGGCGAAACTTCAATCCGCTTTTTGCGTCAATTACTCTAAGTAATTTTGTTTGTCCAAGAAGATATAAAAAAGCTGAAATAAAAATCACTAAATTAGGTTTTTGTATGTAACTGACAGCTATTTAATCCCCCACCGCCAAAGAAAAAACTGAACGGCCTTCGGTGTTGACTAGCAAAAAAGGTATTTGCCAGATGCTAGGGCTTCAAGCTCATCTAGATGGTAATCACTTTTGATCTCTTAATATTTCATCATAATAAGATTGTCTTGTATTAGCATGAGTGAACCAGGTTTCTATTTTCGTAAGCGGATATTTAGGTGAGCCGTCAGCCTCTGCTGTTCCACAGCTATAAAAGAAGAGTAATTCATCTGTCATCTATTATGATTCTCTAGATAAATAGTCCTGTTCTTTTTTGTTATATAAGGAATATACAATTAAAACGTCAACAATTAAAGTCCATGTAAACTAAGCCTAAAATTTTTGGTCCCAAAAGTTACCGATAATCATGTCACACGTTTTTTGTTTGAAAACCACACAGGACAAAATGGCGTTACCATCAGATTATCATAGGCTTGTATTCGGATTATTACTTAATTTTTTATTTCAACCTCACCTACCTGTTCCCGTGTGCTCGAAGTCAAGATGCCTGAATGATAGGAGCATTCCCGAATTTCACTACCATATTTATTTGACACCTTTTCCCTTTTAACATATATGAAAATATGGTTAATTTTATACTGGTGGTTCGTACAAATTAATAAGCCAAGCAAGCTTCTTAACCGGGTGAATATTTTGTTTATTATACTTATTAGAGATTTGTCGAAACATTTTGGTTGAGTGTGTTAAGATAAATACATGTATTGCTGTGACTTTTATTTTTTCATCTTAATTCTTATAAAATATTTGTGGCTATGTTTGATCAATGTTTAGACATCGATAACGATCGGTAAATATTCTAAATTCTTTTGTTTATTTAAGACGTTTTTTGAAGAATTATTCATATTGATAGTTACTAGATAAGCCTCTGCATAATATGATAAATAAATTACTGACAATAATTTACATAATAGTAAAAGTAAACTAAATTGTATGAACATTTTTTTTTATTTTATATCTTTTGTTTGTATCAAAAGACAAACTATGCGAAACTTCATAATCTGTATACGGAGTACATCAAACAACATAGCCGTGTGTTCCAGGTTGATATAATATACGGGAAGAGCAGAACAATGAACAAAGCTCAATCTTGTGACCCCCTGACTCATAAGGCGTAATAAATAAGGGTGACGACCGGGGTTTTAAGAGATATGCCGTTGCAGCAACCGCTGGGCATTACATCTCAGCAGCAGAGGCTAAGGACTTAGGATTAGAGCTTCGAAGTCGACATAACTATGTCGACCTCTCTCTGAGTCCAGCGTAGTACTACTGGTAATGCGGTTTCCCGGGATAACAAAATAGCCTGACATCATAGATAACCATTTCTTGTCAAGGATATCCTAAATGGTGACAAATAACTTCTCGAATAGTTCATTTACAGCAAAGAAAAGACACCGTTCGATTTTCCCTTCAGAGTTGAAGAGTAAGAAGGTAGCCGCGTCTGCTACCATACTGAGCCACATATTTTTGTACCTGTTTGTCGCATAAAAAGCAAAAACCTATTTTATGGTGTCTACAAATTTATATATTATTGCATCAAATTTATTAACGTACCGTGTGTTACAATCGCCTATTTGCACGCAACATTTTAAGTGACTATCAACTTTGAATAAACTTAAGTATCTAACTTTACTGCCGCACATACTCATATATTCGACGTAAGCAACTGTGTGGCTTCCGTGTCATACACTGCGCTATTTACAGCCCTGATAGTCTAGTGTTATATGCATCTTACCCTATTGACCTTATTTTATAGCCTACGGATAGTATCAAAAAGTAATAAATTATTTTTAGCTTCTGTAATAAAAGTTAAAATCTACATTGTATTTTTTCCACTTAACGTGTATCTATAGTAATCGAGTATATTATATGTGTCTAAAAATAAAATAATTTTCATCAATTAAATAAATTCAAGCTTTTTACACTCAATCAAATCTACCTTTAATTTAATTGTTATTTTATAGTTATTATATGATGATACAACTTCTTATATCGTTTTAATAATGAGTAATACTTACAAGTAAAACGTATTTTGATGTTATTGAAAAAGTAAAGGCGGTATGCACGTTTCTACCCGAATCCTTCGGTGTCGGTACGTGACAATTATATTATAATATGCACACAACGTGACAAAATCTGTCTAAATGACTTTTTTATTGCTGAAGAATAGCAGACAGGCAGGCGACCCACTTAATAGTGAGTAGTTACCGTCGCGTATGGATGTTTGCAATGCTAGGGCACCCCGAATACGCTGCCATCCCACAGGAATCTGGGTGCGTGATGCATACCGTCTTAGGATTGAATCCGTAACCTCTACATTGGTCACTTAGTATGAGGTATTATCATACTTAATGGGTAACTTCGATATCATTTATCAATAACTGTAAAAGAATAGAGAAGTGTTTTTAAAAGAATAGAGAATTTGAATTAAATATGTCACGCAGTCTCTATGTGTGATAAAAAGTGTTATTTTATTTGCTAAAGCGAGCTTAGAACATCCGCGAACCACGTCACCATAGAGTAGAAGTGAAAAGTGCAATAATTTCTCTGAAGTGTGGGATTCAAAGCTCCGGGTCATAAATGCTCAAGGCTGTTGTTGATAGTGGCTGATACACGTTCTGCTGTCGATACATTATCACTTATTACAGAAAAAATTTTGAAACAAGAGTCTCCTAATCACTGTACCTAAAAAATGTGACCTTAGCCAGTGCAGTAATTGGAGAGACATAACTTTACACTCAATGCCTTCGAATGTCCTGTGCAAGGTAATACTGGGTAGACTGGCAAAGGCAATTGAACCAGTTCTAAGGAGAGCACAGGCAGGTTTCTAGCCTAATCGCTCATGCGCGGGCCAGATCAATACACTACGCATCATTGCGGAGGAAGCATCTAAATGGCAACGAGATGTATATATAGGTATATTATATATCTTAACTTCGTCGATTTTGAGAAAGCTTTCTTCATAATCTGATCTCGCCTGGATGAGATTGGCGTTCCACTAAGATACGACCAAATTAAACTTGCCTATGCAAGTGTAATTTGGTCGTATTGGCTATCCACTGATCCAGCCGCGTCATCTCAAATTATGTCAGCTAGCATTATAATATTTAACATATAAAATCTATATAATATCTGTATATTTTAAATTATTTATAAATCAGTACACATGATTAAAAAAGTTATAAAAAGCAATTATAAAAAGTATTGTCAGGTGTGGGGTTCGAACCCACGCTCTCTTTCGAGAACCAGAGCTTAAATCTGGCGCCTTAGACCACTCGGCCAACCTGACATGCTTATAAAGTCATATAAAAGTACTACTTTTAAAACCTAAAAATAAACGTTTTCTTCTGTAAACACAAGAATATATTAGTGAAAAAGTATTTTTATTTTTTGAGAAAAATACTTCCTCCTTCCTTCGATTATTACTATTATATACATTACTTAAGATCACTTTTATTTAGCAATAAGTGCGTAAAATATACCTCGGAGCGGAAGTTTAGAAACAATTGAAGATTTATTTCCAAAATAATATCGATATAACAAGTCGAGTTTTGTCATGTGTCCATACTTTACAGAAGCTCCAAAGTAAATAATAATAAATAAATATACTGTGACAATTCACAAAGCACCATCTACCCTCGAAGTAAGTATCATAGTAATTGTGTTATGGATACTAGACAACTAATGTACTACCATACTAAATATTTTATAAATAAATGCATGCAATCGAACCCGTGACCTCCGTAGGCGTTCCGATGTTAGCCGTTACGTCACGAAGTTAGTCAAGCATTTTACAAGTTATCTTTGAATCCCCCACAGATACACATATATTTACAATTCACACCGTTATCAACACAACGATCGGATATCTCGGTGAGGTTTTTGAGCATCATACTTGCGGATAGTGGATCGCTATCACAAACTCGCAAGTACCAACAGTGGCCGACGGGTGCTGTATCCAGCCAGCATCGTCAGCTTCGGACCGCATCTTCAGAGGAAGACATCGGTCAGGAAAGCATCATCCAGTTCAAAGGTGTCCGGAGACACCTGCGCAGCAACGACGCCCCAATCCAAGGCGTGTCGTGTCACCGTGGGCGGAGCCAGTCCAAGTTGCAGGGAGCAACCGAGCTGAAGGAAGCCACGAGTGAAGGTCAACCATACAGTCCACATCATCAGTCAAGTTATCAGTTTAGTGAGTGAAGTGTCAAACGTCAATCAAATTGACGTCAAGTGAAAAGTGCATTCTACTCTGGATTGCAGTGTATTATGTGAGTCAACAAAAACTGTGAGTATTTTTATTTGTCACTGTCAGGAATCACACAATTATCATTGGGACTTTAACTTTTAACATAGTTTGCTTAGAACTTTAAAAAATTAATGCATGTTCAGTTTAGACTTAGAATAATTCCTTAAAAGTGTTTAGACGGGGAACCTATGCCCAATTTTTCTTTGATCTATAAATAATATCTCAAACACTTAGAAAATTTTGAATAATTTATATTAAGAACTTTAAAAATTTATGAATGTTAAATTTAAACAGAATAATTCTTTATAAGAGTTCATCGGGTAACCTACGCTCAATGTTTATCTGAACAAATATTTCAAATACCTTTTTAAATTTTGAATAACTTGTGCTTAGTAACTATTGTTTAGAATATTACAACATACAAATATGCAGGCCCTCATAAATTTTCAAGTCGATTTATATTCTCGCATAAATAAGGCAAGAACTAATTTTAAAAAATCTCCTAAAGATCGCATTAGTAAACAAGTTTACATAGAGAATAGAATTGAGTCAATAGACCAATTATGGCTTGAATTTTTATCAGGCCACAAGGAGTTAATGAAAACTTGTGACCCTAAAGACTTGCAAACCACGGATTATATTAAAAACGAAATTTATGATAAAACCGAAGAAATTTATTTGGACCACAAAGGCGAATTAAAGGAGTATCTTAATCAATTTAGTCACAAGGATTCATCTCAACTCGATGTAGATAAATCCAATCCAATTCACAACATCAGCATGAAATTACCCAAAATACAAATCCCATCATTTTCTGGTGAATATTCTCAATGGTTAACGTTTAAAGATTTATTCACTTCATTAGTTATAAAAAATCACACTTTGGACAATGTTCAAAGGTTACATTATTTAAAAGGGTATCTCACGGGAGATGCTGAGCAATCAATTAGACATATACCAATAGAAGGAGCTAATTTTAATAGATGTTGGGAATTGTTGAAGGAAAGATATAATAATAAAAAGTACATTTGTCATAACATTTTGAAAACATTATTCAGCCAAAAGAATATGACAATGGAATCAGCCGATAGCTTGAAATTTCTTGTAAATACTACTAACGATTGTTTAGCAACATTAATTAATTTAGGGATAGATGTAAAGTCTTGGGATGTATTAGTCATCCACATTCTAACTTTAAAATTAGACCCCGAAACACGCCGGCAATGGGAATTTCATGTGACATCAATCATTTCATCAGACGAGTTGCCCACCTATGATCAGTTTCAAGATTTTGTGAGTAAAAGATATAGAGCCATAGAATTCATTAATACAAAATCTAGTGTTACTAAAAATCAACATAACAAAATTAATACCTTTCATGTCAGCAGCACATCTTGTCCATTTTGTTCGGAAATTCACAAGTTAAGTGCATGCAATAATTTTCACAAGACCACAGTCGCTAATCGGCGTAACTTTGTTATGAAAAATAATATTTGTTTTAACTGTCTGGGAGCAAATCACTCTGTAAAAGAGTGCAAGTTAACTCGTTTTAAATGCAAGGAGTGTAATCGAACCCATCACACTCTCCTTCACCCCACAACGGGTAACAGTAAAGCTGAAGGTGGTCAAAGCACTAATCAAAAAGAGGGCTCCACCTCGTCAGCTGATCCAACACCACTTGTTTCATGCTTTTCTTCTGAAAAGGTACAACAAGTGTTACTAGCTACAGCGTTAGTAAAGGCTCGGTCGAAGGATGGCACGGATTACATAATCCGAGCACTTCTCGATCAGGGTTCTCAAGGTTCATTTGTCACCGAAGCAACGGTACAATATCTAGGTCTGAAAAAGATACCAACAACAAACAAAATTAGTGGATTAGGCAAGTCAAAAGGCTTAATCTCAAGGGCAGCGGTAATCATAGATATCAGGTCTCAAATCTACCCAAATGTCAACATATCAGTAAGAGCTCATGTCCTCAAAAGCATCACATCAATGCTTCCATCTAGTAAAGTTGAGTTAGTAGATTGGAAAGAACTAAAGGATTTAACCTTGGCTGATCCACATTACCACTCTCCAAATAAAATTGACATTTTATTGGGTGCAGAGGTGTACAGCCAAGTATTGAGGGATGGAATCTTGAAGGGTCCGCACGGTACTCTAGCCCAAGCAACAAGCTTAGGCTGGGTGTTATCAGGTGCCACAACAACTATAACTTTTAATGCATCTAAATCAATCCATACGATGCATTGTTGTTTAGAGGAAAATGATGCACTGAAAAAATTCTGGGAATTAGAATCAGACATTCAAATGCCAAGAGAGAAGCTCTTGACTAATCAAGAAAAATATTGTGAAGAATATTTTGAAAAAACACTTACCAAGGATAGCGATGGTAGATACATCGTTCGTTTACCATTTAACACCGATAGTCCAGAGGTGACGTCGTCTCAGGAAATAGCTGAAAAAAGATTAAAATCATTAGAAACAAAGTTAAGTAAGAATGAAACATTAAAAACAAAATATCAAGAAGTTATAAATGAATACTTATCTTTAAATCACATGGAAATAGTACCTAATGAAGAAATAAAAAATAAAAAGGCAGTTTACTTACCACATCACCCCGTAATAAGGAATGATAAAGAGACCACGAAGGTGAGAATAGTGTACGATGCATCCTGTAAAGGTAAAAACAATAAATCATTAAATGATCATCTATTAATTGGACCTACCTTGCAGCCGGAACTCAGGCATATTATCATGCGTTGGAGATCTGCTCCAATCTGTATTTCGGCAGACATAATCAAAATGTACCGTCAAGTAAAAACACACAGCGATGATAATGATTTCCAAAGAATACTTTGGAGAGATGAACCAAGTCATGCAATCACACATTATCGACTTACCAGAGTCACTTTCGGTACAGCGTCAGCTCCATACCTTGCAGTTAAGGCACTTCAACAAGTGGCTCGCGACTATGGTGCTGAATATCCTGCTGCTGCTGAAAGAGTGCTAAGCGATTTTTACGTTGATGATGTTATGAGTGGTTCACAAACTTTAGAGGAAGGAGTTAAAATATTTAATGAAATGAATGAACTATTAAGCAAGGCAGGATTCAAATTACAAAAATGGAATAGCAATAATGATAAACTAGTAGAAATAATGAAAGGAGAAAACAAGGATATCAAGGAAGGATTGGAAATAAAGCAAAATGAATTAATCAAAATTTTGGGACTTACCTGGAACAGAACCCGTGATGAATTTCAGTATTCTGTAAAGCTGCCGCCGCTCTCAGCACCTGTAACAAAAAGGAAAATTATAGCAGATGTATCGCGGTTATTTGATCCATTGGGATGGATAGCACCATGCATTATAAAAGCAAAGGTTTTTATACAGCGATTATGGATAGCTGGGACAGGATGGGATGAGGAACCACCAATTGATATATTAAAGGATTGGTATACTTACCGTGACGAGCTAGCTCAACTGACAAAATTTTGTATTCCCAGGTGGTTGCACACAAATTCGCATGATGCGGTTGTAGAATTACATGGCTTCTCAGATGCATCCACTATCGCCTACTCAGCTGTAACATACTTGCGTGTAATAAATGCATCAGGAGTTGTCCATGTCAGCTTAGTTGGAGCTAAAACGAGAGTAGCCCCTGTAAAGCAAGTTAGCATACCACGATTAGAGCTATGTGGGGCTGTATTATTAGCTAAGTTGTTGGTGGAGGTTGCTGGGGTTCTTAACATTCAGAAAACCAAACTTAGAGCTTGGACGGATTCCACTGTAGTGCTTGCCTGGCTGAGTAAACATGCCAGTAACTGGAAAACATTTGTAGCCAACAGAGTAGCGGAAATACAAACGACTCTCGAACCTTGCCAATGGTCCCACGTCTCTACAAAGAACAATCCGGCTGATTGTGCATCACGTGGTGTCTGCCCAGCGGATCTTGCTACGTTAGACATATGGAAATTTGGTCCGAGGTTTTTATGGGAGAAGAAAATTACATACCCCAAATTGAAAGATAATCATACTCTCGAAGAGGAATCAATAAAGGTTCACGTCGGCACTACTGAGGAATCGATTCTGGACAAATATTCTTCGCTTACAAAATTAATTCGTGTCGTAGCATATTGCAGAAGATTTGTCACAAGAAATGATTCACGAGGAAATAAGGGAACAAAGTATTTAAATACGTTTGAATTAGACGAAGCGTTAAATACTTGTATAAGACTGGCTCAAGCTACAGTATTCAACCAGGAATTAAAGGAAATCCAAGCTTATGGGCAGGTCCAAAGGAAACAGTCAAAGCTATTGTCGCTCACGCCCTTTCTTGATGAAAGAAAATTACTTAGGGTGGGCGGTAGAATCTCACATTCTCCGGAACCAGAGAACATTAAGCACCCAATTATATTGCCAAACAAATCAGCTTTAACAAATTTAATTGTCGCCCATGCGCACAAGAAAACACTGCATGGGGACGTACAACTCATGCTTAATTACTTAAGATCAGCTTACTGGATAATTGGGGCGAAAAATCTCGTAAGGCATCATGTGCGTAAATGTATCACATGTTGTCGTCACAAGGCTAGGAGTCAAACTCAGCTTATGGGGTCTCTACCGTCAGTTCGGGTCACACCTGCTCGACCATTCCTGAATAGTGGAGTAGACTACGCAGGCCCAATTATGTTGCGGACTTCAAGGGGTAGAGGACATAAGGGGTACAAGGGCTATGTATGTTTATTTGTATGTATGGTCACGAAGGCTGTTCATATCGAAGCAGTTAGTGACCTGACATCAAGAGGTTTTTTAGAGGCATTTAAACGTTTTGTGGCTAGGCGTGGGCATTGTGCAAACTTGTACAGTGATAATGGAACAAATTTTGTGGGAGCGTCTAAAGAACTTAAGGCTTTGTTCGACGCAGAGAAATCATGCATGATTCGAGAGGTAGCCGATGGTCTCGCTTTACTGGGAACAAATTGGCATTTTATACCACCCAAGGCTCCAAACTTTGGCGGATTGTGGGAAGGGGGTATAAAATCAACCAAACATCATATAAGGCGAATAATTGGCGATTCTACGTTGACATATGAGGAGATGACCACCCTTCTGAGTCAAATTGAGGCGTGTCTAAACTCTCGCCCATTAACTATTATCCAAAATGATCTAGATCAATCCGTACCTCTGACACCAGGTCATTTCTTAATAGGGGAATCCTTAGTAGCAGTGCCTGAAGCGACCTATAAAGGTCACCATCTAAGCTCTTTGAAGCGCTGGCAACTTACACAACTAATGCTTCAACACTTTTGGCGGCGATGGTCGAATGAATATTTAACGCATCTCATGCACCGTTATAAATGGTCTTATAAAGTTCCAGAACCTAAGGTGGGGGACATCGTTTTGGTGAATGAGGACGATTTACCTCCATGTAGATGGCTTTTTGGCAAAATTATTGAAAAACATCCTGGTTTAGATGGATTAACTAGAGTGGTATCTCTAAAATGTAAAAATTCTATTATTAAACGTCCCACTTCTAAACTTTGTATTCTACCAATTAGTGAATAAGTTGATGTTAATAAGTCGGGTTAGAAATTTATTGTATTAGCGCAAATTGTTATGTAAAAAAGGGAAGATTTTAATGTATTTATTGTGCCTGCCAAAGATTGTATTTATGTCACGGTGGGCGGTTATGAAGGACATTATGTCCTTGGTGGGCGGAATGTTGAAGTGTAAAAATTCATAAGATTAAATATAAGTTGTCGTATGTAGTTCTAACTTTTATAACTAGATGGCGTTGTTCGAAAATTGTAACTTGCTGAATCGCGCTATCTTTTCCCTGCATTCAATTTGTGTAAGCGAACGTGAATTTTTGTATGGATGGAGAAATTCAGAAATACACTGAATTATAACAGTCTACTTTTTGGTTTTTTTGTTCTCCAAGAAGTGACGTAAACAACGCTTTTATTATAGATAACTGATAAACTTATTATATGCTTTTTTGTAAATAAACACACATTATGCATAAACATCCTGACTCGGAACGGGAATCGAACGTGGAACTGATACAGACCGATATACGATAGCCCTTCCACGGAGGTAGTCAAAAATTTACCGAAACTACTGCCTTTGACCTTCTAAATAAAAACTAAAAATTCACAAGTTTTTTATAATTACAAAAAGAAAAATATTGATGAATGTATGGCTGATGTTACATACCACGGCTATAAAATGCAAAAAGCCAATGAGCATGATAAATCAGGGGGTCGCAAAAACAAAAGCGTATCTGAGGTAAGGCAGCTCAATCGCAGAGTGGGTGATATATTCGGGTAGATTATCGCAACAAATCACTTCATACTGTCATTGACGGTGTTGCAAGTGTTAGAAATATTAATAGACATGTTAATTTTTTACATCTAATGAAGGTTTATTTAAATGGTAGCAGGTTCGCAATTTAATTCCCACTGTGACTTTTAAGTTACTTTTAAAGCAGTTTCTCGTCTGATTTGCATATTATAGCATATTTGCCACGCACAAAGGAAGTAAGGAGAAGATAATAACGTGAAAAAACGTGCATACTAAAATCAGAGTGTATATAATCCACCAACCAGCCGTGGACAAGCCTCGTGTAGAAATCAACTATCTATTGTAACACTATTATTGAAGTGATAACTTCTTATGGGAGGACTTCTTATGGTAAACCGCTTCATTACGTAACGCGTAACGGAGCCAATCTGTCTGGCTTCCCTTTCTCTCACGCATACGGCTGCGGTAGGCAGGCTCCTCCTCTCTCACTCTAACCCACAGCGCAGTACAAATACAGTTGAGTTTTTTTCTTTTTAAAAAAATCTACATTAGAAAATAATTTAATTTAATATAATATTGAAACAGTTTTTGGAAAAATTGGAACTTCGTAAGTTAGTTATTTTTGAATTACTTTTGGTTTTACTAATAAATAAATTTTCCTTACAACATCATATTAATATAGATATAATTTAAGTGGTAACCTAAGCTTTTCTCAAGTCAATTTCACTATTAAATAGTTCAACTTAGATTAGTTTAAGTTATCACTTCTGACGGGCGTTCCGAGACGCACACGTTTTTTTTTATAAAAGCTTCAGATTAGGTTACCATCACCTTCGCATAAATCCAGATTGTTCATATTTTATCTTATGCAGATTATTTTGACATTGGAAGAGGACATGCAACGGTCGCTTTAGTTCCACTTCAGAAATAGCACTTAACAGTAAACCTGGACTTTACTTGTAGGATCGAAATAAAGACTTAAGATTCCTATTTAGATATAGAATGCCAATCGGTATCTAGGAAACTAGTAACTCCAAATATTTTTTACAATATAACAACAATATATTATTTTTATTATTGCTAATAACAATATGTAAGACTTAAAAATAATCGATTAATGAGTAATATTGCACGAAATATCTAACTAACAATTTAAAAAGGCTGAAATTGATGTCTGGAATCCGTCTAGTTTGATTTAGACTGTTGATATATATATTTATAGTATTATATGTACATACAGAATAAAATAGACTACTCATACAAATATTTGATAAATCACAGTGGAATCAACCACACAGGAAGGACTTGTATGACCACACCAATATCAGCCTTTGATATGCTATACATAGGTCTCTTCCAAAGCTTGTCGCAGAGACAAGTCTTCAGTATTATATATATATATATATATATATATATATATATATATATATATATATATATATATATATATATATATATATATATATATATATATATATATATATATATATATATATATATATATATATATATATATATATTTATACTCGCAGAGAATATTAGTCGACAGGCGCTTCTGGCTATCATTCAAATTCACATTTTTATAGTAAAACTTTAAGTCGTTACAAGTAAATGGCACTCAAAATCAAAACTTGTTGTTAATATCCCCGAAGGAGTAACTTTTTTGCATCCAAGGCTTGCATTTTGAGCCCAGTATTTAATTTGACGTCACAACTACAGCACACTTTTTTCTATTAGATCATCTTGGTGACTTTTTCTTTTCTTGAGAAAGTAATAATCAAAAATCCGGAAGAAACTGCTATCTGATAACCCAACCCCGAAACGAGACCATGTGGTATAACATATATTAGTAAAAAGGAGTCCATTATGACTTCTTGATTTAGGAAAGTGGTAGTTTTTTTCCATTTTATTGATAGAACCAGATTGTAAGAATCAATATTACAACTTATTTAGATAAAAAAAGTTATTTACTTCTATAAGATTTTAGATAAATAGCTTAAATCTAATAATATTAAATTAAGAATATTTTAACCTCACAATAGCAACACTCGTACAGGAATCATTTTGGTGTAACCTGAGAACGCCCCTTATACCGATGATTGGACAAATAAATAAATATACTTTCCGTATTCTGGTTATCTGGTTTGGGGTGTTAATAAAAATGTAGAGGAGAGACGGAATAATCTGACCAAGTGATAACATAGAACTTTGTTTTTTATTTTTCCAAATCGTAAATTCAATATAAGGTTTTCCTAATTTATTAATTTTATAAATTATTTTATTTTTAAATAAGAAAAGTGTAATCCAAGTTACATGTGTATTTTGGAATTTGATACATTGCTACATATTGTCTAATGAAAAGTGGCACGAGAAATATAAGAAAAATGCTGAAATATGCCATCCGAGTCTTCAAAAGGAAATACTATTGTATCCTATCATTCCAGTCTATGAAATAAATGCGAATGTAAACCTGTAAAACGGGGATTACCTCCCGACAAAGCTATCTTGAAGTTCAAAGTTCTATTTATTTTACGAATAACAGGTTACAAAAAGTCAAAATTTAGCAATATTCGAATCTCTGTATTGAGCCACGTGTAGCTTCCAATTTCTTTTTTGTTTATAATTATCGATTCACATTTATATTATTTAAAAATTGGTTAAAGTCCATCGTGTTACAAAAAATCCAAACAAATTTAAAAATAAAAATTAGGTATGCCAATGTCACAAAATCGAATATCATCATTTATAATTATTATACATTATATTAATAAAAATTTACAATTTGCAACTCAGAAATTCATTTTACTATAATATGCTCTTTTGCTTAACATTTCCCGTAATTTTGATTTGAATTAATTAATGTCTTGTTCAGTCTTGTATGGAAGTTCATAAACTGTCTGTCGTGTCTCCATACCAAATATGCTATGGTGTCGTACCGAAGTGTTACAGAACGACGAACATAGATATGAATATATATATATATATATATATATATATATATATATATATATATATATATATATATATATATATATATATATATATATATATATATATATATATATATATATATATAAGTGTCAATAGATTTAACTTTTTAAAATATATCTTACAAGAATTAGTTTTCTGGAAATGGCATATAGCAAGTATACATCTTTTCTGTGGTATAGTGTTTCTATTTTCCAGTATTATTGCCCCAGAATATCAAACCGTATCTTAATTGAGAAGAAACATTTTCATTATAAACTGTGATTATAGCTTTCTGATTAACAACTTCGCTTAATTTAAATATATAAAGCATGAGAAAATCGGAGAACCTTATTATATAACTCATTAATGTAGATATTAAATTTTAAATTGTTGTCTATTTGAATGCCCAAAATTTTGTATTTTATGTTCTTCTATTTTTTGTCCACAATACATGGGATCTGTAATATTTATATTAATTATTTTCTTGAAATGCATTATCTTTGTTTAAGACGCGTTAATTTGTAAGTTATTTTTATTCAACCATAATATTATATTATGAAATGCATTATGTATATTTGATTCGTAATTATCAACATTATTTCCGTCAAATATTTATAGTACTATCGTCAGCAAACAGTATAATCTAACAGATTGACCGCAATCGTTGCATATTTGTTCAATTGTATATTTTAAAATGTTATAATAACCAAATATATGTAAAATAAAACTACAATAAATATAGAAGCATACTTTATAGAATATTAAGCTTTAAGTCATAACTCTGCCAAATTAAAATCTCAATAAAATTACCATTCGACAACTTAATTGATATTAATGAATATTCAGAAGCAAATTAAAATTATAAAAACCGTATAAAATTACGTTTGAATAATTGACGTCATTCAAATAATTTCATTAAATGCACTTCAATAAAGTGATTAATGATCTGCATTAATTGATTTCACCTTTAGACATTTTGTGATTGTTATTATGTAAAAATCATGATAGTATGACCTTCCTTCTTTATTTTTCAAGGCCGTTAGATTTTTAAGATTAAAAGCTGTTCTAAGTGTATGTTTTGATTTTTTCATTTACAATTAAACATATAATTATGGACATCTATATCATGTATAGAACTTATACTATGTAATCGTAAGATTACTGAAATCTATACACATTTAAATAATAAAATTTTGAAGGTAGAGTCAGTGATTGAGAAGCTGAAAACTAATAGACTAGCCTGATATGGTCATATAATGCGAAGAATGCTTTTATCCGTGCAGGTGCGGAGAAAGAATACTAACCTCTGCGGCCGCGGTCGGCCTGTCGTAAAAGGCAACAAAACAACCCACTCTAGCTACGTGGTAGGGCCCGTCAAGCCCGTCTGGATGGCGACCACCTTTGGTCTTAAGTATGGAGCCATAATAACCTTGTGTTGGGTTTCGGCATCAGTAACCCAAGTTCCTGTACCCTTGTGGGACAGCAACGTATCCGCGATGCTTCTGCAAACACCCATAGGCAATGGTAACTGCTAAATTTTAAGTAGGCCGTCAGCCTGTCTGCTGTCCGACGAAATGCTAGAAATGAGAATGGGTGGATATAAAAGGAGGGGTAGGCCAAAGAAAAGACGGTTGGATTGTAAAAGATGATATGACAAAAAAGTGTGAATGTTGAGATGACGACTAATAGAGGAGAGTGGAAGAAGAGAACATGTTGTGCCGACCCCACATTTGTGAGAAAGTTTCTAAAAGATACCTTACGCTTAGCAGTAAATTAAATTTAAAAGGATTTTTATTTATACACTTTTTAAATGTAATAAAACTAGTACCAACTTACCCGCGATTCCTTCATCGATGTGAATGGTAAGGACAGGGTGGCCGGCGTCTGTCGTCCTATCGTTACCAATAAATTAGAAGCCACTAATACAAGCTTTACCTTACAGAAGACTGGTCGTGTCAACCCGCCACTAATGTACTATAGCGATAACACTTTCAAAATCACTTATGTTTAAGCCTCCAGTTTATTTAAACCTATTTTAACAGTATTTTCATTATCTCGCGTAGATCTATACGGAATGGTGTTCAGAAATCATATTCGCGATATTAAGGTTGAAGAAAATTACCTCTTATATGACTGCCTGAATATTTAAAATTACTTTCTGGTTAAAATTGATGCAATGGCTCAAAGATCAAAAGTATCTCAGAAACAAATATATTTTAAAAGATTCAATCTGCATTTACCTAATCTATTATTACAGATTTACTTCTACTTAATTTCCTATGTTCAAGGAAATAACGTACTAAACTCTAACATTTTGAAAAATAACGAAATATTCCACATTTTTCAAATTGTAAATAATCTCAGTTAACGCCGTCGATTAAATAGCATTAAAATACAAAAATAAATATCATCCAATGTTCACAGTATGAATGAAAAAAATTACAATATTTACTCTAAGGGCATCAACTACCTCCATCGGTTGGAGATCTTATTTTCCGAATTGGTGAGACACACCCATTGCTGACCAGCGCTCACGATACTCCTATAAAAGGTGATTAAGAAGGAGCCCGGAAGAGCTTTTCACTGCAGCGAGTCGACCGATCTTTTTCAGTTGCATATTTCACACACAAGCCTGGTTCCTGTCATGGCCGAGCAGTACCGCCTTAGAGTATTTTCCTCCATCCAAACCAGAAGAATATCGTTCTATTGAAAAACGTATGAAATAGTCTTTAAAATGCAGTCTAAATTACAATAAAAACAGCTCCTGACTGCTAAACGACCAACTCATTACCGCAACATTGTTCTCAGACACTAACCGTTAATTACGACTAAATTTAAGTATTATGTTTCATCTTACACCACTATAATTTGGGAACCTCATAAAACGTTAGAGTGTATTAAAAACCGCGAAATAAATTAACGAGTGATTATTGTGTTCGGTTGTATGCTAAATTAATAAATATGGTTATTTAGTTTGTTGCAGTTAACGATAATAGTGTATATTAACAATTTGGATATCCAGTTAGCCGTGTCGATAATCTCCTAAAAATAAGGCCTCATAAGTATATTTACTTACAAAAGAAAATATATCAGTTGTCTAGTACCCATAACGCAAATGCTCTTCTTCTTACTTGGGACTAGATGGAGCTGTATACGCACATGATATTTATTATTCTTTATTTATCACATTTCCTTTATTATTTCGAGGCTATGTTAGATTGACAAAAAGGTACACCCAGAAAAAACTACTTGAGACTAAACACAATTTTGTCCTCATTGAGGGTAGAACGTAAGGACATGGACAAGGCACGTAAGGACATGTCTGAATCAGTGGGGTCACCAATTAGATCATCTCTTTTCTTGGTTAGGCTCTTGGATGACTCGTTAAACACACATCATGTGTGAATGGCACATTAGCGTATATATAGTATAAATAAATAATATTTTGTGATAATTCACACAGTGCTATTTAATCTTGGGATTAGTTTGGACTAAGTAGTATAGCACTTGTGTTATGGGTACTAAACAACTGATATACTACTTATATACCTTTTTTTTGTAAATAAATACATATTTTAACATAACACCCAGACGCGAGACGGGAATCGAACCCGTGACTTCCGCAAGCGTACCGAAGTGTGTTATCCGTTACACTATAGAGGTCGTTAAGCTTTTCTATGGATAATATTAATATTTTTAGTATATCATTAACTTAGATAACTAGCAATTTATTATGATCAATGAAAATTTACTTTTTACGGCTTAAATCCTGGAATCGGTGTTTTAGTCAGTGTAAACAGAGAGTCGTGTTAAAATGGACATTTTTATGGGTATAATGAAATTAAGACTCTCACTCCCGGCCAGTATCCCAGCGATGGTCTGGGGCAAGCCGGATGAGACACCGTCGCCTCCTTCTGCGAGACAGTTATGTCCGCAAAGGAGGCGACGGAGAGGGAAAGGGAGCGCGCCAGGCTCCCCTTCCGTTTACGCAGGGCTACTCATCGTCGGAGATTGGCGACAGACCTCCGACCGCCGTAGTGGGCTGCAGCCCGTACACGCAGGCCGAGATAGGGGCGCGCGTCGGTGTTCAACGCGCCCAGCTCACCCCTGCGTGAGAAGGAAGATGCCGGGGCTTATCAGCCCCTCCGGCTTTGAAGAGGCTCGCGAACGTGTGCCCGTGCCTGTCGGGGCTACGGCCTGATTAATCCGTCGCGTCCCGTGGCCTCGGCATTTAAGGCGTATGAAGGAAATCTTTTATACAATATACAATAAAAATATTTTATTGTGTATTCATCTACAGAGCATATTGACAACATGTTTTACTCTCCTACCTACACAATAGGAAATTAAAAATATATGCAACACATAACAAAGAGAAGAAAATTGTTTGTTTGGGAATTGTAACATATATAAATAGAAACATAAATTAGAAGGTATCTCTAAATTGTCATTAGTTGGCGGACACGCTTGTTTAGACGAACGTTGATCACCCAGAAAATTTTTGGATTTCTGTATTTACACAATTTGAAAATAAAGCCTTTACATCAAAAAGAGCAATTGAGTACATGAAAAAAAAATATACTTAATATCTGTACTAAATAATGAAAAAGACAACATTCTTAAGGATAAATTATCGAAGACATCGCAGCGTGTTTTATACTTACAAACCGACGCTACTACTTGTCCAGATATTTTTACATGCGATGTTAATTCATAAATTAATAAGATTACGGTTCGAGCATAAAGATAGGTAGACGGCGACATGTTTCGATTATTGAATGAGCATTGATGCGTCCGTTCGATTACGTACGGGCTGCTCGTATGCTCCGCGACGATCGTAAAAAATTAAACGCAAAATAAATTAAATTACAGTGCGCTCTTGAGTAACGAACTATATACACTTTTGGAGAACAAAAATTACAACAACAACACATACTACATACATTCAAGAAAATATAATATACTAGCAGCCCGTCCCAGCTTCGCACGGGTATTTAACAAAAAATTAAAAATTAAACCCTTCTATTTTTTCGGTCTCGGGGAAAAACCTCTCTTGACGGGGGGACCGAGGGATATAAGGGACTCCGGAAAAGATGTTCGACCATCCGACTACCCACTAAAAAACCCCGCTGTTCTCCTATCGCCTACGCCCGGGCCCACGGATATATGGCCTGCCGATCTCGTGGCCCGGGCCGGCGCCGGCCCACGCTTTGTCTTAAAGCGGGCCCCTTCTAAAGTGCTGGCGCCAGGGGGTCAGGGTTTCGTCCCCCCAGCGCTCTCTTGTAACAACTTTAGGAGTTGAGGGGGGCTGCGGAACAGCACGCGGCCTTCTCCCTCGCGGCAATAGTGCGGGCGGTGGATCCTCCCCCAAGGGGCCGCCCGCGGCCGCTTTCTACGGCGGCCGGAGATCGTTGCCCGCCCTCCGGCGCCGACGACGCGGCCTACGTTGGCGGGAGGGGAGTGCGGTGGCGGACTCCCGCTCCCGTTCCGCCGCCTCCCTTGCAGACACTACTGCCTCGCAAAAGGAGGCAACGGCCGTCCATCCAGGATCGCCCCCGACCATGGACAGAACCAGGGCCGGGAGCGACAGGTCCGCGGCCAATTCCGGACGGGACTCGCATCCCCGTCGCGTGCTAGTCAGGCGTGAGTACGACTACCAGACGACACTCCAGAAAAAGCAGAGTCGCCTGACGTCGTAGTCGGCCCAGCAAGACCAACCGACAGCGAGGATGGAATTCCCGCCCCGGGAACACTCTCTGTGCAGGCGCAGTCGAAATAGGCATGGTTTCGACTACCAAATCAGGTCCCAGGGTAGAACCCGGGACCCCAATCAGTATTCGCAACCATCCCACCGGGGACCACGCCACGAACAGAGAACTAAGTTGGAAAGGATGTAAGAGGTAGACGGAAAGAAAGGTAGGACTCTGTCGCCTCGAACGGAGAGGGGAGTGAAGCGACGGATGCTCGGGCACCTCGGGTACGCACATCCGTGCACTCCTCGGACAGAGGAGCGCCCCTGAGGGCAAACCCTTCTATTTGCGTCAGGTTACTAAAAAAATAAAATTATAAAGAAAGTTTGAATATTATTATTTCTATGAGTTTTTGTTTTAATGAATTTTTTGTTATTAATTTTTATTTATTTTCGTTATTTTTTAATAAGTATTCTAATTTTTGTAAAAACCCCAGTGACGCACGCCTACATTGCATAAGGTGATGCCTAGCTAGCCGAACAGGGTGAGCGGCTACCACGCAACATTTTTCTAATACTTACATTTTTAAACTCGTGATATCTTTCGAATGGAATATCCGAATTGAATAATTCAAAAAGTTATATAAAGGTATTGAAACAGTTTTGAATATGAAGTAATTTATTTTGATAAGGATTAATACCAAGATCCAATTAAAGAGCCTTTTCTAGGGGCGGCATTTTAATTAAATTTTTAAAATAAAAGAATACTTATTGTGGCATAACTATAATAGTTAGACATATGCTGTCGCGACACTTATTGTAGATAATAATGTGTTCTGCAAAGTTGTAGTACATTATTTTATTCTATCATCAATAGTTTTCGCAACGCACGCGATTTAAATAATATTTTAGGTAATTATTTTACACTTTGAGTTACATTATTGGAGTTTTAGTAAGGATCCCTAATTTTTTTGAAAATATAATATAGCCTATGTCACCCGGGGATAGTGTAGCTTCCCAACAATGAAATAATTTTTTAAATCGGGTCAGTAGTTTCGGAGCCTATTCAAAGCAAACAAACAAACAAACAAACAAACAATCAAATCTTTCTTCTTTATAATAGTAGTATAGATGATGACATACGCTACAGACGCAGTATGTGATTTTTTTAAATAGGTTCAAGGATGTAAGGAATTAGAAATAATTCCAAATTCAAAATCCTATAAACTCCAACACTATACACACCACTTCACGTAGGAACGTAGCAGAGTAATGTAGCCACTCGTCGGTCATCTGTATAGGAGACACGCCCACGACCGATTACTGCGCCGGCTGAAAGTCAGTCGCCAACATCCGACGACGAGTAGGTCTGCCTGCTAAGGACATGACTGTCTTGCAGAAGGCGACGGCGTCCCTTTAGAGTTTAAGTCAATTCTTGTATATTACTAAACAACGGACAATACTGAAGTCCTGTAATATTTTAAGAGTTCGAGGTTGGGTCATATGGCAGTCTCCCCCATGAATCTTAATTTAGATAAATCTATATCACCTATATTCTTTGACTAAGCGCCAGAAAATTATAAAGGATGTTCCAAAGTATAGCATGTAGTTTTTATTTATTTATTGTAAAGTAAAATTATATTTAGTTCGGTTTTGGATATTGGCTGAAAAAATACAACGTTACGTAATAAGGTTATCTTTAGCCTGGTACTAAAATCAGCATCGCTATATTGGTGTTATAAATATATACCTTTTGAAGCTTTGGAATAGACGTTATTGCATTGTTAATATTTTGAAACAAATTGCTAAACTCTGTAGAAGTAATGGCAGATCTCTTATAGCAAGCAAATTATCAGACGTTAATATATCTATACCAGTAAAGGAAATGTTAAATAATATTTCACAAAGGTAACATTGGCGAGACATAATTGCGGCGACAAATCGCAAGATGCGAGCAGCGAGCCATTACGGTATTCCACACCACTGCCTGACCCGTCAGATTCTATCTAAGAACATATTAGTAACCTAGCATCTTATGTTTTATACAGCACACATATAAAAGAACTATTACTATTACAACTATTACAAGAATAAAAGTTCATTGACGACCTATGTAGCGCCATGCTTTCGCACGTCTGTTGGAAACACGGGTTTGCGGACCGTCCTGAGTCAGGGTTTTTATGTATAAGATGTATTTATTTTTTAAAAAAAATTAACGAGTTGTCTATAACATAAGCTACTTACTTTAGGAACAGATGGTGATGTGTGAATTGTCACTGTATATTTGCACTAGTTCTCCTCAACTCAAGTTCTCCTCTGCAACATTATAATAGAACAGAAATTCAACATTGCCATTGTCAATCTGGTTTAGATCAAGGAGAAGAATACACTATTTCTTTCCGAAAACATCATAAAACCCGGTAACCCGTTCTATTTTTTAGGATATGGAGGTCAGGCGGTTGACATTCTAATAAAAAACAAATGCACAATATCTGCTTCATCTATTTTCTAATTTTTATTTGCAAAATAAAGGATGTCTTGGGTCCTTTCTATTTTTTTCTGTTCTGCGCAAGTCTAGTCCAGTATGGTAAGTATTATAAAAGAGTTTTCAACGATAATTAAAGCAAAATAATTATATAACTCAGTAAATTAGTAGCTGGAATATTTTAAGATAAATGCGAATATATTATTACCAGTGAGGAGCATAAATAACAAAGAAGGCACACCGGTGATTGATTTCCAGGTCGTAAGGGCAGTTTTATGACAGTGCGAACTGCACAGATCATGTTCTCTGACCTCGTTAATATTATTTACGTTTTATTTACAATGTTGTGAAGCGCAATTCGTTTTATGACTCCCATGTACATTTTAATCAGTGTTGTATAAATGGAAACAAATAATCGACAAGCTATTGATCAGGTAGTCCTATTCGCAATTCGGAGTCCGTGTTTTAACTTCACAGGTAGATCATAGAGCAAAAAATTTGTGTGTTTATGGATATCCTTATTTTTCGCCATGTTACAAATAAGAATAAAGTTAACCTTACTAAGGAGTTTTGCAGATAATACAAAAGGAACACTTCGGTTTTTGCCATTGGAGTGAAGGTATCAGACGCAAGTGTAAGAACCAAATTTAAGGACAACTATTATAGCTTTGTCTTAAGCCTTCTTAGAAAATAAACACAGTCAACAGAAAAGGCATGCTGAAGCTTTGTCCTACGATGCTACCGAGCTTAACTTAGAACTTGACCGGGCCTGTTATGATAAGTTGAATGAATGCATCGGGCATCAATGCAGATTAGTGACACCCTTTTATCTGCATCTAAAAAGTCAGAATAGTATCTGCCATATTATATGGTGAGTGGAATGTTACAAGATAAAAAGTATGATAGAGTTACATCTTACATCCAACAAAGGAGCGAATGTTAAGATGGATGTGCGAAGTTACGAAAATGGATAAAATTAGAAATTAATATATCAAGGGAAGTTTTAAAAGAGCTTGTAGCAAGGAAACTGCAAAAAATCTAGTAGACGAATACAAAAATGACGAAGAATATGAAATTGAGGAAAACGGAATGCGAGAACATGTATTGTGGACCTAAAATAATGTGGGATAATGACAAGAAAAGCAAGAAGAGAGAGATAGCATTGAAAAATCACTAACCGAAATCCTAAAAGCTCGTTCATAATTTAGCAAGGTGCACCAGGACTCAGTCGATAACTCCCTCTTGCACGAAAAAAAAACAAAATATCATTACAGCTTAATAATAGCCATTAACAAACAGTGAAAGCCATTTACAAATCAATACGAAAACAATACCATTGATTGATGGGCGTCAAGTGGACTAAGTATTGGCTGGTATAATTACAGGCAACTCTACCGACGCGTATACTGACATTACAATATTTTGACAACACAATAGATGGACAGACCATATTACTTTGTTTGATAATGGTGCTTGACCGTGAGAATATATGTTATAAAAAAATTTGCATTCAATATTCTGTTGGTGAAATCGATTGCTTGCTTAAATGTTTACCAGCTGGATGACCGAGCTTTGCTCGGTATTTTTTTTTTTTATAAATTGTGTTTTTTGGAAATTTACAATTGATTTTCTTAGTCTAACCTCAAAGCAAACACTCATTGACTTCATGTTACTTAACAACGCCATCTGCTGGAATAGCTTTAGTGTCGTTGTGTCGTTAAAGCAATTTAAAAAAAATAGTATTATTATTCGCCGATAGATGTCAGGAAGAGTCACCTTTTTGTTATTTTTCTTCCAATAAAAAAAAAAGCGAATAAAATGACATTTTCTAGAAATGATTCCTAGCTAGATCGATTTATCGCCCCCGAAACCCTCCGTATACTAAATTTCATGAAAATTGTTGGAGCCGTTGTATTTACAAATTCTTGTATATATATATATATACCTAGTCAGGTCATAAATTCTGTCACATGTTTAATGTAAAATAATTGTAACAAGTTTATTAATTATGTAACCATTCATATACCAAAATGAACTTAACAAAACATAGATTCTTATGACATTAAAGTTTATTCAAAATGACCTCCGTGATTTTGAATACAAGCCTTCAATCTGCGCGGCCAGTTGTCTATCGCAGCACGAACGAGGTCCATGTCAATATCGGCGGCTGCCTTAATCAAGGATGTCTTGAGTGACTCCAAATTGGGATGAGGCTTTGAGCACGCCTGTTCCTCCAAGTGTTGCCATATCTTGTAATCTAACGGATTCAAATCTGGACTGGAGGAGGGCCAGTCTTCGTGCCGGATGAAGTCGATTTCACGCGCCGCCAGCCAGTCTTGTGTGCTCTTCGCTCTATGAGCTGGCGCCGAATCTTGTTGGAATACCCAGTGCCTGTTATTGAACATGGTATGAGAAACAGGTTCCACAAGGTTCGTCAGGACTGTATTTTGATACACAACAGCATTCGTTTTTACACCTTTCTCACAAAAATGTACCTCTGTTAAGCCCCAAAAAGAAACTCCCAACCATACCATGAGCGAGGATGGAAAATGACCTCGTTGGACACGCGGAATACGGTTGCTCGCTTCTTCACTACTGTGTGCGTACACCTTATCATTTTGTTTGTTGTAGCTCTCTTCTACGGTAAACATTTTTTCATCCGAAAAAAGAATTTCCCGATATTTTTTTCCCGCGTACCGCTTCAACAAAGCGCGGCATCTCTTCAGTCTCAGGTCCATTAGACGAGCATTCAAACGATGTCCTGTTTTTCTTCGATATGCCCGAAGCCCTAAGTCTTCATTTAACACCCTTTTCACCGTGGTTCTGCTTAACCCCATCTGAAGGGCCAACAGTTTCTGCTTACGTTTGGGATTTCTTTGAATTCGTGCCTTCACAGCTTTTATCACTGCTGGAGTCCTAACAGACCGAGGGCGACCACTTCTTGACCTGTCATCTACACTAGAGTCTTCATTGTATCGTTTGATGGTACGATAAACGAATCTTTTGGTTATATTCAAATTTTTCAGTATGTTAAAAATTTGAATTGGCGCGTAACTGTAACGATGCAACGCAATAACTGCAACACGGTCTTCTTTAAGCGTCCACTCCATATTTAAAAATGAGTAAAATTCTAAAAGTTATACATTTTTATTTTCATGAACAATTCGAAATTCGAATTCAATAAACTTTTTTGTGGCCAGCATTCTAAAAGAAAAGTTTTTACTGTGTGACAATACTTATGACCTGACTAGGTATATATATATATATATATATATATATATATATATATATATATATATATATATATATATATATATATATATATATATATATATATATATACCTAGTCAGGTCATAAATTCTGTCACATGTTTAATGTAAAATAATTGTAACAAGTTTATTAATTATGTAACCATTCATATACCAAAATGAACTTAACAAAACATAGATTCTTATGACATTAAAGTTTATTCAAAATGACCTCCGTGATTTTGAATACAAGCCTTCAATCTGCGCGGCCAGTTGTCTATCGCAGCACGAACGAGGTCCATGTCAATATCGGCGGCTGCCTTAATCAAGGATGTCTTGAGTGACTCCAAATTGGGATGAGGCTTTGAGCACGCCTTTTCCTCCAAGTGTTGCCATATCTTGTAATCTAACGGATTCAAATCTGGACTGGAGGAGGGCCAGTCTTCGTGCCGGATGAAGTCGATTTCACGCGCCGCTAGCCAGTCTTGTGTGCTCTTCGCTCTATGAGCTGGCGCCGAATCTTGTTGGAATACCCAGTGCCTGTTATTGAACATGGTATGAGAAACAGGTTCCACAAGGTTCGTCAGGACTGTATTTTGATACACAACAGCATTCGTTTTTACACCTTTCTCACAAAAATGTACCTCTGTTAAGCCCCAATAAGAAACTCCCAACCATACCATGAGCGAGGATGGAAAATGACCTCGTTGGACACGCGGAATACGGTTGCTCGCTTCTTCACTACTGTGTGCGTACACCTTATCATTTTGTTTGTTGTAGCTCTCTTCTACGGTAAACATTTTTTCATCCGAAAAAAGAATTTCCCGATATTTTTTTCCCGCGTACCGCTTCAACAAAGCGCTGCATCTCTTCAGTCTCAGGTCCATTAGACGAGCATTCAAACGATGTCCTGTTTTTCTTCGATATGCCCGAAGCCCTAAGTCTTCATTTAACATCCTTTTCACCGTGGTTCTGCTTAACCCCATCTGAAGGGCCAACAGTTTCTGCTTACGTTTGGGATTTCTTTGAATTCGTGCCTTCACAGCTTTTATCACTGCTGGAGTCCTAACAGACCGAGGGCGACCACTTCTTGACCTGTCATCTACACTAGAGTCTTCATTGTATCGTTTGATGGTACGATAAACGAATCTTTTGGTAATATTCAAATTTTTCAGTATGTTAAAATTTTGAATTGGCGCGTAACCGCAACGATGCAACGCAATAACTGCAACACGGTCTTCTTTAAGCGCCCACTCCATATTTAAAAATGAGTAAAATTCTAAAAGTTATACATTTTTATTTTCATGAACAATTCGAAATTCTAATTCAATAAACTTTTTTGTGGCCAGCATTCTAAAAGAAAAGTTTTTACTGTGTGACAATACTTATGACCTGACTAGGTATATATATATATATATATATATATATATATATATATATATATATATATATATATATATATATATATATATATATATATATATATATATATATATATATATATATATATATATATTTATATATATATTTATATATATATATATATATATTTATATATATATATATATATATATATATATATATATATATATATATATATATTTATATACCTATATATACAAGAATTGCTCGTTTAAAGATATAGGATATGAAAAACAAAAGAAATAACAGTTATGTATGCAGGGGCGGAGAAAGAATACTGACCTCTGCGTCCGACAAACATGGCGAGAAAACAACCCTAGCTACGTGGTAGGGCCCTAAGCCCGTTTGGATGGTGACCACCTTTGTTTTTAAGTATGCCGCCATAATAACCTTGTGTTGTGTTCCGGCATTAGTGACCCTGGTTCCTGTACCCTTATGGGAGAGCAGTGTGTTCGCGATGCCATTGGCGTTGCAAACACCCATAGGCGAAGGTAACTGCTAAATTCTAAGTGGACCGTCAGCCTGTCTGCTGTCCTACAACAATAAAAAAAAGTTACGAATAAAATGATTAGTATATTTGGCAGCCAGTACTTATCATATAGGACTGAATGGAAAAGCCGGGGATGTGAGATGTGACGTATACTTTGGGAGACCTATATCTAGCAGTAAAAGACGTAGAATTGAGAATTGACCGACAAAAATAACATTAATGAAAATATTGTTATATTGTAAATGTGATATAATATATGCTATATGTAATTTGAATAGAGAACTTTTTAATAATAAGGCTGAGATCGCTAGTTAACACCGTACCTATTACTAGCTAATAGTAGCTAGTAGTAAAACTAGACTAGCAGCTAGCTAACTAGACGTAACAATAAATGTCACATATACAATAAAACACTTTTCTTAGTATGTGAATGGTGCAGTGTTTTCCTTCAGATTTTGAGGGCGATGGTAAATAAAATATCAGGCGAGAGTTGCCCTGAAACTAACGTTACGACTCTTCCGGTGCTGAATGATCTGAATACATTTTAAGGGACGTAGGTTGGAGTCGATCCCTAATTATTGGCTGTTGAATTGGTACAGTACGTGGAGTTTCGGCGGGCCACTGACGACGTTGTCAATAATAGTCGACTCCGCTGATGTGGATTACGCTCAATGAAACACACTTCACTATACTTGTAAATCTTGAATATTGCATATTATGTACAAAAATCATAAGTTATAATTTGACAACATTGTGAGATGTCAATGACGCAGAGTTTCGAGCTAGAAGGGTGAATTGTGTCGTCTTTTTGTTTAATTTGGAATTATGAATATAATTTCAAAAATTTAACGGCTTGACTATATAGAGTAAGAAACTATTTGTTAAACAATCAAAAAGTATAAATTAAAAGTACCTAAATTGAGAAAATGTGTTGTGCGACCTGAGGGGTTGCTACGACATAAAAAGGACGTGACACACTTGGCACCGCCAAGGCTTGCAATCAATTTCACCTTGTAACAATAGATAGTATACTTACTCCAAGTTTCCTAAATGTTCAAAATAAAACGCATAGAAAGAACAAGAGTAAGTAAAGTTAAAAACTTTTTTATCCGTAATGCATACAGATCTAATCAATTTGATTCAAAATTGTATTCTTCTAGTATTTATTTCATTGTATTTGTGAGTAATTAAATGACCACCACATTCACACACCAACCATATATAATGAGAAAGACCGAAACTAAAATAACAAATAATAGTTAAAGGATTTACAGTTAAGTTTAGATAATTGAGTTTGGTTGAATTAATTTTCAATTCTCGGTAAGTATATTTTATTAAGTGGCGTTGACAGAAATATATTTCAACTATAAAATCATCAAAGAAAAAAAATTATAAGTTTAAAGAACAATCCATTCAAACAAGGTGAAAGACCTGATTGTCTTTAGAACATATTTCGTTTTTAACAATGCACAATAGGTGAAACAAGCGCTCATGACCTTTGACTAATGCACTGTCTATCTGTATGATAGCTGATAGCCAAAACTTGTAATTAGTCCATGATTAAACGCCGATATAACGTTGCGGCTGCTCTCACGCTCGTTAGGGTTGTTAAACCATCGAAAATAAACTAAAAAATACTAAGTTCCCTTAATCCGTGCAGGGGCGGAGAAAGAATACTACGGCCGGGGTCAGCCTGTTGTAAAAGGCGACAAAACAACCCACCCTAGCTACGTGGTAGAGCCTCAAGCTCATTTGGACGGCGACCAACTGTGATTTTAAATACTATATGCAGCCATAATAATCTTGTGTTATGTTCCGGCATTAGTGACCCAAGTTCTTGCACCCTTATAGGACAGCAGCGTGTTCGCGATGTTACTGGCGTTGCAAACACCCATAGCCGATGGTAACTGCTAAATTCTAAGCGGGCCGTCAGTCAGCCAGCTGTCCTACAGAAATTAAAAAAACTAATCTTGCCAACTTGACTATGTTTCAATAAAATATTATACAACTTTTAAAACACTCTTACCTTGAATGTGTCCCATCAAAGGTTAGATATCCCAAGAAACCAAATATTCTAAACATTTTTCAATTGTTCCCTACTGGGGACATAGAGGGTTACTCTTAAAGAATAAGTTAAATTGTCAGATCATATACCTACTGCGGATAGATGATGCTATCTAGTTTTGTTACGCTTTAAATCATTTCCTGCCACTTTTATGCAGTACCGCACCAGATGCAGCTTAGTCTTTTTATTGGCTAATTCGGCTAGAGTTTACTCAAGTCTCATTTTTTGTGAATGTCAATTAAAAATAACTAAGGTATAAAATAAGTATAAACTGAGATGTACAAATATACTGCGTTCATCTTTCATTTGAAGATTCATTAGCAAATTTGAACTTAATTGTGTGTGATAACCCTAACTTCGATGCGCTTCTCGGAAGTCACTCCTAAGGTTTGTACCTAAAAGGTTTTAGATTAGATAATTACACGTAATAGGGACGGAGAGATCATGATTTTTTAAATTTAAGGGTAACTGCCCTGTCATATATCCGTCAAAAATTTCTTCTTCCAGGAGCAAAGATTTTTTTTGGAGTTTTATTTAGACTCTCTAGTCACGTGGTTATTACAACTTCGATAGGGTTTGATCGGCGCCAGGGTATATTTGAAATTTTCTCTCTCTTTTTTTATCTAGAACTTTCATTTCATCAAACTTCTACATGTCATATAACAACAAAGATATACTAATACTGAAAATATGAAAAAAAAATTTAACATATCCTTGCAATCTGTGAAAGTCAGTGTCACCGGGATTTCTCATAACTCTGAACTCACCGGCACGATGATACCAGCCCATTTGCATAGCCACTGGACAAGTTTTTGTATTATAGGTTTTACTGCATGCTTGATCCGTTTTATCTATATATATATATATATATATATATATATATATATATATATATATATATATATATATATATATATATATATATATATATATATATATATATATATATATATATATATATATATATATTTTATCTATATATATATATATATATATATATATATATATTTTATCTATATATATATATATATATATATATATATATATATATATATATATATATATAGATAAAATATATATATATATATATATATATATATATATAAATATATATATATATATATATATATAAATATATATATATATATATATATATATATATATATATATATATATATATATATATATATATATATATATATATATATAATATATATACATTTTTTTACGAAAAGTAAACGTAACCTATTGTCAAGTAAAAGTTTTAATTATGCAGTATCATTCATCATTTTTATACGTGTAGAGGCGGAGAAAGAATACTAACCTCTGCGACCAGGGTCGGCCTGTCGTAAAAGGCGACAAAACCACCCTAGCTACGTGGTAGAAAAACTACAATTATAAATGGTTCAATTAAGCCATTCTATTACGTACACTGTGCCAGATATGCTATCCGTCTATTTATTTTAATTCAATTATTTTGTTTTCGCAGTAACTATTTTAATTTTTTATGACCTACAAATCGAACATGAAGATAAATTTAAACTCAAAACATAAGGAAGCCACTTGTTGCGTAAGTACAAATAGGTTCACCTTATCTCGAATAATGTTCTCTCAGTTCCTTAAGCTCGGTAAAAACTCCTATAAAAACCCGGCCAATATAAGTTATTTATAATTTTCAACTCCAAGCCCGTCTGGATTGCGACCACCTTTGGTCTTAAGTATGGCGCGATAATGACCTTATCTTGTGTTCCATCATTATTGACTCAAGTTCCTGTAGTGTTCCTAATGGTTTATGGGACAGCAGCGTGTTTACGATGCCACTGGCGTTGCAAACACCCATAGGCGACGATAACTGCTAAATTCTAAGTGGGCCGTCAGCCTCTACTGTCCTGCAACAACAAAAAATTGGGATTTGAGCACTATTTACCGTATAAATACGATATACCGGTTAAAATAAAATGTTATGCAATTATATCTTTTGCCGCCAGTATCAAATCATGATTTTAATGAAAAATTACTGATTTCTGATTGTTATCATGAAAATATAGCGAACAAATCCTTTCGTCAGATTTACTCAATAATATAAAATAATAAATACAATATAAAATAATTTCATAAGGTTATTATGAAACACTAATTTTCTTTCACAATATTGATCTATATCGTCCGCACATTTATATAGTAGCGGCTTCTAAAACGATTTCTGATTTTGACAAGTTAATTTTCACGTCAATTTTTAATTTCGATACAATTTTGTTTTATTGGTAACAGCTAATTTGATGTCTAAAGTAACACTTTGATGACGTTGCAATTTTGAGACCTTGATTCGGAATTTTAATTCCACTCATTTTTGTTGAGTTGTCTCAAATTCATTGTCATTTTTTTTCAAAATTATTTGTTTGAATGCTGGTGATATTAAACATATAAAAACGTGATAGATTCTATCATAAATTTAAAAAAAGAACCACTTGTCAGGTGTGGGGTTCGAACCCACGCTCCCTTTCGAGAACCAGAGCTTAAATCTGGCGCCTTAGACCACTCGGCCAACCTGACATGCGAACTTCATTTGATAAACAGCATCAAGATTTCATACTCTATAATACAGTTAATATTATAATTACTTTTAGTGTAATTAAATTATATAATAGATCTACCCGCCGTATATTGATTTTGCCATGGCTTTTGTAGGAAGGGAAGTACTATATGCATAGCTATATTTCTTGCAGTTTAATTTCTATTGCATCCGAATCTTTCGCTTTGGTGTCTGAAACCAGTATTTAGAGCATTATAATAAAATAACACCTTTTTGTGTACATGCACTTCAGTTGTGGCATTTACACGCTATGAGATACATAGCTTATATTAAGTATATTTGAATTTAGAACAACACCATAGGTAAATTCATTAGTCAGCTGACAAAAGGGCTTAAGGGCCACGTCAATCAAACCCGACAAATAAAAAACCTATCGCCAATTACTTCTAATGGGTTTTGCTTGTTGCTGATTAGGAGCGGTATACTGTTTCACGTTGTTTTTATAGATATAAAATTATAAAAGATAACCGTGTCCATTTGGAATCTTGTTACATGATATTCGGACTTTTATTGTTTTAATTTTTAATACATTTTCTGTTCATAGTTGGTTCCAACCTACAAAAAACTCCCGTCTCGAAAAAGGTTTAAAATAAGTTTCACCTTCAGCTAGCACAAATATAAATCACAAAATAAAGATTTTCAGACATAGAGTCAAGTAATTGGTTATTCATTATCCATTTTAATGTATTCGATTATTGTCTGGGGGAGTCCTACACTACGTTATGTACGCCGAGATGCGATCTCCTTTCCAGGACTCATTTGCTCCAACGCTCATCAGTCCTGTGACAAAGGACCAATGGGCGTTGATCTGCGCGAAGTTGCCGGTCGGGGCTGGATACGAATGGCTGACGACTGAATATTGGCTATACTAGATCCATTTCTGTCAATAACTTTAAGTATTTTTTTTAATGCTATAGGACAGCAGACAGGCTGACGGCCCGCTTAGGACTTAGCAGTTACCGTCGCCTATAGGTGTATGCAACGCCAGTGGCATCGCGAACACGCTGCTGTCCCATAAGGGTACAGGAACTTGGGTCACTAATGCCGGAACACAACACAAGGTTATTATGGCGGCATACTTAAGACCAAAGGTGGTCGCTATCCAGACGGGCTTGAGGCCCTACCACGTAGCTAGGGTGGGTTGTTTTGTCGCCTTTTACGACAGGCCGACCCCGACCACAGAGGTTAGTATTCTTTCTCCGCCCCTGCACAGAGTTACCGTCGCCTATGAATTTTTGCAACGCCAGTGGCATTGTGAACACGCCGCTTTCCCATAAGGAAATCATACAAATTAACACTATAAATATATTATAAGTACTCGTATATAAGTACTTCTGCTTTTTCACTTATACAGCTAAGGTATAATCTCTCTGTATTTTCTTTCAGATTTGGGAGGGAGGGAGGGGGAGAGCGCAGGTAGCACATTCCCCCTAGTAAAATCAAAGTTATTACATACTATTTCTTTTTCTTTTGCTGTTAGACAGCAGACAAGCGAAGGCTGTCTTAGAATTTAGCAGTTACCGTCGCCTATGGGTGTTTGCAACGGCAGGGACATCGCTAACACGCTGCTATCCACGTAGTGGTACTGGAACGTCACTAATGCCTGAACACAACACAAAGTTATTATGGCAGTATACTTAATCCCAAAGGTGGTTGCCATCCCGACGGGCTTGGGGCCCTACCACGTAGCTAGGGTGGGTTGTTTTGTTGCCTTTTACTACAGGTCGACCCCGGCCATAGAGGTCAGTATTCTTTCTTCGCCCCTGCACGAATAAAGAAATAAAATGCACCTGAAATATTTCTTTTGTATCGACTGAACGATAAAAGTAAAACCTCTGCGCCTGTTGTGTTCTTATTGTTCATTGAGGCATAAACGTAATCTTATTCTGGAAAACACACACGGAATTGACGAGATAAATGTTTATTTAAACTGATGGTTGCTGCAAGGTTTGGTACTTGGCACCTAGTCGTATGAATTTGGCATGCGACGAATGTCCCGACTACCTCTGACTTTGTAGTGACTACAATCGAGTAAGCAAGAGTCATGACTGTGATTGTTTCTTATAGATTGTTGGATCTCTGATGGATTAAGCAAGCGCGGGGCCTGTGGCAAATCTTTTCAAAGGACCCCGCACCTGGGCGCAAGTGTGCTTCCATACCTCAAACTATAGCACCAACGTAAAAACTACATCACCAATGCACTTGTCGCCGATGGCTCAAGCGAGCTCCTGGGACGTGACTTCATCAAGTAGCCACCACCTGATTCGGCGATGGAAGCGCTCAACACGTTTGTCTTTGAGCTTCACGCAGAGGTCCATAACATGAAGACGGTGTTGTGCAGTGACAGTCTCGCCGGCTATGATCTTGCAGTTGGCTACTGTGCTAATGTGGTGTCCCCAGTCTACAGGAGAATTTGTGTCGGTCCGCGGCCCGATAATGAGTTTTAGTTCATTATCGGACCGACTCATTTATTCTTCACATTTATACGAGCGAATTTTTGTAACATGTGCTTTTATCGTATGAAATTCTGTTTTATTTTCGCCAAGGAAATAATGGAGGTTATCTATTGTATGACGTAGATTGTGTTAGTAGGAAAAAATGTAACGTTTCACCTTTTTGTGACATCAAATAAATTTAATATATTATGTTACCACGTGTTAATAAGTTTCATTTAAAAAATTACGCTCAGGCCGAGATGAGCGGGTTTAAATATGCGGGGCCACTTTTGCGCGGGACCCCCTTTTGCGCGGGGCCCGTAGCAATAGCCACTCTTGCTATGTGGTTAATCCGGCACTGATAGCAGTACTGTCTACGGTAGTAGTCTTAAATCAAAAAGATTTTTGCTTTTTTTATCACCGTATTCCTCCGATTTATTTCGGAGACTACTGTTTCTCTGTAATGTACCCAAAACGCACACACGCAACCTTTACACTCAATTACATATGATCATTCTGTATGCATGAGTACATCACGAAACTGCTTGCTTAATATTATTAATATTTAACGATATGAAAATACATTGCTACTTATTTCTACATAACAATAAAGGATGTAAATAGATTGTCCTGGTAATGGTATATGTGCGTTAATTTTATAATAGGTCTTTCCCAATGAAATTGCCGTTCTGCAGTACTGGCCATTTCAAATCAATATAATTTTTGTTTGGCTAAGAATTCTAATTTCAAATTAATTTCGTTTTAAAAACATGGAGTTCTTTTTCCAAAAGTAGTCATTTGTTTATTGATTAGTGTTACATTTTCAACGCATTTCAGTCTTTTTGGTCATGATGGATACGTTAAAAATTCGAGTAATTATGGAATATGAGTACCGTCATGGCAGCAACGCGGCACAAGCGGCACGCAACATCAACGACGTTTACGGAGCTAACACTACAAACCAACGCACCATGTAATTGGTTTGCTCGCTTCCCTTCTGGGAATTTCGACCTGAAAAATGAACCTCGCGTTCGTCCGAAGACTTTGGTCGACAATGAGGAATTAAAGGCGATTGTGGAAGCTGATGATACACAATCTACGGCTGAATTAGCAGCAGCTTTCAACGTTAGCGTCAAAACAATATTGGTCCATTTGCGTCAAATTGGCAAGGTAAAAAAGCTTGACAAATGGGTGTTCCACGAACTCAAAGACCGCCAGCGCGAAGTACGCGTTGAGACGTGCATTGCACTGCTCAACAGACACACAAATGAAGGAATTTTGAACCGCATTGTTACCTGCGATGAAAAATGGATTCTGTTTGATAACCGCAAGCGCTCAGCAAGTTGGTTGGATCCTGGTTCAGCACCTAAACAACGCCCTAAACGAAAACTTACCCCTAGAAAAGTGATGGTCACGGTTTGGTGGTCTAGCGCCGGTGTGATTCATCACAGCTTCTTACCAAACGGGATGAGCATTACTGCAGATGTGTACTGTGAAGAAATGAACACAATGATGGAGAAGCTGGCACATCTTCAACCAGCATTGGTCAATCGCTCGTCTCCGCTGCTCCTGCACGAGAACGCGCGACCTCATACTGCACAGCAGACGGTCTCTAAGTTGCAAGAACTGGGGTTGGAAGTTCTCCGCCTTACTCACCAGACCTTGCCTACAGACTACTACTTTTTCCAGAATTTGGATAACTTCTTGGCGGGAAAAAAAATCAATACCCGAGAGGCAGTACAAAATGCCTTTGAAGAATTTGTTGCCTCCCGTCCAGCTGATTTCTTTGAGAAAGGCATCAATAAACTGCCACTGCGTTGGCAAAGATGCATTGATTGCATGAGTGATTACTTCGATTAATACAAATAAAAAATACATGAAAAAAATTCGTTTAAATTTTTTCATACAAAACGGCAATTTCAAAAGTAAAGACCAAAAGTAATATTTGTGAAAAAGCCCTGCAGGTTTTTCAGGTTTCACCCTAATACAAGGAAATACTTTTTAATAAAATATGGCGATTTTCTCTCGTTCACAGGAACAACATTATTCTCATCGATCTGATTTTGGTTCTTCGTTTACATTAAACATTTCCATCTAATTACGAATATCAATCTATCCGGGTCTTTTGTTCATATCTACGTTTGCGTGAAACGTAATAACAGGGTCTATGATCGAAGAATGTCAGTTACCCATCCCACAGCCACTGAGGGACGTTTTGACAGACACACAAATTTTAATTGCATATTAGAGCCAACCGTGTCTTTCTATTGTGAATGCATTTATGGATATGGTGGTTTTGTAATAATAAATTATTTTATTTAAATGAAATGCAGCATAAATAAGAATAAACTGATAATTGTGAGAATTATTGTAATTAATAATAATATAAAAGGAAACAATGATTTTGTAAAGTAACAATTATTCACAGTCCATCTATTATTTTGATTCTCATATTAATTACAAATTCGCTCAACAATCCTATATCAACAACAGTTCTTTTTGTTATTTCTCTATTATTATTATTAATCTCGTATTGTATAACCTCAATCGCCAGCAAAAACACATAAATATACAGCGCTAATTCACAAAGCGCTAATTAGTCTCAAACTAAAAGCAAAACGCATGTGTTATGGGTACTAGATAACTGATTTTCTACATACATATATGCTTTTATTCTGTATAATAATACTTATCTATATAAATGATAGAGGTCTGCAGTTGTGCGCTCATCACGGCAAAACCACTGGATAGATTTCAATTAAATTTTCTAAATTTTATTACTAGGACACTTGGCCCTTATCTAAAAAAAATATTGCGATATCTTTATTTAATATAAAGTTATGAAATTTTTAAATAACAATTTGATGTATATTTTCTTGCCGCGAAGAAGTGGGGCAAGCGGTGTAGCGCGCATGCCTACGAAAACTTTGTAATATATCAAGCAACGCGGATGAAGTCGCGGGTATCAGCTAGTAATACATAAACATGCGGGCTTAGAACGGAAACGGAGGTGATCCGACGTACGAAATCAATTGCGTCACGGAAGTCTTCAGCATTACTCAAACCATAAGTTTTAAAATAAATTAGTAATTAAATAAGTAATTTAAATAAAAATATGCTTACGAAAATATTTAATGCAATATTGAGTTCAATATTGTCTAAGGCGCTGATTTATTTGAGTATTTCGTAAAATCTACTTAAAGACTAGCTTTTACGAGGACTATTATTATCTCATAAGAATTTCCTACGACAAAACCTCGCAATCCTAAAATACACCAGATGGAAGATGAAGCGATTTTGATCCTGACTGATTTGATATAGCCTTATATTGTATCGTTAATATTGATGTATATTAATATATTTTTAATCTCCAACAAAATATATCAAACTTACTGAAATATATCTCAAATATTTTATAATGCCTAAAATTTGTCGCTGTATACACACTGTATGCAGTATGCCTTTAACACCTTGCTTTTCAACTCGTATATCACGCTAATGTTATCAGCTCGCCCCTGTCCATGTGATACATTGCTCGCGCTCTGTTTGATTAACTAAATTAATTTGTCACTCCTTAGATTTTAGATAATTTCTTGTTTACATTGCCATTCTAACTTTAGATGACTGCGTCATCGCAATTCCTAATCCTCGCTAATAAACATTAATGGAATATTATTTTAGTAAAATTTCGGTATAAATATATTTAAATGAAAATATATGTACATTTACAATTCAATTTTCAAATAAAGCTATAAACCAATCTGATAGAATCGAATACAATCATAATTCTTATTTCAAAGTAAACATAATCTATGTTAATTGAGACAGATTCCACGGGGCTCCCATACGGTAATTTAGATAAAAATGTGTTTCCCAACACAGCATAAATACTACATGTCCGTGTCGTTATCGACTGACCACCTTGGAGTGTCAGAAATTAATGGCCACAGCGACACGGTTGTTGAAAAAAATCTTTGGTTTGCCATAAATTTGAAACTTCAGTTCTTCTTATATATTTTAAAGAAAAAGATTGTAGTCCAGTTAGTAATGCACATCATTAAAATAATATCATGTTATTGAATTGCACATCATAATATGAATATACAAACTTATCAAGAATTTAATATTCAAATAACGTAAAATAAAGAGATAGTACACGATGTTGATCGTGCAATCAAAGTGGCTAGAACGACACAAGCAGAAGTGCCTTAGAGATCAATGTGCTACGGTAGATGAGTGGATTAACGGAAAACGACTGTGTTAGGAATTCCAGCATTTGCGGCAGTCTTCATGCCGTAACATTGCGGTTAAATTGCAAGAGGACTTTAACCAATATTTGATTGTATTCACTAGTATGGCCACATTTTACAGCTATTACAGCGGTTACTTGCGTGGAGAACAAATATCTAGCCACGCCACTTCCACTTATATAAATACCAATGTACTCACCTCCAGTATGGAGAAGTGGAGAAGAAAAAGTCAGAGCTTTGCTGGTTTATATATAGTAAAAAAAAAACAACGCTCCGTTCACCATTTAGAATTGGAAGTAGCAAATTTCCCATATCTTCTTGTCCTTTAACTTTTTCTCTTTTTTTTATTGCATTGGGTCAGCAGACAGGCTGACGGCCCGCTTAGAATTTAGCAGTTACCGTCGTCTATAGGTGTTTGCATCGCTAGTGGCATCGCGAACACGCTGCTGTCCTATAAAGGTACAGGAACTTGGGTCACTAATGCCGGAATACAACACAAGGTTATTATGGCGGCATACTTAAGACCAAAGGTGGTCGCCATCCAGACGGGCTTGAGGCCCTACCACGTAGCTAGGATGGGTTGTTTTGTCGGCTATTACGACAGGCCGACCCCGGCCGCAGAGGTTGGTATTCTTTCTCCGCCCCTGCACGGATAAAAATATAGGCGACCGTATCGCATATGACACCCAAAGACGACAGTAACTCCAAAGTATTAAGTGGGCCATCAGCCTCTCTGCCGTTCCACAGCGATAAATATCATACATTCAGACTTGGTATGAGAATCGAACACAATACCTAGGCGTTCCGGCGAGCGAAAACTGTTGCGCCACGGAGGTCATTATAATAATTCAAAATTGTTAATAGATGGACGGTATGGACCTTTTTTAAACTTACTTAATTATATAATATATATTGACCTTATAAAATCTTCAATAGGGCCGGTATAGACAAAGGATGCGGCCGGTACAGTTGCAAGCCTCTTTGTAAAAACAAAGCCAATTTAGCCTAATAAAGTATAATTAAAAATATTTTATAGTTTGCCCCCTTCACGCGTTACTTTAACTTTAATTAATATAGACTTTTATCCGTCGGTTCAACTGATCGAATTAGACAAATTGACCGTTTTTAGTTCGTGATTTGCTATGGACGTATTTAAGGGTTGAATTGCGGGTGCAATAAATGGCATTTACTGCCTAAAAGTTTAATAGGGTGGTGTTTAGTTTTTTGTGCATATTCTACGCTTAGAGTGGAATGTATTTTATTATATATGAACATCGTCAGTTGTATAAATTTAAAAGATCTCCATTTAAACATTTGGAGTGTTAAAAGTAAATTTTTACTTAGTAAAAGTATTTTTACTTACTAATTAAATGTTTTCTTACTTATATTTTAAGCTTTAAATTACATACAATATGAATATATATCTACAATGTACTGTTATTTTTTTATAAAGTATATTTACACATTGTAATGGGTGTATTATCAAATATCCCTTATGACGGTTATCCGGAATAGATCGCTTAAAGCGATAGAAAGAACGCCGCTTGAAATAACATTTCATAATTTTCTTTGAACCAGTGTTCGTTAATAAAGGAAGACTGGAAGAAAAACTACAATTATAAATGGTCCAATTAAGCCAGTCTATTACATGTACTGTGCCAGATAAGCTATCCGCCTCCGGTCTCCTATATTTATTTTAATTCAATATTTTTTTCGCAGTAATTATTTTAATTTTTTTACCCTGAAAATCGTAAAACTCCAAACATAACGAAGCCACTTGTTGCGTAAGTACAAATAGGTTCACCTTATCTCGTTCCTTAAGCTCGGTAAAAATTGCTAGAAAAAACAAGCTAAGAAACGTTACAGAAAAAAATGGAGGCAAAAACGCGCGTAGAAGTTTTACACTGTGATTATACTCAACATCAGTTCAACGCTTGAGATAAACATGGGCATCTAATAATAAGAAAAGTCATTTTACCCGTTCATTTAAATACACCTTACAATATTACAATAGTTACCATCTGCACATGCAGCCTGGAAATCATTTCTACGTTTTTAAAAACTATGAATAATAAACTGACTATTACTAGTATATTAGCCGGAGTGTACTCTGATTTAATTGAGAAATAGTAAATTTATTATTAAACTTGGGGGAAGCGGGTATTTTCCAGAGCATCCCTTCGGGGCCGCTCTCTGTTGCCATTCTTTCCATTTACAATAATTTTAAGATATAGAAATTAGAATTTATTAGTAATATGTAATTAGGATAAAATCGAGCTGTCATTATATTTTTATCCAAAAACCCCTAAATAAATTAGATAATAAAAAAGAGTCAAACTGATTTCAATTATTTAAAACACATTTAAGTGACATAAACATCTCTTTCTGCTATTCGCAAAAACTGCAAAAATATTTAAGTAACATGATGCTACAAAATCTTATACAAAAGGTATCTTTACTCTTTTGTCCTCCGGCATTATGGGTATGTAATCATGGTATCAAACTTGATGACCGATCGCTTATTGTCCGGCTACTGGTTTTACCTGTATCAATTACAATTCAAAATGAGACAAGAACTTTGAAGTTTTACTTTAAAATAAATCTTATTATAAATGTTTCTGGAATCATTATCCATTGCATGAAATTAAAAGGTAACCGTTTAGTATGTCTGAATAGACATAAGCTACCGGTATTATGTGTGATATTGGCAAACAAAACTCAATTATATATTTCAGTAATAAGGCTGAGTTTTGCTTGTATGTATCAAATCAATTAGCGTATGACAAAAACGTTTCGGTATTTTAAGGCAGGTTAAACATTTCTAAGGTGCCATACAACGTTGGAATAAATGTAGGGTATGGTATTGTTCTCACAGTCCGCATATTGCGCTGTTGTCGCATCAAATTGTAACTTGTGTTGTGTGGAATATAGTTCGACTCTATAGTGTTGATCAACACTAAATATTATATAAAACTATTACAATATATATATATATATATATATATATATATATATATATATATATATATATATATATATATATATATATATATATATATATATATATATATATATATATATATATATATATATATATATATATATATATATACAGATTTTTAAGACATTTTTCATAAAAAACTTTTTTAATTCCTTAATAAATACATAAAAATAAAATGGATTGAAATTAAGTAATTAGATTCAATCCCTGTGTTGTAACTACAATTTACTTACGATATAATTACTTCATTGAAATTAAAAAAGCTAACACGTAAAGCATTACTAAGCTGTATTATGAAAATATTCTGATATGGCTCACCTACTCCGAAAAATGACAGAGTAATAAATATTGAAATGTCAATGTTATTATGTTAAATAGTAATCGGTTAAAGTAATTAGTGGTTGGTCACGTCTTGTAATTGCTATATCAGTGGCACCGGGACGCGGCCGCAAGGCGCGTGGCGGGAGCTACGCTCTTTTTTATTTTCCCAGAACATATCAGTACCCAATCTTTAACATTATAGAATACTAGCTGACCCAGCAAACGTAGTTTTGTCATATACACGTAAATTAAATTACATTTTGAATAGGATTTCCGCAAAATCTGTTCTAAGTTAGCGTTTACATCGCAAAATGAATGACTATGCGAAATTAATACTAATTAAATTAATTAGTACTAAATACTAATACTATTATATATATATATATATATATATATATATATATATATATATATATATATATATATATATATATATATATATATATATATATATATGAAAATATCAATATAAATGAAAATATCAAAACCTTTCGCACCGAGTGTATTTTGTTGATTTAATAACATCAGCCTGTGCCGATCGGTCGATTCCCAAATGCTTTTGATTTGCTGGGAAATTATTATAATCTATCCCCGAAACAATGGTAGGCGGCAACTATACGATCAGGGGTGCGTCTGTCGAGCGGACGCGACATAATCTTGTGTCAGATAAGCGACAAATTATCAGAAAAGGGAAAATATTTATATGTATTATATGAAATCTTTATAAATACACTGTTTCAATTCACAGCACCATCAAGTCCACCACCTAGCTTGGGGGTAATTTGACCCCTTTTACGACAGGTCTCCCAGCAAGGAATAGCAGTAGTAGTTCATACACCATCCCAACACGGAAGGAAATTTCTCTCCAAACCACATACACACACAATCATATTATTATACACATACCTATTTACTTTCTTCTTTTTTTTCAGGGATATGAAAATGCATGACCCGTAAACCCCCCCCCCCCCGTTCCGTATCAACCGTTCTCCATCATCTCTTCTATGTATCTGTGGAACAACAGACAGGCTGGCGGGGCTCACTTAATAATAAGCTATGTATGTTTGTTTGCAACGCTAGGGGCACCTCTAACGCGCTACCGTCCACATAGGGGAACCGGAACTTAGGTGACTTATAATACAACATAAGTTTATTATGGCGGCATATTTGAGGCCAAGGGTGGTCTTCATCTAGCCGCGTTTGGAGACCGTGACCTTCTATGACAGGACGCTCTAGCCGCAGAGGTCAGTACTGCACGGAGAGAATTAAATTATTTTGCGGTTCTGAAGATCTCTAGCCGCTCACAATCTGGCCGCAGCCTACACATTTCATTATACACTGACAGTTTTCTCCACGTACTTCAATAATGTCGGTACGTGTTGTTTCTTGTATTTCAAACAAAGATTATAAATTTTAATACAGACATGTTTCCTACCACTCAAAAAGTAGATCGTGCAGTGACTGAAAAAAGATTACCATAGATAGGCGCAAAAGTTCACTAGTGGAAGCTAGTTTATGGACAGCATAGAACAAGGAGTCTAGTAAAAACTAATTTTAGCTAATATATTCCAGTTTTATGTGCCCTATTTGTGCAAAGAAAGAGTCACATGCTAATAAATCTTTGTTACTCAGCAGTCAATTCTGGTGATCTTGTTGAAAGAAGAAATTCATCATAAGAACGCTAGATTTACCGTGCTGTTTCCAGCCCGAAGAAATATCCTCGTAAGATCATGATACAAACGTCCAGTGGGCCTCTCGCACCTCACTACAGGTAAAATATAATAAAAATAATTGTTTAAAACAACTCTCATATAAAAGGTTAAAATTCCAAGTACAATTTGACTCATTTCTTTATCTGCAATCAGTTTCGGTTGAAGGTGTTTAGTTAAAACAATAAAATCATTCAGGAAATTCCATAAACTATAATCATACTTTTTTGTTTTAGAGTTCCATCACAGTCGACGGTTGAATGACAGAAAAAATGTGTAATTAATGAAATAGTTTTATGGTTTTTTTTTTATCTCGCATTGTGTTTTATAATAGTTATTATATTTTTACTTTATATATTTTATCTTTGTAATTACTCTTTTAATTGAGCAAGAATAATCTCTGTCAATCTAACGATTTGATTTGAATTCTTATTTAAAATATAAGGCATATACGTAAGTGTCAACCAGGATGACTAAATTACACGAATTTACTTTTTTACTGTTTACAACTGACTCTTTTCTAAGAAGAATTAACGAAATTAATGTTCATAATGTTACAAAAAAAAAACATATAATTTTATATTATAATTTTTTTAATACTTTAAAGAAATCGATATAATTTTAAATAGGGTTCATCAGACAGGAATAGACCCGACTGACAGCAAGAGGTCACCGTTGCCTACGGACGTTTGCTGGGGCATTACCAACCTGCTGCCAGCCTCAAACATGTTATATAACACCTTGTATAAAAAATCACATACCGTACTGCGATGGGAAATCCTCAGCCTCAGGAAAGCTAACATTTATATGTAAAAATAATTAAAATATTTAATTCTATACAGCCCGTATTTCGGGAAAATGAAACAACAGTTGCCAAATTAGATATTTTGAACATTACGTAATCGATATTTACCTATTAACCACAAGGATTTTAAATACTAACATCAGACAGGAAGTTCGTCAAACAATATTGTTAGTGTTAAATAGTTTTCGTTTGTTCCGGTTATATAAATATTCTTTAACGGAAATCAAAATTGTAGGTGTAAGAGTAATAACTAATACAAATTGCAAGGTTAGAACTATTTGACTTTGGCCATTGTAAAATATTAGATATATTTGTTGAAATTCAGTTTCATTGAAATTAGGTGATGAAATGTTTTCACATATAAAAAGACTAACGTGTAAACATTTTAATATAAATAAAATGTACGTGGTCGTGAGGTACTCGAGCCGTGAACCAAGAGTCACGGGTTCGATTCGGTGGTGAAAGAAAACATTGAGAGGAACCTGCATTTTATTTTTATTGCGTAGGACAGCAGACAGGCTGACAGCCCGCTTAAAATTTAGCAGTTACCGTCGCCTATAAGTGTTTGCAACGCCAGTGGCATCGCAAACACGCTGCTGTTCTATAAGGGTACAGGAACTTGGGTCACTAATGCCGGAACACAACGCAAGGTTATTATGGCGGCATACTTAAGACCAAAGTTGGTCGCCATCCAGACGGGCTTGAGGCCCAACCACGTAGCTAGGTTGGGTTGTTTTGTCGCCTTTTACGACAGGCCGACCCCGTCCACAGAAGTTAGTATCCTTTCTCCGCCCCTGTACGGATAGTATACAGATACTATCGCAAGTGTGTGTAACTAACAAACTCATCATTAATAAGCGTGCGAGTAGTGGGGCAGTAGCCCCTTCCCTCTAGAAAGAGGCCCGAGACGTATAAGAATGGATATATCAACCCTTTCCAAACTGAAAATTCCAAATATTTTTTTCTCACAATTTTCAAGACTAGAAGTATAAAATCAAAAATATCGATTGATTTAAACTTGATAAAGATTTATTTTCAAGCTGGCTAAATTCTTATAGTAACTCTTAAATAAGCCTTGCCGCAAATTCCCGGTACACATCATTTCTAGAGGATCAACTAAGCAATAAATCAATAATTCGTTTGATAATCCACCGATAGTGAGAAGAAAAGGTGCCATTCAATTTTTTTTTTTCGAATTTGGGGAAACCGTAGTCATTTGTAAAAAATCAAATACTCTATCAAATATATTTACTCCATCTATTTTCTTGTTCATTTTTTGGAAAAGCAAAAGTAAGCAATGTCATGTAAGAACAATGATCTTTATAATTGACGGTGTTAATAATGCTGCGTACATAATTCTCAGAAATACATGCTTGGAGTCCGTTCAACCGTAGAAACCGAAATAAATCCTATAAACTTGAAGATCGTAAGTCATTCATTAATCAAAATGCTCCATGCTAGAATCTGTCATCCTCCAAAATGTCCCATTGGCGTGTAAATTAATTCGGAAAATCAGAAAAAAGGATGTTATAAATCAAAACAATAAAAACACTTTTGTTGCACCAAAACAGAGTAAAGGAAGAGGATAAATGAAACGACATTAGACATTTAACTGGCAAGGCTATATATTTAAAGGTCCCATCTTATGGCTCCGTTTGTGAACTCATGTTGTCTGTCGCCACAGCCGCTGCGGGTTCAACGGAGATTGCGCCTGAATTTTAGGGATGTACAATATATTAAATTTAAAAATTGTTGATAATGGAAATTTTATCGTTGATTTGTCTTTGATTGTGACTTAATTAACTTTACTATATCTATACTAATATTATAAAGAGGTAAAGTTTGTGTTTTTGTGACGATGTAGGGGGTAATCTCTGGATATACTAAACTGATTTAAAAATTATTTTTGTATTAGAAAGTCTATTTATTGAGGAATGTTATAGGCTATATATAACATCACGCTAGAACTAATAGGAACGGGGCGGTAATGAAAAATCTTTTTTCAATCGGTCCAAATTTATAGTTGCGATAAAAATATGAAATGGTTTTATTGTGAAAAATTTATTGTGCAATTTTGCTACCCCCTAAAAAGTGCCGCCCAGGGCAGGCCGCCCCTGCTGCTCCCACTACGCAACGCCACTGACTATAATTATTTATTCAGTGGCAAATACCTAGTGAACAAGAGGGTTTTGTGAAGGGTTGGGGCACAAGATAACAAATTGTAAATGTAAGCCAAATAATCGAGAAGGTTCGTGAATTCAACATGCCACTCATGTGCTTCGCATACGAAAGCGTTTGATTGTGTTCGATGGGATTGTTTGTGGAACATCCTACATGAAATGGGCGTACCTCAACACTTCGTGTCACTGATCGCTAACTTATACCAAGATGGTGAGTCTATGGTAAGGATGAACAACGTCATCTCAAGATCCTTCAAGCCAGGAAAGGGAGTAAGACAGTGATGCATACTTTCTCTCATTATTTTTAACGTATATAGTGAATATACTATAATGAGGAGGCCTTGGAAGATTGGGAGGGGTCCCCTCGGCCGGTGGCATGAAAATTTGTAACCTGAGATATGCGGATGACACGACACTTTTCGCATCATCAGAGAAGGAACTTGCTGACTTGTTTCGCAGAGCGAAGTATGAGAGTGGATTGGTGGGACTCTCTATTAATAAATCTACGACAAAAGCCATGGTTGTGGACAGATCCAGCCAACTCTCTAGAACTGGAAAACTCTCGGACTTAGAATTTGTCAGCGAGTTTATTTACCTTGGATCCCTATTGACTGACCAAGGAGGAAGTATGTTAGAGATCAAAAGAAGAGCATTAATGGCCAAAGCTGCAATGACCAAGCCGATACGCATATGGTAAAATTGAAAGGTGAAAGTAAAGTGAAAAAATTAGACTAGTCCGAACATTGGTCTTTTCAATTTTTCTCTACGTGCAAAATCATGGACAATTAGGGCATCATAGCGTAAGAAAACAGATACACTTTAAATATGGTGTTGGAGATTTCGCATACCCTGGACCAGCTTCGTATTAAATTCAGACTCTCAATAATCTGTTATCGGAAGATTCTTGGGTACATTGGTCCTATTGCCCTACGACAGACGGATAACTTGGATAAGCTGATCATCTCGGGCAAGGTGTAAGGTAAGCGACCCCGTGACCGATTACCTAGCCGCTGCCTGGTGTAACCAAGTAACCGCCCTCACTGGACGCCCAATAGCAACCGCTATTCGAGGAGCTGAGGACCCAACGAAGTGGAAACAGCTTACGAGACAGGCCACGGTTGATTTTCAAGATGAAGAAGTAACATCCTGCAGTACATCTCATTTTGATTTAGTTTATATTTATTTGGGAAACAATTTAAAAATATGATTTTAGAACATACAACAAAAATATGATCTACAATCAGTATCGATGTGGATGATTATATTTGAAACATTCTATGTCTCAGGCATAATGAAGCTATTTAAATTTAGTATATTAATAGAATTAATAGAATAGTTATTAATTAAATATTGATGAACCGCTTCAGCAAGAATTCAGCTATGTATATTGCCATACTCCGGACGCCGGACGAAATTCTTCCTGCTCGGCGTCCGGAGATAGTACTTGTATATGCATTTCCGTTATTATTAAATTTATATACTAAGTGAAATATTCTTAATAATTATCTATTTTAGTACGGTAACGAAGAACTAAATCACGTAAGTTATACTGTCTCCTAAGTATTTTTTATATATAATAATTTAGGAGAAATGTGGCTATGCAGGAGCGAAATTTCTAGAATGATGACTAAAATTTAGTGTTATGAATGAGTATAAGTAGTTTGATGGTCAGACTCAATCACCCGTGTCACATCAATTAATCGATACATTAAATCACAATGACCGAGGTCCATCGACAAAGTTAAAGAAATGTTTCCCATCACTAATTGCCCGCCGCCCACGCAGGTCGCTCGGCGCTCGCGCCGCCCCGCGTTCGTGACATAACATCTTGGGATCGTTCAATATACTTTCGCAAGAACTCCAAACGTGCGCAACCTTTGGAGCGTTTTTATGAATATTGAAATGCAGGTTCACTCATCTTAATGTCAATTGTCATCACCAGGGAAATAAACACCTATTAACATAATTAGATATACAATATAATAATAACTAGAACTAATATTATATAGTATTGGAAAGAAGTTTCCGTTAAATTACGTCCGCAGTGCGACAATGATTTATTGATTCGTAGTGTGCTGATTTTTATTAATATAACCCTTAGACCATTTATCAGGTGCTAAAAATGGCGGTTGAAAATTATCAAAACTTAAATTAAAAGATAGTTCGATTTTTTTTTCTATATAATAATCATTGTAAATATAAACTAATTTTTATGTATGCACATATTTGAATTCACAAAAAAATTCAAAGAAATGACCCCAAATATTTATAATTTTGAAAATAATTGTAGTCTAGAAATAATAATATTTATAAGATACATAAAATTAAAAAATAAAAGGACTTACCATTTCATACAACTAATTTAATTTACTAAATTAATTCCAGAATACGAAAAAATATAGTACAAGTTTTCCCCTATACTCAAAGCTAGCTATAATGCTTCCGATTCACTCGGTATAAAATATTTGAACGGAAAAATATGTAAATATTATTAAATCAAATCCATACGTTTCCAATTCGGCAAAAATAATTACAATATACACTGGCTTAGTTTTTAAGTTATTAACGTTTGTAGGGCAAACAATCAACTTTCTAGGATACCGTTTACAATCAATAAAAACAATCACAGACGAGCGTTCATTATCAATAACCGACACTTGATTGGTTCTAACAAACAACACGTCAGAATGCCCACAATACTATTATTTATGTCCCCATAGAGTATCCATTCAACCAATTATAAGTATTTTTTGATGATTTTGTATAACATCGTCATAAAATATGAGTAATATTAAACTAAATATAATGAGAAAATATATTTTCTAGTAAAACTTGACCTTAGTTTATTTATGTTATAATAGTCTGATAACTCTCCACTACCTGCTAGTTCAGAATTCGCAATGATCTTAATAATGCACTTACAAACTGCGCTAATTTACAAAAAGCGACAAAATACTTAAATGCTGTCAATTTAGAATTTAAAATGCAGACACAATATAGCAACACTTACAGGTTATAATTTTATATTTTGGTTTCATAATTTATTGGGATGGCTTACGAGACACTTTTAAAATCTTATATAATGTGCACGAGTACAATGAGTGAAATAGAACTGAAATAACAGACTTGTAGAAGGATTATTTGTTTCAAAATAATAATTAAATAGTCGGCCATTGGCTCGAATTATTAAGTTTAACTGAGAAACATTATGTACAATATACTGTTTTGGGTAAGTAATAGATACAAATTTTATGATGGCGTGTGGTTACAAATTTGAAATAAAAATACGCGCTGTTAATAAACTTCCGCTTTGTTATTTAAGCAAAGGCACTATTCAAAATTCACCATAAATATATTCCAACTCTTTTTTTGTAATAAGAAAAGGCAGTGTCGCCTAAAAGCAAGAAGAATACAAAATGGCGCCTAATTTTGCAACGTATCAATACCCAATAGCAACCTCCTGTCTGTGAAGATATTATATAAAAATTTATACACTTTTGTACCAAATTTCTATAAACGAAGTTGTGGGGAAAGATTAGTTGGTAATATAATATCAGATCATTAAGTCACTTAAACACGGAAGTGTGTGGGTGCGAAAACACCGCATCTAAACTATAATTTGAGGTCTGCCCGTCGGTCAGTCCGTTATACGTATAGTAATAGCCGTGACCGCTCATAATTGTTCTTGGATCGATGATTTGTTGAACTAAAACATTTAATTGTTAACACGTGCGTCAATACTTGTATTCTGTCATTTACGATCGATCATCCAATGCTCTCGAATGTCAACTTTCTTTTTTTATCTCTGGGCATCTATATGGAGATCTATTTAAGAATCGTTTTCAGGAACAAACTCATTGGTAACATTTTTTAATAATTACTAATTCGGTAATTACTGTTTCTTGTAATCCACAGAAGAGCGAAAGAATGTTTAATTAATGATGACATTCATCATCATCATTTCAGCCGGAAGACGCCCACTGCTGGACAAAGGCCTCCCCCAAAGATCTCCACGATGATCGGTCCTGCGCTGCCCTCATCCAACCTATTCCGGCGATCTTGACCAGATCATCGGTCCATCTTGTGGGGGGCCTACCAACATTGCGTCTTCCGGTACGCGGTCGCCAACGGCCATCAGTCCTTCGAGCTATGTGTCCAGCCCACTGCCACTTCAGTTTTGCAATCATCCGGGCTATGTCGGTTACTTTGGTTCTCCTGCGAATCTCCTCATTTCTGATTCGATCTCGCAGGGAAACTCCGAGCATAGCCCTCTCCATTGCCCTCTGAGCGACCATGAGCTTTCTCATATGGCCCATAGTTAGCGACCACGTCTGCGTTCCGTATGTCATCACTGGCAACACACATTGGTTAAAAACCTTCGTCTTGAGACACTGCGGTATTTGGGACGAAAAGATTTTACGGAGCTTCCCGAACGCTGCCCATCCGAGTTGGATTCGACGAGTGACCTCTTTCGCGAAATTGGACCTGCCTAACTGGATCGTTTGACCCAAGTAGACGTACTCGTCAACAATTTCGAGAGTACAGTTCCTAACTGTTACGGGGGTAGGTGCGACATGGACATTAGACATGATCTTCGTCTTGTCCATGTTCATTTTGAGACCTACTCCTTGGGAAGCTGTATTGAGGCCATCAAGCATATGGCTTAAGTCTTCCATGGTTTCAGCCATGATTACGATATCATCTGCGAATCTAAGGTGAGTGATGTACTCACCGTTAATGTTGATGCCCAGTCCGTTCCAGTCCAGAAGCTTGAAGACATCTTCCAACGCAGGAAGAACAACAACACAAATATATGATGACATTAAAATGATTTTATTGTTAAAACTACACTGCACTGCCCGCCATCACTGGATCATCAGGCTGGACGATCATCCTTAGTTCTAGGAGCCTCTTCTCTTTTGTACAAAACGTTTCTCAAGAACCTTCATGTTGTGTAGTCTCCGGATTCAGAATGAACTTCCGGCTAAGGTTTTTCCGTCGCAGTACGATATGTGATTTTTCTAAAAAGTCGTTGTAAAATTTCTTGTAGGCCGGCAGCGCGTCAGCATTACCTCTGGTGTTGCAAACGTCCATAGGCGACGGTGACCACCTACTATCGGGTGGGCGTTTTCCCTATTTACTGAACTACAGCTAAAAGAAAATTGTAGTATAATATTTAAAATGTCTTATAAACATAAATTAAGTTACATGTAAAAATGATGACACATTTATTGGCGCGTCCATTTATGACTAAAGTTGTCATAAGGCCAAAACTAGTCACAAAATCAAAATCACGCCATCACTTTCCTACGGAGTTTAACTGGCAGCAATGGAAAATGATTTTTTCCTATCAGGATTTGGGTATCAAGTACAACTCTATCCGTGTAAGGGCGGAGAAACAAAACTGACTTGTAATTATCATATACTTAAGAAACAATATCAATAAATAATATGAGCAACTAAATATATGGTTTTTTTGCCTCATCAAAATCTGGAGAGGCGCGTGATTAGCACTGTAGCAAGTTTCGGCACAGAATTCCGACCACGTGTTGATAATCAAGAAAGTTGGCTGACTACGACGTCAGGAAGACGTGACGACCATTCTGCCAATATGGCACGTGACGATCAAAGAATAAGGTCAAAAGAAAGACTGTAAAATGATTTTAAGTTATATATAAAACTACGCCGAGGTTTATTTTTATGTTTTAATTACTTGATCAATCGTGGAATTCGTAGTGGTAGAAGATAAAAAGTTTTTCTAGGGGGGTTTGAATGAAGAAGTACACGAATGAATTCGCGGGAATGTCTGGAACAAATAAAACAAAATTATTATTCGTGATGATTGTCAACCCCTGCATTTTACCATTGAATTGTAAGAATGTATAGCGGCACGCGACGAGCATCGGCATAGCCCAGTGCAGTATAGCAACAGAGATGTTATTAAATATTGTATGAAATATTATCTTTTGTTTGATAATACCACCTTCTGCTACAAATTTAGAACTACAGTACTTGAATTTCCATGGCTTTGCATAAAATACAAGAGAATTTCTTAATATTTTTACTAACTCAATAACTTCTACTCTTATACTTCATAAAATCCATAATAAAACGCAAATAAACTATTATTAAGTGTGCCATAAAATTAAGAAATAAAACTTAAAAACGTTTTATAAAAGGCCTGGTAATAGTAGATGATAATGAATAGGTTATCTCTCCGGATGCGATGTGTTTTCTATTCTGTATAGAAGCAATCATTATCTTAGAATATATCATTAGAAAGTTTTCTTACAAATACGTATTTATCCGATAATTCGATAGGTATGATGAGAAAGTTTTTTTACTGCTTTTATTGTCAGCAGACAGGCAGACGTACCATTTAGTCAGTAGCTACCGTCGCTTTTTAATGTTAAAGCACTGGCGCCGCCAACACGCTGCGGTCCGCGTGGGGAATCTGGAACCTGGTCACTTACTCCCGATCACAACACAAATGTTATTATGGCGGCATTTTTAAAGACCTGGCGTAGATGCCGTCGAGATGGACTTGGAACCCTATCACCTAGCTAGAGTTGTTGTTTTTTATTGCGTAGGACAGCAGACAGACTGACGGCCCGCTTATAATTTAGCAGTTACCGTCGCCTATAGGTGTTTGCAACGCCAGTGGCATCGCGAACACGCTGCTGTCCCATAAGGATACAGGAACTTGGGTCACTAATGCCGGAACACAACACAAGGTTATTATGGCGGCATACTTAAGACCAAAGGTGGTCGCCATCCAGACGGGTTTGAGGCCCTACCACGTAGCTAGGGTGGGTTGATTCGTCGCCTTTTACGACAGGTCGAGTCCAGCCACAGAGGTTAGTATTCTTTCTCCACCCCTGCACGGATAGTGTAGCAGCCTTTTACAAGAGACCGTCCCCGGTTACAGGAGTCGGTATATTTACTGTGCGGAGAGAATCGAGTTACATATATACTTCAAACCATGCCTATAATCTGCTAGAAAGTTTTGACTACACAAAAGAAGATTGCTCCTTTTCAAACTGAGGTCATCGACACGTGACTCAAGAAGTTTCACCGAAAGTCAATTTCATGCAATATTACTGAACACCGCAACCGCAAAATGCCTGCGACATGGTATGATCTTATGAAAATATAAATATTGAAGTACGATTATCCTGGCCAGAAATAAGAATAGGACTATATACTTTCTAGGGAGTCATTTTAGGTAACAAACGAATTACTATTTATCCTAATTTACTAATAGCAAGTGACGGGCACTGTTCGAATTAGCGAGATAAAAACCTTGCTATGCATATACCTATAATTTAGCTTATTTTTAATTTTCTCAGTAAGTGAATTTGTAATTCTTAAGATAAATGGTAGGGCCTCAAGCCCGTCTGGATGGCGACCACCTTGTTCTTAAGTATGGTGCCATAATAACCTTGTGTTGTGTTCCGGCAATAGTGACCCAAGTTCCTGTACCCTTATAGGACAGCAGCGTGTTCGCGATGCCACTGGCGTTGCAAACACTCATAGGTGACGGTAACTGCTAAATTCTAAGCGGGACGTCAGCCTGTCTGCTGTCCTACAGAATAAAAAAATATCTTAAATCATAAGCCTTTTTTATTGCTATGAAACGCTGTTGACAGACAGGCTGACGATCCACTTAATAGTAAGTAAGCAGGTACCGTCGCCTACAGATGTTTACAACGACAGGCGCACCGCTAACACACTGCCGTTCGCGTAGGGGAACTATATTACTTTTACACACTACTTTTTGTAAATATTTTCAGATAATTATTATATGAATATTTATGCTACGCTAACATATATATGTATACATTTATCGGTTGCAGAGTTTAAAAAACAGTCCGTTAATAATACATTCCCATTCACTAAATAATTTGTCAATGAAATCTTTAAGACGAACTCAATTAAATAAAAACATAATAAATATAAATTGAACTTAATTAAACGTATCGGAAACCGCAATGAATGAATGCAACCAGGTGGTCCAAAGGCCTCGCACGCGATTTCTAAACCAAACCGATTTGTCATCGTACCGCTCATTCACGGATCTTCTTGCGGTTACAATAATTACTCGTGCAGACTAAACAGCGATCCAAAACAAATTGTTCCAAAATTGGGAAATCAATTAAAAATTTCCAGGATTTCAAGGAAAAGATTAAAAATATTAATCGTTCGATTGAATGATTTGTATGAATGATTTTTTTCTTGAATGAATAATGTACTCGTATAGTAAGTTCATAATAAACATTTTTTTATTAAAAAATTTAAGAAATTTATAGAATATTTTATATTGAGGAATTAATTTTCCATGTGTTTTACAGTATGTTTTTTTTTATTTTAAAATTTGCTCTGTAACCGAGACCGAGAACTGTCTGACGGTGATAATATTTACAAAATCAATAAACTCTTCATAAAATACTAGCTGACAGGGCAAACGTTGTTCTGCCATATAATTAAAAAAAAAACAATAATAAAAGTAGCCTATGTCCTTCTTCAAGGTTCACTCTATCTCTATACTGAAATTCATCAAAATTAGTTCAGCTATCGCGGACTTTTTATCGATCTTTTTAAGATATACAATTCCGAAGGAAGTACATTAATTTGATCTATCTCGTAAGGTTTAACCAACGTTTGCGATTTAAGCGCACACAAATATTTTTGTTACGACATCACATTACAAATCTTTGAATATTTCGGCTTTTCTGTACTATAATATGTATGTACATGTAAACCTTCTTCTTGAATCACTCCATGAATTGTTGAAAACTACATTAAAATCTGTTGAATAGTTTAAAAGATCTAAGCGAACAGACAGCGGTAGCGACCTCATTTTATACAATGTAAAGATTACACGTGTGCCTGTTACTTAAATAAGTTTTGAAGACCTTCTTGTCTCCGATAGTGATAGCACTTAACCATGTACCTGTCATAATTAATTTTTAAATTTTAGTGTAGTTGAAGAAGTGAAGATGATGATTTCTCTCGGATATAATTTTAATCATACGTCACAAGCAACGTCACTTTCGGCAATGATAATAATTCAGAATTATCGGAACTAACTCATTCATGTTGTGATGCAATAACAAGCCCATCCGCGGTTGCAAGACAATGTGTGTGAACCAGTCTCATTAACAGCAACACCTACGCCCGCCTACAACGCTGACCGCCCGTGGTTATTCTGCTATTATGCGTCTAAGTGTGAATTTGGCCAATCCGGTGGTATGAAGAACAGACGATGAATGTTTATAAGGCACCGCAAAGTTTTTCACAAAAACATACAATTTGATTATATTTTTGCTGTCCGTCAATTGACAGACACTTAAATTTGAAAGACAAAAACATAAAAAAAATTATTAGAGAATGTGTTATTATAAAGCACAGCAAATCAAAAGATAAAAAAAATATTAAATACTAGTTAACCCGGCAAACGTTGTTCTGCTATATGAATTTAAAAAAAGTAGCCTATGTTCTTCTCGAAAGTCCAATCTATGACTATACCGAAATTCATCAATATTAGTTCAGCGGTTTAGGCGTGAAAACGTAACAAACAAACTCACTTTCGCATTTATAATATTAGTTAGGATTCTCAAAATATCAAGTCAATATTTTCACATTTAAGAGATTTAAGGTTTTTTTTAAATAACTATTTATATTTAGGTATATTATATTAGAAAGATCGCAAGTACTTTAAATAGAAATTTTATAAAATATTGGAATAACTTTTATCACCTTAATAAGTGAGAACAGGCGATTTGCTACATTGGACAAAATAATACAAACAATAAAGCTATTAAATCACACAGTCACGAAACATTAAAGCATAGTTTTATTGAATTCAGTTATATTTTCTTCATTGAAGCTACAATAGCTGTCTTTCCGGGTATTGTTGCGCCAATGAAACGCCGTGAGCGAAGTGATGCACAACGTGTGTTGACTTTACATCGTCGTGGGAAGTCCATTTACTAATAAACTGGTGAAAATAGAAACGATTTCTTACAAATTCTAGATGTAAACTAGTGTTTAGTCGTCATCATCAACTAAACCCTCATAGAGCTAATTTGTTCTTCATCACGATTTCAGAGAAAGAATTCTTGGTATTGTTCTTCAACTCAACCTTATCTTCGACTTCCTTATAATACGATCATTCGCACCAATGATTTTAAGCAACTATTTCATATATCTGAAATAAATGTTGCGTAATCATCAAGATTTTTTAAATTTACACTAGTGCTTTACACAGCGGCATCTAGTCCCAAAATGAGTTACATAGCACTTACGTTATGTGTACTAGACAACTGATATACCTACTACTTAAATATTTTTATTTTGTAAATAAATATATGAACACCTAGACATGGGGCGGGAATTGTTAACATGCGTTAGCCACTATGCCACTGAGGTCATCAAGATTCGGTTAATTGAATGCACATATTAGGTAATATATTATTGTAAAACTTTTTTTATTGCTATAGGACAGCAAACAGGCTGACGGCCCGCTTAAAATTGAGCAGTTACCATCGCCTATGGGTGTTTGAAACGCCAGTAACATTGCGAACACGCTGCTGTCGCATAAGGGTACAGGCACTTGGGTCACTAATGCCGGAACACAACACAAGGTTATTATGGTGGCATACTTAAGACCAAAGATGGTCGCCATCCAGACGGGCTTGGGGCCCTACCACGTAGCTAGGGTGGGTTGTTTTGTAGCCTTTTACGACAGGCCGACCCCGTCCGCAGAGGTTAGTATTCTTTCTCCGCCTCTGCACGGATAAATTTTAGCGGTGCCCCTGGCGTTGCAAACATACATAGCTGACATAAGTAACATAGGTAACTGCTAACTACTAAATGCGCCGTCAGCTTGTCTGCTGTCCTGAAGCATTAAAAAAATATTTAAAAAACAAGCAAATATTATTGAAACTCGATAGATTATCTTCAAATAACTGCGCCTTGTAACATGTTCATACATGTTTATGATAAACTTTAGATATTTAAAACTAAGGCCTAGGCCGCACTACGGTGAAACCGCAGCGGTTATTAACCGTGTGAGTTTATGAAACACGAAAACGAATACAAGCGGCCGCACTTGCGGTTTTTACCCGCGACTGATTATATAACCGTGAAATGTTACAAAATTGTCGCGGTAAGAAACCGTGGCAAAATTTGGCCTAGGCCGCACTACGGTGAAACCGCAGCGGTTATTAACCATGTGAGTTTATGAAACATGAAAACGAATACAAGTGGCCTCACTTGTGGTTTTTACCCGCGACTGATTTTAAAACCGTGAAATGTTACAAAATTGTCGCGGTAAGAAACCGTAGCAAAATTTGTAATCCATAGAACTAAGTGGGCGCACACGCCCTATGCGTTAACCGCGGGCGGTTTTTTGGCTAGTATTCGGCCGACCGCCGCGAAGAATAGTTGTGTTGTCGTCCCGTTACAATTATGTCGTCGACCGAGTCGGAGTTTGTTTCAAATGTTGTTTCAAATGCAAAGTACGAAAGTTTATCCCAGAAAATCATCGTGGAAGTACAGAAAAGACCAGCTTTATACGATACTACTTTGCGTCAATACAGTGATAGAAATGTGAAAAATAAACTTTGGGAAGAAGTTTATCAGAACATAGTTAATAATTGGATGACACAAATTTTATCGAAGCTGGCTACTGACATTCGAAAGTAGTTGAAACCTTTCTTAAATCTACGGCTAGTGAGTGGATGGACCCAATATTTGCGAAATTTTCGTTGACGTCTTTTTTTTCTATTTATTAGTACCAGAGCAATACATACTGCTCTTTTGAAATCCACCTTCAAACTGTGAAAATCAAGGGCGGTTTCACGGTTTATAATCGTAGTGTGTACGTGTCGAGCGGTTTCGCGGTTATAGCGGTTAACCGCTCCCAGGAAAAAACCGTAGTGTGGCCTAGGCGTTTATCCATAGAACTAAGTGGGCGCACACGCACTATGCGTTAACCGCGGGCGGTTTTTTTGGCTAGTTAGTATTCGGCAGACCGCCGCGAAGAATAGTTGTGTTGTCGTCCCGTTACAATTATATCGTCGACCGAGTCGGAGTCTGTTTCAAATGCAGAGTACGAAAGTTTATCCCAGAAAATCATCGTGGTAGTACAGAAAATACCAGCTTTATACGATACTACTTTGCGTCAATACAGTGATAGAAATGTGAAAAATAAACTTTAGGAGGAAGTTTGTCACAACGTAGTTAATAATTGGATGACACAAATTTAATCGAAGCTGGCTACTGACATTCGAAAGTAGTTGAAAAATTTCTCTGGATGTTCTCTTAAAATTTTATACTTTTTCTGAAAGAAACATTTCGCAAATCTATGGCTAGTGAGTGGATGGACCCAATATTTGCGAAATTTTTGTTGAAGTCTTTTTTTTCTATTTATTAGTACCAGAGTAATACATACTGCTCTTTTGAAATCCATCTTCAAACTGTGAAAATCCCGGGCGGTTTTGCGGTTTATAATCGTAGTGTGTATGTCTCGAGCGGTTTCGCGGTTATAGCGGTTAACCGCTCCCGGTGAAAAAAACCGTAGTGCGGCCTAGGCCAAAGAAAGAAAAAGAGACCTGTAACCGCTATGTTGATCTTTTGAATTCATCAATATAAGTCATATAACCTGATATTAGCCTGGTATCCTTTTTAGGTTCTCACGACTGATATCATTAAAACAAATTTTCCAGTTTGTGTAAAAGTGCTACAAACGTAATAGTGACTAAATTACCAAAATATGTCCGCCATAACAAAGATTATTGTAATTTGCAAATGAGCAAAATGATGACACATTTATTGACACGTGCATTTATGACCAATTATTGCCATGAGAACAAAGCTAGTGATAACATCAAAACACGCCATCACTTTCCTACTTAGTTTAAATTCTTTACAAGCAACGCAGCAACGGGTAATGAATTTTTCCTATCAGGATTTGGTCGTCAAGTACAACTCTATCCGTGCGTGGGCGGAGCAAGAATACTGACTTCTGCGGCCGGGGTCGGTCTGTCGTAAATGGTGTCTAAACGAACCAAGCCCTACCACCTGGTAGGGCTTCAATGCCATCTGGCAACCACCCCTGGTTTTTAAATATGCTACCATAACAACCTTGTGTTGTGTTCCGGTATAAGTTGTCGATTTTTAGTACTACTACCGCGAATAGCAGCGTTTTAGCGGTGCCCCTGGCGTTGCATACATTCATAGCCGACGTAAGTAACGCAGGTAACTGCTAACTACTAAGTGGGCCTGACGGTGAAGCTGACGCTTGTCTGCTGTCCTGAAGCAATAAAAAAAATATTTCTTAACTTGTTCACTGGCATAAAAAAAATTCATTTATAAATAACTAACTGACCCGGCTAACTTTGTTCAACCAATAAAAACATTTTCGCGATATAAAGTAGCCTGTAGTACTTTTACATGGTCCAATCTATCTATATTGAAATTTATCAAAATTGATTCAGCGGTTTAGGCATGAAGACGTAACAGACAGTTACTTCTCCATACTAACATTCATGTCTTCATGTCCGTGACATTGCAGATAAATATTTCCGTGATATTGCAGATAAAGTTCCTGTACCTTTATGGGACAGCAGCGTGTTCGCGATGCCACTGGCGTTGCATACACCTATAGGCGACGGTAACTGCTAAATCCTAAGCGGGCCGTCAGCCTGTCTGCTGTTCTATAGCAATAAAAAAAATTGCAGGAGTGTCGGCTCCGTTGGTACGGCCAAGTTTTACGGCAACCGGATGCTTACGTGGGAATCTAATGTCTGGCCATGCCGCCTCCGCCGGACCCCGGCAGGAGTGGTAGACCCAAAAAGTGCTGGCTTGACGTCGTAAAGGGTGATATGCGTGCCAATGGGCTCACTACCAGGGATGCTGAAGATCGCGCGAAGTGGAGTAGAAAAAGTCGGAAAGCGGACCCCGGGCACCCAAACGAAAGTTTGACTAACAGATGATGACTAACATTATTAATATTATCATGGATTATAGAATACTTTGCAAAATTGACCCCCTTTAAACAACGATGTCGTGGGAACTGTTGAAAAATTCAGCTTTCTCGCGCTACACAAGCTTCCGTTGGTCGGAGATAGAATCTGAGATGACCGATAGTTGGCGAAACGAGGGGCTGACTCACGGATTTAGATGAGCGGTTCACGGATCTCGATTGCCTAACGTTGAAAGGGTTTTGCTCACTGATTATTTGTTGCGTGTTTTCAGTGATGCTTTTAGATATTTGAAGTCTCTTTTAAAACGAAGGCGCTTTTTTCTTCATACAAAAAGTATGTTTATTTGTTGATGACTATTTTAATAATAAAAAATATTTTAAGCAAATGATCGTACCTAGTTTTTCTATTTGACTTACTAGATTTCAAAAAATAATAATACAAATTTTACGAGCTCTTAAAAGCGACTTGGCATTACATCTTGAGAGCCTATAATTACTTACATATGAAATACAAAACAGGTTTGTAGCCTTAAGATAATGTTTTTTTTTTAACTCAGATTTAAAAATTATTGAGGTAATTTTCACAATAATTAATGTGTTTCCTTTACTTAAAAATCCATAATGCTATTTTTTTAAACCAGCACCTTTCCAGAGAGTCTCAAAAAACAACTAAGTTACTATTTCTTTTTACTATGCATAAATTTATCACGATATCTGTATCTATTTTCCTTGCGAAGTTTTCTTTCAACGTATAAACGCGGCAAAAATGTTATTACGGATACGTAGGCAAAATATTATTAAGATGTAAACGTATTAGAAGACGAACCCTTTATCTCTGAGTTAGGGCTTGCATGATATGCTTCTTGATTACCCTGTCCTATTATACTCGTATATCTACATAATATCCATTCGTGCAGGGGCACGAATACCACGAGGAGCAAGAATACTAACCTCTGCGACCGGGGTCGGCCTGTCGTAAAAGGCGACAAAACAACCCACCCTAGCTACGTGGTAGGGCCTCAAGCCCGCCTAGATGACCACCTTTGGTTTTAAGTCTGCCGCCATAATAACCTTGTGTTGTGTTCCGGCATTAGTGACCCCAAGTTCCTGTACCCTTATGCGACAGCAGCGTGTTCGCGATGCCACTGGCGTTGCAAACACCCATAGGCGACGGTAACTGCTAAATTATAAGCGGGCCGTCAGCGTGTCTGATGTCCTACAGCAATAAAAAAAATATTATATTCAATCATATAAAATATCTCCCTAAATTTAAACGCAAAATATGTTTTGTAAAATAGTACAAGCGACGTGATACAAACGTGTGGCCCATTAAATCGACTCGCCTACAATATCAGCAAGATGTATGATATCAGCTGTGCACATTTAGACAGGCGATGAGTAACCGGTGCCCAGCCGTCTGGCAGCAACCGTGTTACGCCGCAAACCTGTCCGAGCGGCGGCCGCGACGCCCAGCGTGGAATTTACTCAATGTACTCGTGTATTTTAGAATGGAATGTTTTGTATCAATTTTGTGCTGGGTATACTGTAGTGTACTTTCCAGTAATTTCGTTAGCTTTGTTTTATTAAGCTAGGAATTTCTGTGGCCTGAGTTGGATTTGGATTCTCATTATCTGATGCATAGCCATTCCATTCTTAATGTAAACGTATATAAGTATATATTTTATTATATATAGAATAGGTGCAAGTTCGCGCCGCGGCTTGACTAATTCGTCGCGTCCCGCAGCTTCAGCACTCACGAAGCGCGAAGGAACACCGGGGTGGTTTTAGTGGGTTTACCAGCGACGTGCGCCCTCCAAGCCTAGAGAAGATACGTGCCGACTCATTGCATCGGTAGCCTCACACAACATACGAGGCATTTCCACCTCCCAAAAAAGGTTCCAGTTCCCCTTCGCAGACGCAAATATCCAAGATTTTGGTAACGGTAACTTTTTAGCATTTTGTGAGTGGTCAGCCTGTCTGATAGTATATCCCAATAAAAAAACAAAGATCTTTTATGTCAATAAATGTTTCTGTCTTTCTATTTTTCAGTTTAATCTTCTTCTTTCTGCCCTTCTCTTTCATAAAACTACTGAACTATTCGTACATATTTTAAATTCTTAAATAAAATTGGTTGATATAATATTACAAACATATCTTAAATGTAGAAATAGGATGGGTTTCTATATTTAGGTATCGAATGCTAATAACCAAAATAAATATTTGACTTCTTTTGGATATGCTACGTAGGTGGCATATCTAATATATATCTATCTAATACTTCATATATATAGATATAAATTATTACATTGAGATATTTTAAATCCATTAACTTCTCGTATTTGCGTCACGATTAACTCAGTAAGGATTTACAGTGATTTCTAGATTTTTGCAATCTTTTCCTTCATATTTTACTCAGAAAATATATTTTTTAACTTTAATTAAAATCAGTTGTGGGATATTGGTATATACGTTGGCTTTTCCAACCTCTACATTACTCATAATCAACTTCAGGTATATTTTATTGCACTGTAAAGATTCATAACTTAAGATAAGCTCGAAAGATACTATTTCGTTTAAACAGTTCATGTAGTTAACAAGTTTATTACAAATTGAGTTTTGGAAACTTAGATTTCATGTAATTTGATTAATTTAACTATAATAGAAACAAAATTGCATAAATTTATTATATATAAAGATTCCTTAGAGTTATGAAAATCATTTCATTTGTTTCAGAGTTCATTGGGTATTATCGAGCAGTATTTTTATTAAATAGTTCAACTCTATAATCGTTTACATTTAATCATTAAAATAAAGTAATGTAAAGACTAAGGTATCAGAAATAAAATTTATTTTTATACGATTTTCAATATGCTGTAACTGGGAGAAAAAGGTCGTAATTGTAGTTCAATGTCTAATTTTAAAATTTGAACTTTCATTTTGGTAACATCATTTTTTAAGTTGTCTTAAATTAAAAATTTTTTTTTCAAAAAGATTTTTTTTTCGGCTTTAGTTAACTTATATTTTATGGATTTGATTTATGCTCTTGTAGATTCTATGGACGATGACGCTTAGATCATCGCGAACAACGAGACAAAAAGATAATGCAACTCAAAATGGTAGAAGTACGAACGAACTTAATTGGCTAAAATAAACCAATAAAAGGTGGGAATCCAAATTTGTTTTCAAATAAATAAAACAATTATATATTAATCAATCATTTATTATCGTTGATCTTATATAATGAAACAGAATACATACGTATAGTAATTTTAACATAAAAATATATCTTTACATCTAAAACTATTAAATATGGCTAAAGATAGGGGGCAACCCTATCTATATTGGCACATGGAATGTTAATTTTACTTCAAAGATATTAAAGCATTAATTCAAAGTCATCAAAGTGTTAATTTAAACATAATAATAAATACGCCAAAATGTATCCAAATTGTGGTTACCCTAACATTCAATTTTAGGTTAGTGTCTTATATGTTGCCTAATATATAATAACTATATATTGCATATAAAAGACAGCATCAATATAAAGCTGATGACACACTGGAAAACGATGTTAACACGACGGGACATGTAAACCTATAGAACAGTCCTAAGCTAAGATAAATACCCCAAAGCTCTACTATCTTTAATTGAATAATACCAACATCAATTTTAAAGATAGTAAGCGCATTTTATTTTCAATTTTTTTTACTGATATAAGTTGCTTATAACAGAAATGCTATCAAGCCACCATTAACACATGTAAAGTCAACCAAAAATACTTGAATTATGATTTTAAGGAAGCCTTGTAAAAATAAGTATTTCGCGGAAGTGCGAAATAAGATAAGGCTATGTATCAATTATTTTTCAGGATTATTGCTAAGGCATCGCCACGTCTATCAGCGTTTTTGAATAGTGCAGTAATTTAACAACACATAATCACTGCCTTATATCTGATATTAAAAACTCCAATGTGCATAAGCATTAACAAATAAAATATTTATTAAATAATATGTCCTTTTTTTGTAATTTTGTAATATTCAAAATAATCTATAAAATAATATCAATTTTTAACGATTGTTATATTTGTTGTTGTCATTTTTAACTAATTATTTTTATATGTTGTAATCTATAAAATAATATAACCTATTGAAGACTGGAAATAAAAAATTTAATAATTTTTGCAGATTTTTTGAATATTCATAACATTTTTCCAAATTACTTTCCCATCCAATATTACGAAAAATCCTCATTAGTAATAATATTTCCAAGAAATGGAATGTACAAGTAATACATTATTATTAATAAATAAAAAATGTGGCAAAATAATTTGTAATTTCACAATAATTTTGCAAAGAACTGCATACGTTCTACGTATAAAGATATTATCTTTTTAAATATAATATTATAAATATTATTTTACATTATAGTAAGTAACTAAGCAGTTTTATTTTTAATTCTACCTTTAGTGATGGGTTTCTATGAGAAAAAATCACGGAATAAATCCATTTAATATACTTAATACCAACAAAAGATTGACTCTAATAATGTTTGCACTAAATCAAACAGAAACCCATCATTTATCATTACGTCTTAACCTAATAAATACTATGTACAAATCACCAGAATGTTATGAATATCTTAGTGTTTTAAAATGAAAATAACTTTATTATTATCAATAGAAGAGCTGCCCAAAAGCATTTCAACAGAAAATCGATAGTATATTACGGAAAAATTAACTAGAAAAAATTAAACATTTACTTTTCTGCGGGAAGTTATATCGGGCCGAAAGGAAACTTAGGAAAATTTAAATTGCAAAATCCCATTCTGGCAGTGTGTATGATGAAGCACGAATACTGGTAGGTATGTAATTGTCTTGCTATAAGATATTATAATAGCAATCTGTTAAAGCGTCTGATTTTGGTGTATCACCATCTTAAATACATGGTCTCCTTGGCAAGGCTGTAATGTATTTGTCTGAAACAAAAGTATTTAAGTTAGTATATTTTGATTTGATATCACAGTACACAGCGACAAATATTACATATCGAGCTTAAGAGAGTATTAGGTATAAAAATATTTTTAAGAACAGCTACTATCTGCAAGAAGATTATGTGTATTTTTTGTTGATATGCGATACAGTTAACTCGGTGACTCATGATTTTTGGATATATAAAAACGTAAGCTCTTTTTGTAATATTTCATCATTGCTGTGTACTGCGTGTGATTGTTAGTTCATAATGCTTGTAGTAGTATAATTAATAGCACGATCTTTTATGTAAGTGCGGTCCTCAAAATGAATTAAAGTTAAATGTATTAAGCTGCTACATTAAATCATTAAGAATCATTTTACATGTTACTTTCCATATTCATGGTACTAATATTAAATATCTGTGAAATAGTACCTATTACATACGACTATTATTTCCAAGCTTTAAAATGGGTTAATATTTATGTTGCGTATGTAGACATGATAAACAATCCAGAAATAAGTTTAATTGGTTTCCATTGGTCATATTATATCATTTGATATATATTTATGAAAGGAAATCTTACTGTATCGTGTAAGAGAGACCGCTGTTGTTGGATCGTGCTCCATCACCTTCACCGCCACAAGCATTGACTACATCTACAACAATTGAGAAAAAAACATGTTATTAATAACAGTTAAACAGGTAATAGTGATAACAGGTATAACATAACAGGTTTTCGTCAATTTTATAATTTCATAACAATAGTGGTGGGTTTTGAAATCGACAGGTAACTTTAGTAACATTTGTTGAAAAAGTTGTGAAAAAATTGGTTTTTTTACAAATTCAATTTCGGTGGTTATGGATAATATATATATATATATATATATATATATATATATATATATATATATATATATATATATATATATATATATATATATATATATATATATATATATATATATATATTGGAAGTTTGTCCATTTAAGTATTATAAAGGGACATAAAGATTAAAAACAAAGTATTTGGCGCAATTCAGCCATAGACTCAAGACAGCTCACTGAAGCCATCTGAATTTTAATCACTGTTAGCTTTAACTATAAGATATTTCTGACCAGGTAGACGGTTGTCTAGAAAATATAATTTTTAGGTGACGTCCACCAAATTTGTAAATAAGATTATCATATGCTACTGATAAAAAAACTATTGTACGGTAGTGCAAAGTACGTGGTACCTAAGTAATATCACATTCAGAGACCAAAACAGAGTCCGAGTTCAACTTATATGCTATTCACTTTACCAAAAAATAAAATGTAAACAAATCGTAAAAAGGTTTTTTGGATGTCGATTTTATAATAATAAACATGATATAAAAATTATCATAAGAACTTTTAATTATTTATTAGAAATATCTCCTATATTCTTATTATTTTATATTACTATTCCTTACTTTTAGAAAAAAACAAAATAATTTTATTTTTACAATTATTATGAATGATAAATATTAATGCATATAAAATTCACATATTTACAACATTAATTGTAATAACTAACTTACATTATAAAGAACCTAAAAAGACAATTTTTCCAAATCTCTTACTGGTTTTATATGCTGGTACTTACTATAAGTGTACTATTCAACGTACTATTGTCGATTGAAAGGAGTGTTTTATTATTACGGTCGGATTATATCCGCCATGTTGTTTTATTCTAGCTTTGTTTGAGAAATATTGGATTGTTTACATTTTATTTTTTGGTAAAGTGAATAGCATATAGACATTTTTTTCACCTAATGTGCACATTATAGCATAATTGCCAGTAATTACTGTGAAGAAAGACATCGTGAGGTCACCTGCATACCGAGATCATTGGTATAATTAGCCCACCAATCCTCCTTCGACATGCGTGACTAGTATCATCTCTATTCTTCCTAGGAGCTCAACGATAGATCAATATAGGCTATTATTTGTAGTTATTAAAATAAATTGTTTTATATTTTAAGGCATGGTTTATTATAGCGAAATCTTCGCGTAAGCTTCGTGCGAGCTTTTATTGCTTATAGTGATCTCTTCAAGGCAACCCGTTTAAAAATAATAACAACCTAATTATACGAACAAAATTAAAAGAAAAATTAACCAAACATAACAACGTATAATAATGTTTTTTTTTTTACTTTAAATGAATAATAAATTCATTTAATCGTATTTTATTTCAAAGTTTCGTAAGTTCATTACTCACATTTCATGTTAAAAGTATTAAACAACCCTAAAACTCAACCGTTAACATTTAAAATAAAATAAGCTTTTAAAATACTTAACCTGGATCAGTACATTATTGTTTTTCTTAAATCATCTTGGTCCGTTGACAGCAAACCCTTTTGAAATATTTTAAACGGATTAATGTCTGACAAACAGACATCTCACTAACCGCAAATAATATATTTTGCAGAACCCTTGGAATTGTTGCTAAATTATAATGAACACCAAGACATAAAAAGTTCATTATTTAGTAAAAAGCCGTTTCCAGTAACCTGACTTATTTATGAAACTCTAATTAAGACTATTTTAAATATAAAAGAGCCATTTTGTACCAAATATAAAAAAAAATTATGAAGCTTAAAAACTTTGTTTTATACAATACATTTGTATATTATTAAATTAATTTACGCGTAATAAAAAAATGTTTTTGACGTTCATTTACAGGTTTATTTTCTTTATCTTTCTCTATCATAATTTTTCACTTATTTACTTTTATTTATAACCAGTAATCATTAGAAGGAAAATATATAATTAAAAATATAAAAATAAGTATCAAAGTTAAGAGGAAATCTGTTAGACAATCATAGGCCTGTGCCTAGGTAATAGAAATAGTCTAATGAAGGAACAGCCTTTTATGGGCTGTGAAACTTGTAATAACTCGGAAAGCGGCCACCAATATTGAAGTTTGGGAAAATTGAAAATAAATTTATTAAGTAGGAGGCATTTTATATAACCCTACTACTGAACCCCAAAAACGTAGCAATCAAATGTCAAATCATGGCTTAATTATTTAGTCGTGATAAACGCGTTAAGTCAAACTCGGGTGTTATTTTTTGTACAAATACATACTTCTTTACAATTTTATTAATTGTTAGGTATGTACGTACAGACGCGGATGTCAATTAAATAATTACTGCCCTTTTAGAGTATTTGCACCTATTAATATTCATGCGGAAATAATCGTAAACAAATAAAATAATTTCGATTTCTTATACACACAACACACACAATGTATTTATCTACTCTGAATTCATTCATCCTAATAAACAAGCTCCACATTTGTATTATTGCTAACACATATACAGACACACAATTGTATATACGAGTTTATTTACACATGGAAATAATTTTTAAGCGTATAAATTTGGAAGGAAGCCCGTACTGTCAACAAATCACGTAGTTTTAAATGTATAGTTGTTGTGAGCTTTCTTTTATTATTATTTGTGTTTTATATTTATATCCAATCCTTAGGAACTCAAACTAGTTCCTTACAATTTTGGTGTCATTTCTATAAAGACTCGGTATGGGTTCTTAAATTATTTGTTGTAATTTACCTAAAACGCAAGCATTATTTATTTTGTTTACATCTCCAAATTATCGTGAGTGTGTATGCCGATTATTATTCTTATTTTTTAATAATAATAGACAGGTTGTCTGGAGGAGATCGCTAGTTATAAGACCGCCCTTTGTAACAAAGATATAATAAATTATTATTATACTACAATGTTTCACTGTTGTGTACAATAAAAATTATGTATCTAATATTTTATAAATATAATAACTTGTGGGATGGTGTATTTAGAGGAGAGAGACAAAAGAATTTAGTATTAAGTCAAACTTCCTTCCATGTTCGGGGATCAGATGGATCAATCTAGCTAAATTGAATGTCATGCAAATTGTAGAATTATTTACGCTCAGACTTGAATTTAGATAGAATGTAAGATTAGGTATAGAAACACTTATACAAAAAAAAACAAATACTAAGATTCTTATTTAAATCTTTTGAATTAATTAAATTTCTACCATGGTGTTTATGTTTTTTTGTAAAAACTTACGTGTAAGCAATTCAAGGCAATTAAATGCCTTCTTATTTGTAGCAAAACAAAGAAAAACAAAATCTAAACAGCATCGAGAACCGTTTAAACACGATTTTAAGCGTGAATTGTCTCAGGTGTTAGGGTTGGCCATTATTGGACGAGAATACTTTTAAAAAAAGTATAGAAAACACATTAATATTATTAAAAAAAATTCTTCATATTTTATTACCTTCATTTACATTTCAGCGGTTAGTAGCAGTCCATTTTTTTTAACAAAATCTTTATCCATGCCTGTAAATTCAATTATGTAGACTCAAGTAACAGATAGTGTCATCAGATCATAGTAACAGTTTACAATATTTTTTTTTGACAAAATTGCTATCCAAAAATACTTTTATAATTTATCTAAAGTTGATTTTTACATTGAAAACTGTCGTGTAATCTCCAAATACTGCTCACCTCGTTTGCAAATTTAGTAGTATACAACAGCTTGTTGTCAAGCCCGAAGATATATTTCATAACCAAAATAACATTCTTACTTCATAAGGTTGGTGGCAACCCTAAACATTTCTCAAAGGCCGTAGGTGACAGACTAAGGCGGCATTTAACAACTTCCGCGCGAACACTAGGTTAATTCGTGAGCACCCTGTATGTGTGACTGTGGGAACCGATCTCTTTGTTCGGGTAAAATATACAGGTTGATGTGAATTAATTGCGCCCTTTTAAGGAAAATTTAATTTATTTCTTTAAAGTATTTAGTTCAATCCTAAAGGAATTTTATTAGAAATTATAATAATAATACTATATAAAATAAAGTAAGAAAATCATTAAAAATCTATAAAATATTTAAAATTATAAAGTCAGTGTTGCCATACAAATTGGTAAATCAACCAGCATTTTGTAAATTTTATCGTGTGACAGATACGACGAAGGACCTAAAATATTGTATATTTTTAGAATAATTATAAGTTACATTTCGTTTTAAAAAAACTATTTAAATACGCTACAGGGTATCTGATTATAATAAAATTCTCAATGACGATGGTCTTGACAGATAATTTTGAATAAACAGTTTATAATTATTAGATTTTCATTGAATCACCGTCCTAAAACCACCGACAGTCTTACCAGGCATTTTCAATTGGTTGAAATCATTAAAATATGAAACCTGCTTGATAATGTTTATTTAGGAAAATTTTGCTATTATTATTAATGCCGAAGACCATGCTAAACTAATTATAATAACTTTAACTATTCCACTATATTCAACGGATAATTTAAAAAATATTTAGAAAATTCTAAGTTCAAGTTATAACCGTAACATAGCTACAAAGTATTTTTAATACACTGCTCTTGTACTTCCATACTTGTGGGTTTGATCCCTATAGAAGACAAAATAATTTTTATTTGTTCTGATCTGGATGTATGTATCAGACAATTACCTAGTCAGGTCATAAGTATTGTCACACAGTAAAAACTTTTCTTTTAGAATGCTGGCCACAAAAAAGTTTATTGAATTAGAATTTCGAATTGTTCATGAAAATAAAAATGTATAACTTTTAGAATTTTACTCATTTTTAAATATGGAGTGGACGCTTAAAGAAGACCGTGTTGCAGTTATTGCGTTGCATCGTTGCGGTTACGCGCCAATTCAAATTTTTAACATACTGAAAAATTTGAATATTACCAAAAGATTCGTTTATCGTACCATCAAACGATACAATGAAGACTCTAGTGTAGATGACAGGTCAAGAAGTGGTCGCCCTCGGTCTGTTAGGACTCCAGCAGTGATAAAAGCTGTGAAGGCACGAATTCAAAGAAATCCCAAACGTAAGCAGAAACTGTTGGCCCTTCAGATGGGGTTAAGCAGAACCACGGTGAAAAGGGTGTTAAATGAAGACTTAGGGCTTCGGGCATATCGAAGAAAAACAGGACATCGTTTGAATGCTCGTCTAATGGACCTGAGACTGAAGAGATGCCGCGCTTTGTTGAAGCGGCACGCGGGAAAAAATATCGGGAAATTCTTTTTTCGGATGAAAAAATGTTTACCGTAGAAGAGAGCTACAACAAACAAAATGATAAGGTGTACGCACACAGTAGTGAAGAAGCGAGCAACCGTATTCCGCGTGTCCAACGAGGTCATTTTCCATCCCCGCTCATGGTATGGTTGGGAGTTTCTTATTGGGGCTTAACAGAGGTACATTTTTGTGAGAAAGGTGTAAAAACGAATGCTGTTGTGTAACAAAATACAGTCCTGACGAACCTTGTGGAACCTGTTTCTCATACCATGTTCAATAACAGGCACTGGGTATTCCAACAAGATTCGGCGCCAGCTCATAGAGCGAAGAGCACACAAGACTGGTTGGCGGCGCGTGAAATCGACTTCATCCGGCACGAAGACTGGCCCTCCTCCAGTCCAGATTTGAATCCGTTAGATTACAAGATATGGCAACACTTGGAGGAAAAGGCGTGCTCAAAGCCTCATCCCAATTTGGAGTCACTCAAGACATCCTTGATTAAGGCAGCCGCCGATATTGACATGGACCTCGTTCGTGCTGCGATAGACAACTGGCCGCGCAGATTGAAGGCTTGTATTCAAAATCACGGAGGTCATTTTGAATAAACTTTAATGTCATAAGAATCTATGTTTTGTTAAGTTCATTTTGGTATATGAATGGTTACATAATTAATAAACTTGTTACAATTATTTTACATTAAACATGTGACAGAATTTATGACCTGACTAGGTATATCATTAAAAAGACTCTGTGATACATCTGTATGAAATTAGTCCCTATATGAAATCTGTATGAATATATATTCACACTGAGCAAAGGCTTTTTCTCATAAAAATATTTTACAGTACGAAAAGACTAGCAATATATGCGTGTCTCTTTGAACAAGAAAAAATAATACCACAGAAAGTCACCAAGGCTAAACAGTAAAAACAGATTTTTGCCTTGTGACAATATTTAGTTATGCTTCAACCAGGATGAAACCCTTGGAGAATAACACAATATACAGATGTTGGTAATATCTTTGCATACACGCTTTAAGCGAATGCGTGTGAAAGCAAGAAACGTGAACGCCGAGAGCGATGAAGTACCGCTACTGATTGTTTTACTAAGTACTTAAAATATTACAACTTTTTTATTTTTGTAGCTTCTGTTTAATATTTACATTTTAAAATAACTTCTAATTATATCTAGCTAGCCAAGTTTTATTCATAATAAAAATATATTTATTGTGACAGTTATAACTGTCAGCTGTCAACACAGCGTCATCTAGTCCCAAAGTAAACAATGCAGTGCTTGTATTGACTACTAGTCAACTAAAAACTACTAACATACTTTTTTTGGTAAATATATACATACTAATCGTTCCCGCCCGCTTCGCTGAGCGTATAACAGAAAAAGGTATATTATAAGTAATCCAGAACAATAAAATATCGAAAAATTTTACGTCGAATATTCGCAGTGCCATTTCGATATGTTCAGTAGTTTTTAGGTGACGGGGGGTCAAAAGAACCCAATTTCCCTTTTATACATATAGACCCAGACTCGGGAAGGGAATCAACGACCTCCACAGGCGTTGCAATATGCGAAACCCGTTAAATAAAGTTAATAACTATAATCATTAATGTAATTTAACAACAGACTTCTGATTAATTTTAATACAAATCATACATATATTACCACGAACCTACGAGCAGTGTATTCAATTACTCTAATAACCTTTACTTGAGCTTTAAATTAATCGATTAAACTCCTAGCCCTGTTAAAGATTCCCACATTCACTTCTAAATAATTCACGTCAATGAGAACAATACAATTTCGCTTAATTACGACGGGCAATGGAAACGAGACCTAGATGTCCTATATAGTTCGCGCATTAGGTCACTCGAATTATTCGATAAGTTAAAGGATAACGAGTGAATATAAGATTCGCATTTGGAATTGATTAGAATTAACGAAAACATAAGCTGTACATAACGACCTCCGTGGCGCAGCGGTTCGGTAACCTCCGCAATTTACGGGTTCGATTCTCGACCTACGTCTGGGTGTTTTTGTATAATTTGTATTTATTTATAAATACGTAGTATATTAGTAGTCTAGTACCCATAACACAAGTGCTATTCTAGTTATTTTGGGACTAGATTGCGCTGTACAAATTGTGCCAATATATTTATATAAATAGTAAGTACAGATGATCAAATAGTATTATTATGAACATGTCTGCGATAAGCTAACTTTTTGTTCATATAAATAACAAATATATTTGACGACCTCCGTGGCGTAGTAGATATCGCACGTCGGTACGATTGTGGAAGTCATGGATTCGATTCTCGTCTCGCGTCTGAGTGTTTATGTATATTATGTATTTATTTACAAAAAAATATTATGTAGTACCCAAGTACTATTCTACTTACTTTGATACTAGGTGGAGCTGTGTGAATCGTCCCCGTATTTATATTTATTTATTATATCGTTTAAAAGTACGGTTAAGAAATTTGGCACCCTTACATAGAAATTACTACCCTGTAATCCCAATCAGGTAAACCATGACAGATATACCCCCCGACTTGATCTGACTCTGAATTAAAGATCTGCAAGCTCCGGATTAAGTAATTAAGTTTTACGGCTTTCCGATTATTGAAGAAATATATATTTTAGCAAAGTTTCTTTAACCATCTAATAAATGACACGTAATGATAATTATAAAAGTAATTTCACTAGTCATCTTAAACATTTAACAATAGATTCTTAATTATCCTCAGAAATTTATATTAATTAGAAAAAATTGTAAATATATATAAAAACTAAAATAAAATAATTGAAATTATAATATTCTACTAAATTTCCCTACTGCTGTATTTTTTTTTATTGCTGTAGGACAGCAGACAGGCTGACGGCCCGCTTAGGATTTAGCAGTTACCGTCGCCTATAGGTGTTTGCAACGCCAGTGGCATCGCGAACACGCTGCTGTCCCATAAGGGTACAGGAACTTGGGTCACTAATGCCAGAACACACACAAGGTTATTATGGCGGCATACTTAAGACCAAAGGTGGTCGCCATCCAGACGGGCTTGAGGCCCTACCACGTAGCTTGGGTGGGTTGCTTTGTCGCCTTTTACGACAGGCCAACCCCGGCCACAGAGGTTAGTATTCTTTCTCCGCCACTGCACGGATAACTTATTAAACGAAATTCGTAGTTACTTAATAAATTCCCCATACACCCATTCGGTTAATAACTATTAACTAGAGTAATTTATTAGAATTTTTATTAATATTTGATATAAATTCATTATTTTCTAAAGTTCAGTAAAAAGCAATGCATTCACTAAACAATAATTGCATGATCCCAGATGCCCCTACCGACAAATTGCAATCCCATCAATGTACTGTTAAGTTCAGCATGTAGGTACATTGTTGTTCCATGTATGGTAGGTGTATAAACTGCAAATTATACTGAACCAGTCACGTGTGGCTCGGTCTCGTAGGCTACCGTCCGCGTTCGCACACTTTCGGGAGCATTAGGGCCCATTAAGCACCGTTAACACACGAGCACGTCACGAGCTCACGACTCCTTCCCAAGCGGTGCCATGAGCGATCTATCGAAGATCTCGGTAGCCAGCTCGATTGCGACTCTTTCACACGGAACTCTTCCATGCGTTATGTTTCATATGGACATATCCTTTTACGTTACAATTTTATTGTCACGATGTGTTCGTGATGCGAACTAGTTCAAAATTTTTACTACTTTTATTTTATTAAAATATTATCTTTTATTGCTGTAAATGAGCAGACAAGGTGACGACCCACTTAATAATAAGCAGTTACTATCGCCAGTGGATGGCTGCAACGCCAGTTGTCAGGCTGCCATCCGCGAAGAAATATTATGACGCCCTTTTTGAAATACCCCATATCGTACTGCGGTGGACAAATTTCAGCTGGAAGCTCATTCCACGTCCTCACTGTGCGATCTGGAGTGTTCACGACAGTAGAAACTCCAGATAGTAAGGATGAATGCTCAGCCAATGGCAAGAAGTTTGGTGATAAAAGGACGAAGGTACCACCCTCTAAGGTTAAAGATATCTTAGCTATAACATTGTATTAGTTCTGCGATTCCGGATAGCTAACTAAAATCTTTGAATGTGTATTTCTGTTCCGTGTTCACTAACATCCTCAAAAAAAGTTTGTGCAAATAATACGAGAATAACTAAAGCATCAATTTTTTTTGTTATGGTTTAGTTTTCAATAATCGTTTACCTAGGATTTTAATCTGACATTATTAAATGCTATCTGAACAAATTCACTTTCAGTTCATTGTTAAAGAGCAATGTGTGGCATTTAATGCACATTGTATAAACAGATTCTCTATAAAACAATATATCAATATTCAAACAGTTAAATTACCATTCGAATTCATCTTTTTTTTTTTTTATTGCTGTAGAACAGCAGACAGGCTGACGGCCCGCTTAGAATTTAGCAGTTACCGTCGCCTATGGGTGTTTGCAACGCCAGTGGCATCGCGAACACGCTGCTGTCCCATAAGGGTACAAGAACTTGGGTCACTAATGCCGGAACACAACACAAGGTTATTATGGCGGCATACTTAAGACCGAAGGTGGTCGCCATCCAGACGGGCTTGAGGCCCTACCACGTAGCTAGGGTGGGTTGTTTTGTCGGCTTTTACGACAGGCCGACCCCGGCCGCAGAGGTTAGTATTCTTTCTCCGCCTCTGCACGGATCATAACTTCTTTATTCGTAATCTTCTATTACAGTATGCAATACACAGCACTAATTAGGTCTATCCATATAATATAATAAATGAGAAAGTATGTCTCCTTTTTCAGGTAATTAATGGAAAAAGTCTTTCATGTTTTTCACGTGATGACGCGTGTATTTAAATGTCTACGTAAATGGATATTGCCTTTTGAGGCATGAATTTTATTGCACACGAAATGTCGTGGATCCGTGATGAGTTGAGGATGCGTTGCAAAATTTGTTCTTTTACCTTTTTTATGTAGAACAGTTAGCTATTTTGTTATTTTAAATACTATAACTTTATGAGATAACTTACTTTAAATATACATAATGAATGGAGGCGTCATACGGCACTGTAGCTTCAGAGATGGCATAGAAAATGAATATGAACTGCATACTATTATAAATCTAATTGTATTTATAACAATCAATCAGAATATAAATCGAATTGCATATTATATAATAAAGCTAGTTCATACGCGAATAGTTTTACTTAATTCAATCTTTGAACAAGAACTATTCCTAAACAATTCAACTCAAGTCAGTTTGCCGTGTGGTTTACTATAGAAATAGATGAAAAACTACCATAATTATTTTTATGTATTAAAGGGGTAGTCGTTTTGCTAGCTCACAAATAACAAATGATGTGCGTCCTTTTCGGGTTTGCTAGATTAGACGGAAATAGCTCCGGTAAAACTTTTAATACACGATAAAACTCTTAAAACTTAAAATTACGACATTCGAATCCAGTAGATTCAATGAAAAATTTTTATCCTGCCTTCAGTTGTGTTGTGCTGTTCACTTCCAAGAAACGCTTCTTTGTAATATATTTAAAAATATAAATAAAACACTACCCACCATAATTATACCATAACCCTTCGCTCACTACCCTACCTTCAAACGTGAAAACATTTGTCGTCACTTAATACACACCTATATAGTGCCTTAGTTCGCAACCTTGCTACCAGTACATTGTATGTTAATATACATGTCATCCGTTTCAAGAATGTGTCAAATGACATGTAGGCGACACGGGAACCACGCATTAAGGCTAACGACCCCTATCAGATTGACAGGTCGTGTTAGGCGGATTTAACTAATAAATTATTATGACTAATCATATCTTGTTTTAATTTAAGGAAAACTATATTTCGTCGGCTTATTGCAAGAAGTCATTATGTGAGTATGTGACATTTCATTATTTTGGGAAAACAGCGTTTTAGTTGGAATTAGTTAGTGGTTATGTTGATTAGCCAAAGACGTAACGGTTAAAATTGGCCAGCTAGAAATTAGTGTTTTTGCATTTTGTAGAATATGTAAAAATGAGCCCATTATAGATAAAAACATATTTAGTGATTTTTTGCAGTTAATGAATGAGTTTACTTTATACTCTTACAATATAAAGTTCTATTATGTATTATTGACATATAAAAAATTAATGTTATTTAATCCAACTGATAACAATATATTAATATTATTTAAAACTGCAATTAAACATATAAAATTTATATAATACGCAATACTAAAAACGGTAGTGAAGTACAATCTCGAAGTACAATCTAAACAGATCCAGGTTTCGAATCCCACGACAGCATTACACCACTGAGGCAGATTTTCTCGTTTCATGTGCATATTATGGCATAATTGACATGTACCGATAGTGAAGGATAAACATCGTGAGCTTACCTGTATGCCGAGTACGCCGGTAGTAACCTGTCAATCCATCTTGAAGAAGCCAGGATCCCCGATTCCAGCAGTAAGCCGTTATGAACTATCATCATAAGCCTGACCTTGTCCCAATCATTTGAAGTCGGTCGCAATATTATGTCTTTTTGTCTCATTTTATTCTAACCTGACATTCTGCATCTGTCACTTCACAAACCATCATATCATTCATCACACATTTTTCCATCGCTTTTTAGGTCTACTTTATATTCAACATTATTTTAGTAATGTGATCAGTCTCCCTTCTCATCACATGTTCATACTATGCCCAGTATCCTTATGAGTTATGAGCTGGTATTATTCACTAAAAAAAGTGTTGTGTTAGAAATTAGTTCATGTCCAGTTTTGAACCTACTTATGAAGCAAATGCCATTTTAACTAAATATCGATAAAATAATGATTGTATTGGTCTGAATAGTCCTTTTGTAAGTGTTTACAATATTTTGTTTCATAACGTATAGCGATTTAAAAACAAGAAATATGTTTCTCTACCGTCACAAGTTTGAAGGTCTTCCATCCACGAATCTCTATCCAATTGACGAAAATGTGAAAAAAAAATACACGTAAATATTAGAGAGCTGATATTGTGCAAGAGTTTAATAAATACATTTTTACCCTTTTTATTATTATGGGACAGCAAACAGACTAACGGACAACATTATACGAGTAATAAGTAGTTACCGTCACGCATCACACTGCTGTCCGTTTAGGGGACCCAGAATTCATGAATGGCAATAATTTGTGCACAGGGTTGTTATGGCGGCATACTTAGAGACCGATGGTTGCTATCTTTTTTTTTATTGCTGTAGGACAGCATACAGGCTGATGGTCCGCTTAGAATTTAGCAGTTACCGTCACTTATGGGTGTTTGCAACGCCAGTGGCATCGCGAACACACTGCTGTCCCATAAGGGTACACGAACTTGGGTCACTAATGCCAAAACAACACAAGGTCATTATGGCGGCATACTTAAGACCAAAGGTGGTCGCCATCCAGACGGGCTTGAGGCCCTACCACGTAGCTAGAATGGGTTGTTTTGTCGCCTTTTACGACAGGTCACTACCAGCCGCAGGGGTCAATATGCTTACTCCACCTCTGCGCAGAGTAAAACAACCTTTCCAAAGAAGTATTTTATTGATTCTAAGGAAGATCCATGACGTCATAACAATTACAGAAATGTGATGAGGTCGCGTTCAATGAACCGACTAAAATATGACAACATTACCCCAACTCTAAATACAGTACAAACATGTCATTACAAAGACATACGCCTCTAAAACAGATAAGGGCACAGATAAGTGATAGTTTAATTGCTTCACCTCGTACACTTCAATGCCACCAGTGGATGTATTGAAGCCACTTAAGATCTTCATTTATTCTCCTACAAGCGTTTCATTTCGGAACTTGAGTTTTGTTGAGTCGAGTTCGCTAATTATCACACGCGGCTGTTTTCTAATTTAAAAATAAATTTTCAGTACAAAAAAACTTTTGTTACTACATATTATAAACAAAAAATTGCCGTAGTATAGCAGATAGGCTGACGGCCTACTTTATAGTGAGCGGTTACCATCGCCTATAAATATTTGCAACGCCAGGGGCACCGCTACCACCTAGCTATAATATTATCTTATTAATAGGTATTTTAAGTTAGATTTTATATGTAATAATGATTTATTTAAATCTGATCTACTTATTTAATTCATATTACGTAATTCGTAACCATAATTTTCCAGTCTACCGTATTAGGTGAGTTGAAAAGTTCGTAGGCTAATAAAAAAAAATTTATACTATTTGATTTGATTATTCAATATAGTTGCCTTCGAGAGCGATACAACGATTATAGCGGTGATATAATTTTTCGATACCATTTTTATAGTACGATTTGTCTCAAAATAGGCTTCAGTCGGCGATTACCTCTTCATCAGTACAAAGTTTCTGTCCAGGGAGCATTCTCTTGAGGTCAGAGAACAGGAAAAAGTCGCTGGGGGCCAAATCTGGAGAATACGGTGGATACGAAAGTAATTCGAAGCCTAATTCATGGAATTTTGCTATGGTTTTCATTGATTTGTGACACAGTGCATTGTTTTGATGAAACAGCACTTTCTTCTTCTTCAAATGGGGCCGTTTATCCGCGATTTTGTCCTTCAAACGCTCCAGTAACGATACGTAAGAGTCGCTGTTGATGGCTTTTCCCTTTTTAAGATAGTCGATGAATTTTATACCATGCGCATCCCAAAATATTGATGCCATAACCTTGCCAGCCGACTTTTGCGTCATTCCACGCTTTGGACTTGGTTCACCACGTTCAGTCCACTCAGCTGACTCTCGATTAGACTCGAATGTGAAACGATGGAGCCATGTTTCATCCATTGTCACTTATTAATGCAAAAATTCGGATTTATTACGATTAAACAGCTTCAAACAATGCTCAGAATCATCAATTCGCTGTTGTTTTTGGTCGATTGTGAGTTCGCGCGGCACCCACCTTGAACAGAGCTTTCGCATATCCAAAGAATGCGTTGGACAAATCCTAGATGAATCTAGGATATGTCCAACACGTTCCTTTGATATCTTTAGGGTCTTAGCTATCTTAATCACTTTTCAGTTATCCAAAATTATTTTGTGGACTTTTTTGTTGTTTTCGTCGGTAACAGCCTGCATCCATACAGTGGGGCATCCACTGCGTGCATCGTACTCGGTGCTCATTTCGCCTCATTTAAACTTAGCAAACCACTTCTCAATGGTTGATTTTCCTAGCACAGAATCCGAATAATATTTATCAAGCCAAGCCTTGGCTTCAATAGTATTTTTATTCGCCAAAAAGCAATGTTTTATTAACACACGAAATTCCTTTTTATACATTTTTTAAACAAACAAATGTTCCTTCACTCAAAATACTATTATATCTCACAAACCAATAGTACGACAGTTGTCAAATTTATACACGTGCCTTTTGAAGGTTAGGGCTAGCTAAAAATCATATTAATTTAATACTAGTAGCGCCATCTATGTGTCAGCTTACGAACTTTTCAGCCCACCTGTTATTGTTCGTTTTACTCATAAACAAGCATAATGCGCATAGTTCCGAATTCAGTAGCCAGTAGCAACAGATTCAGTAGTTACACAACATCTTGAATTGGCACTGGTTAATTTATTTTATTATTAGTTCAAATCAAGTTGGTACTTTAGTATCTTGAAAGGTACACACAGACCAATCTAGAAGTTACGGGTTTGAATCAGATGGCATACACCGGCCTAATATGCATATTATAAAATAATTTGCATGTACTGATGGTGAAAGAAGACATCGTGAAGAAAACTATAGACCGAGATCACGGGTATGTAAATACCCAGCAGTAGAATGATAGGGGTTGTTATTACATTATTATTAGTTTATTAAAAACATCTATAAGTTATGTCATAAACATGATTAAATAAACACGAAAAATGATTTCAAAATTTACTACTAAAATCGATTTATCTTCTATTCGATATTCTGAACCTCTGCAAACGGTAGTATCCGGTCATATTAGAAACACATGAGTGCTTACACGATCAGCAAGACCCTAATAGAGATTGAGTGGGCAGACCACAGCCTTGTCACACCTGACCAAATGAGGTCTGATTACAATATAATCTAGGCCGATCTGGTTAGATAGCCGAGTGACGAAAGCGCTGTGGTCGATACCTACTTCTTCATGTTCTTTTATAAATACCCACTCCGTGTCTTTTAAACAACGCTACAATATATCCTTAGCTGTTGAACACAAGTTTTAACACTATACATGTGTTTAAATTAACCAAACGACTTAAGGTAATACAAATGCATTACTTTTAAATTATAGTAAATAAAAAATGTTTCGAATAATATCTATAGATACTAATAATTTCCTAACGATTGCATACATTAATTGAAGGCTAATTTTTAATCTTTAAAATATGCTATTTTGCATTAAAAAGTTTTTTTAATATAATTGTTTGTAATAATAATAATAATAATAATGTAATTCAGACACGTTACCAGGATATTTTATTGAGTTAGATATTTTATTATAGTTATAACAATTTTATATGATAATATTCATAATTCTAAATTTAGTTTTAATGATTTTCAAATTCAGTTTTAAACATCTTTATTTACATTTTACAATTTTGATTGTTTAAGGGCGAGTTTTTTGATCCATAGTAATAGTTACGTTAACAATTAGACTAAATAACTATGGCTAAAACAGTAACCAATGGTTATAGTCAATATTCGTTTTTTGATGACAAAATCTACTATAGTTAAATTTAAAAATAGTTATTTATGTTGCTACTTGTATGAACCGTATTTTGGTACACTTTTTTGTGGAGAAATTTTTTTTATGTGGCAATTCCGAGTACAAAGTGTCAACGTAATACATAAAAAAAGGTTCGGGATCGAAGTTCGGAATTGTTTTTGTGTCTGGTGATTGTTATATGTATTTCTTCTTTCAATATAAAAATAGTTTGGACATAATAGCTGAAAAACAAATTAATTTAATGAAGTAGTTATCAATTTTTACCAATTCATGTAAATAGCTGTTTGTACATATTCGTTTTATTTTTGTGTCACATTGTAAGGAAATAAGACAATTTTTGTTGGAGATACTATCATAAATGAAAATGCTCTTAATTTTAAAACCTTCTCTTTCTTTTAAGCCTCCTCATTAGAATGTATTCTACTGCTAAATCATCGTCTGAAGAACTTTCTGATGATTCAAAGTATCCAACAATGCTAAGATCCACTAGAAAATGTAGAAAGTAGAACACCAATTTATTAATAATAATATTATTAATAATATTTATTTACACTGTACCTAACTGTATTAAAACACTTGCAACGGTTAGATATAAACAAACTGTCTACTTAAAAACTCAAACTATTGAATGTACAGCTGTTGCTACTAGAGTTAACCATCCGCCATATTGTTAACCAGTCCGATTCGAGTAGTTAAATTTTTAAACAAATGGTTATATAGGTATATTTGACCATTGGTTAGCCTAACTATACATCAAAAAACACATAATGGCATCATTTTAACCATTTGTCCCAAAATGTGACCATTGGTCGAGTTAACAACGGATCAAAAAACTCGCCCTAAGGGCGAGTTTTTTGATCCATAGTAATAGTTACGTTAACAATTAGACAAAATAACTATGGCTAAAACAGTAACCAATGGTTATAGTCAATATTCGTTTTTTGATGACAAAATCTACTATAGTTAAATTTAACAATAGTTATTTATGTTGCTACTTGTATGAACCGTATTTTGGTACACTTTTTTGTGGAGAAAAATTTTGTATGTGGCAATTCCGAGTACAAAGTGTCAACGTAATACATAAAAAAAGGTTCGGGATCGAAGTTCGGAATTGTTTTTGTGTCTGGTGATTGTTATAAGTATTCCTTCTTTCAATATAAAAATAGTTTGGACATAATGGCTGAAAAACAAATTAATTTTAAGGAAGTAGTTATCAATTTTTACCAATTCATGTAAATAGCTGTTTGTACATATTCGTTTTATTTTTGTGTCACATTGTAAGGAAATAAGACAATTTTTGTTGGAGATACTATCATAAATGAAAATGCTCTTAATTTTAAAACCTTCTCTTTCTTTTAGGCCTCCTCATTAGAATGTATTCTACTGCTAAATCATCGTCTGAAGAACTTTCTGATGATTCAAAGTATCCAACAATGCTAAGATCCACTAGAAAATGTAGAAAGTAGAACACCAATTTATTAATAATAATATTATTAATAATATTTATTTACACTGTACCTAACTGTATTAAAACACTTGCAACGGTTAGATATAAACAAACTGTCTACTTAAAAACTCAAACTATTGAATGTACAGCTGTTGCTACTAGAGTTAACCATCCGCCATATTGTTAACCAGTCCGATTCGAGTAGTTAAATTTTTAAACAAATGGTTATATATTTGACCATTGGTTAGCCTAACTATACATCAAAAAACGCATAATGGCATCATTTTAACCATTTGTCCCAAAATGTGACCATTGGTCGAGTTAACAACGGATCAAAAAACTCGCCCTTAGAATGTTTATTCTTTAACTTAAATCAATGAAAGTAGGCCCTGATAAATTTAAAAATGCAATGGACGAGCTAACAAGGACCTTGTATCAAATATGGTCAATCAGTAACACTCAAATAATAAACCTAATTTCATACGGAAATAATCAAAGAAATAATTAATAAGTAAATAAAGGTAGATAACAAATTGGAAGAGTTTAAATTAGTAATAATATATCGACGTCATAGATTACAACGTTGTCCAAATGTTGTTTATTAAAGAAGTTAAAGTTGAAGAGATAGGAGATTTAAATTGTGGTAACTGACCTGTGCTGACGCAGGTTGTCCTGCCTCTTGAAACTCTTCCCGCATACTTCGCAGCTGAAGGACAGCTCCGGGCTCTTATGGGTCCGTTCGTGGATCATCAGGTTGTAGGATTTCGTGAACCGACGTTGGCAGTACTTGCAGACGAACTCGCATTTTGGGCGCAGTTTGCGTCTGAAATCCCGTGTGTGCTCTTCGTCAATTTGCATCACGGCGAACATTTTGTCTGGTCTAAGATGTGATGCTTACGACGGGCGGGGCTTGAGCGCCTGTACAATGATAAGTTATCAAATGTCGTGTGCGTATATGTGGTTTCTATTACATAGGTAATAGAGTGCATGTTTGTGTGGCATCGTGTATTTGTATTGATGTTTTGTAGTAGTGTTCTGTCTGTGTGTACTGTGAACACGCTCGGCCGAAATTGTTTTGTTTCTCGAAATAACGTAAGGACACCGAACCAAACATCATATTGACCGTACATATTGAATAAAAAAGAGAACAAAATTAATTTATGTAAGCAGATACAGTGTTATTCGCGTTAGAACAGATTTAAAAATAATTTAAAACAGTTTTTATAAATAAAACATTAAATTAATGTGACAGCTAACCCGAACATATTTAAAATGAGCATAACTGTCAAAATTGGAATTGAATATATCGAAATCAATAAAGACACAAAAATCATTGACGTAATCAATAAAAAGTTTATAATCAAATAAAGCGATTGATTTCATTATATCGACTATAAATTACAGCTTTAATTTCATACATAAATAATTACGCACCTTTAAATTTTCGCCCAAGTGTAAACTTAACACTCACTTGCACGTGTAAAATGTTCCTTATTTATACTCAAATAAGACTTAAAATTAGCACTAACATGATTTTGATTTAAATTCTCGAATAATATCAAACGAATTTTTCGTGGGTATAAAGAGACTAGATGTGTCAACTTGACGTGCGACCGTAGGCGGGTGCGTTTAGCAACTGGCTGCGAGAGGGTGCGGAAACTACTGATAATATTACGCGGAAGGCGCGCGCAACTCCCCACCACGTGCGCACGAGTGAATGAACAGATGAACAGGTAGCGGAGAGCTGATGGCTTGCAATGAGGAATCCACTGAATATGGCTCATGTGTTTTGCAACATATGGCTTTAGGCTCTAGTAAGTTAGACTTTTAAATATTTATTTGCCGCCTTTTTATATAACCTATAATTGAATGATTAAAGTGGTAGATTTCCAATATTATAAATTGGTGATTTAAAGACTGAATAGAAAGACATAACTGAAATAGGCTTGGACTTGAAGATATGATAACTACAAATAGCAAATAATGGAGAATGAAAGAGTGTACAATGAATCCCACTTGGGAGGTTAGTTATGAGTAATAAGTAGTAAGTAAATCGTAAATCATAGTACAAAATAAAGTGTTAAGTAAGCCGTAAAATTTACTGATCAAATTATCTTTCAAATCTAGACATTGCAATAATTAATCTAAACTAATAATAGTCACTATCAACTATTATTAAACCTCGAACTAAACGAAATTAAAAGCTAAACTTTCTCCAACTTCTTTCGAAATTTACAAAAAGACATACTATATTTAAATATGGTATAAAACATAGAGAACGAAAATTTTAAGTGTTATTCATTCAAAATTTCTTATTTTTAAATGAGTTTATAAATGAAAAATTTAAAATGAGTAATCAAATCAAGAAATACTGAGAATGTAAAAAAGGGAAACTTTGGTTATTTGGTGTGGGAAAATACTCTGTGCTACACGCTCGGGGCATTACCGTGGGTTGCACTCACGAAACAACCTACTCTTGCGGTACTGTTTATTAGTAAATTGTTGATGATTTTCGGCTTCTGTCATTAATTACAACCGGTGTTGTGATACGTTCTACATGCTCTAGGTCTTTAATAATATATTCGTTTCTGAAGTGATCAGACAATGCGATCTATTTTCTTTAATAAGATTTATTTTCTATCCTCACTAAAAAACAAACCATTTTGGATCATAGTACTACAATATGGATTTGCAAACTCATAAAATTTTATGTCTCTCTTTAAAAACTAAATTAGTTATCAAAACTTAATCCAAACATTCGTATCTATAATAAGTACTATTTCAAATAAATTAAATGCTGAATGGGGAACTGTATATTTAATTATAAAAAAATTACTCTATCTTTACAATAGTTAAAAAACTTATTAAAACAAACAATTGAACGTAGAAATGTTAAGATACTTGTTAAGTTGGATGTTAAGTTGTCATTATATATAATATGTTTCTATTTCAACACTTAAATTGATCATATATAATTGGTTTACTATAGTTTTATGGTCAAATGATTTCTTATTGTTAAATGGCCATAGATACATCTGCGCTCCGTTACGGTAATCCACTCTAATCGACGTTTATAATAATTTTATTTATTTAGGTAGGTACTCTGAACTTTAACCTTTTATTTCGTTATTATAGTTTTTTAAACGAACTTCTATATCTTATATAACCGATAAAAAACGAAAAAGCATATTTGGTCTCTTCTCCCTTTTTTTTTGGTCTCGGGAGAAAAACCTCTCTTGACGGGGTCCCCCGGCCCGGGGGGAACGAGGGATATGTGGGACTCAGGGAAATATGTTTGGCCATCCGACTACCCACTAAAAAACCCCGCTGTTCTCCTATCGCCTACGCCCGGGCCCACGGATATATGGCCTGCCGATCTCGTGGCCCGGGCCAGCGCCGGCCCGCCCTTTGCCTTGAGGCGGGCCCCTTCTAAAGTGTTGGCGCCAGGGGGTCAGGATTTCGTCCCCCCGGCGCTCTCCTAACAACTCTAGGAGTTGAGGGGGGCCGCGGAACAGCATGCAGCCCTCACCTACGCGGCAATAGTGCGGGCGGCGGATCCTCCCCTGAGGGGCCGCCCGCGGCCGCTTTTTACGGCGGCCGGAGGTCGTTATTTGCCCTCCGGCGCCGCCGACGTGGCCTGCGTTGGCGGGAGGGGAGTGTGGTGGTCGACTCCCGCTCCCGCCCCGCCGCCTCCTTTGCAGACATGACTGCCTCGCAGAAGAAGGCGACGGGCGTCCATCCAGGATTGCCCCCAACCATGGACAGAACCAAGACCGGGAGCGACAGGTCCACGCCGATTTGGGCGACGAGGGCGTGGCGCTCCTCGCGCTACGCAGGGCACACGGCGACAGTGTGGTTCACCGTGTCCTCCTCGTCTCCCGCGCCACAGTGGTGGCAGTCTCTTCTCCCTGCCCTAATCTTATATATCTAATAAGAAGATGTTGTGTCGACATGTCCTCCCATACCACTCCTTCGGTTAGCCAACGTTTCAATTTGTATTAATATCAAATGTGTCATATAAATTGAATTTGCATCTTAACTTCCGCTTGAGAGCTCTGGGCTTACATCTTTTATTCCAATACTCTTAGACATTTATAGTAAATATAATGGCTTACTCATCTAGTATATATAGTATTTCATGGGCCTTCCTATTGCGGTTGATGAATAATTCTAGGCTTGCTATTAGTGTATTTTCACAGCATATTTATTACTGTGAAGACCCACCGATCGAGCGATTAGAACATCCTCTGACCCAGCCACTTATATTGATTAAATTCAGGAATGATTAATACATATGATACGTTGTTTAATACATATAATGCTTCAAGTCGCTATGCGTTATACACCTGACCGTCTAAGACGTTTGAATCAATCTGGGAAATACACCACCTTTTTTATATTCTTTTGATCTTTGCTCCGTGATGAAAATCATCGTTTGGAGAATAACAGAATTCCTAGAATATTGTTATATACGCGACATAATATTAGTAATTTTCAAAAATAATTTTATTATTTATTTATTCATAATTTGATCACAATTTCTCAATCTAATTTTGACACCAAGTAATCAAATATTTATGATCGGTCATTAAAACACAAAGTCAGCCTATTTGCTGCTTATGCCATGACAACGCGATTTTATCCCATTTTGCTAATGAGAGAAAACTATAAGCTGTAACTATTAAAATAAGGTTTAAACTTTCAAGACCAATAAAATTTGAATAACGTAAAGGTTTTCGCATATTCAAATTCGCGTGTTAAAGGAGCTATAAAACGTAATTCTTCGTACACGCGTGAAGCGGCACTTATGAGATGTTTTACGGTCGACCAACTATTCGAATTATCTTGAAACGATACAAGGTTGCCTGGTGTCAGATAAAAATTTACTAATTTATTGTACAGCATTAATATTTTATTGTAGTGACTTAATGGATTTACATGCGAGTCGAATCTAAAAAGATTCAACTACGATCGCTTATACGGCAACTCAATAAGAATGTTAGAATTATTACCGCCTACTAATGATATAAGAAATAAAAAGATAACTCTAGCCCAGGAGTTACTCGCTCTCTCGTAGTGTAGGGCTCCCGTGTCATGCACTTGTGTGCCACCTCAGTTGGCAAGAGTAGTATACCTGGCAAGCAGTATAAAACTACCCCAGTTTATCACTACTGCACAATGCTTAGGGGAGGGATACGCTTTCGAGAGCACCTTCGGACCAAGGGTGCTGGCCCGCCATGTTAGTCTTGGCGGCTTCCAGGCCAATCGAGGTGTATGTGGCTTATCTCGTAAGAGTTAGACTTTACGGACTGATATCTATTGTCAATTACTTTTATTATCTTTATATTTATGAAACATATCTAACAAACAACACTTTTTTAATATCTGGTCATTATATTACATATGTTTTATATAACTTACTCCGTAGTTGATTATTATCATAAATGTTATTTTCAGCTTAATTAGATATGTACCAAAGCTAAGGTAAGCCCAATTTAAACTTTTAAAATACAGGAGTATTGAACCTAGTTTATAGAGTAATAAGGCGTATATTACATAAGATAAAAGTTGTATTTTCTTTAATATGATATAAAAATTTACTAAACTCATTATTGAATTTACTGTATACGTTACTGGCAACACTTATACATATGTAAGCGATCATTGTAAAAAAAAGCAATAATGAGTATAGTAACGTTGGAAACAAAAGTATCTGCTAAGTACTTCCTAACTCATTGTTGAATAAGAAATTTATTAGATTTTTATGGTTTGAGAGATTATTGCTTAGAAAGCACATGAAAATCCTTGTTTCAAATATTTCGAATCACTTAATGTATTGATATTTATCCTTTTTCACAACTTATTCTATAATGTACATTTTTCTCTAAATTTTGGCCGTGAATATTTTTATTGTTAATTGTCTATTACAAAGTAAGCATTGTAAATCTCACATTTTTCGTAACAAATATAATACTTGTCCTTAACCTTCTATTCGAATAATTTCATAAACAATACTTAATGTAGGTATGCGTTATGTATTTATCAATGTAAAGAAAAAAAAATAAACACATTTACTGACATTTTAACGAAACTGTGCTGACTGGGGTATTACAAGTGGAAATAATATATACCTAGTAGTTTATTAAGTTGATAGTATTAGGTCCTTATTCTTGTCGCCATCGAAAAAGCTTCACTTCATTCCCTACATTTCCTTTATAAACTGCTAAAAGTGGCAAAAAACACCACAAAGTGTCAAAAGAAAGAAAGAAACGTTTTATTTGGGACCTATTAACACTTATAACTAGATATATACATTAAGTTGATACTACATTCAATCAATATGTCCTAAACTCGGTCGGTCAAGTGATGGTTACATGATAATCAAAATATGTCGTATTGAACTAAACAAAATGCTTTTTTAAATTCATTCGTATTGACATTATAAATGTGAAAGTAACTGTGCCTGATACGTTTTCACGCCTAAGCCGCTGAACCAATTTTGATGACATTCGCTATAGAGATACATTCGACCTTGAAGAAAGACATAGGCTATATTTTTAAATTTATATGGCGAAATAACGTTTTCCGGGTCATCTAGTTCAAAATAAATTTACAATCATTATTTGGCCCTGTCAGTTAACATAACTTATTAAAATGAAAATTAAAAAATTGTAAAAAGATTTAATCACAAGGCTCCCAGACGTCGCGTCGGCAAATTTGAAATAACCTAATCACCCTAAGCCCATCGTACATCACGACTGAAGACACCGCAAAAAATTTACCATGATAATATTTGGTTCATACATATACCACTCCATATACATATACTTTTATGGCGGATGCGAAGATTGTATCGGTAGTCACGGTTTTGTACCCGACGTCATAAAGATTGGACAGAAGTTGAAAGCACTCACGGAGGTATACTTAATAGCTACAAGCTTTGTATCACACTTCGGACACCAATCTAAGGGTTACTGGTTCAAATACCATGATGGCATGCATCGCTTAAGCATTTTTTCTGCATAACCGATATGTGTAACCTACTAATCCGACTTGGATAAATATGGCGGGTATATTCTTCATCTAAGGGAAGGCTCGGGCCAAGCAACGGGACGTAAGCTAGTATATTCTTAAAAAACAGTTACTATTAAATAGATCTTAAATAACTCTAAGAACTAACTCATTAACTTTGGTTTACACAAATAAAAGTAAATTAATTTCGCACAGAAAATAATTTCGTCTTACAAACCAAGTACATGACAGTGTGTCTAATTCTGTTAGAAAATTTCAAATAAACCTTCTACTGGATGGTAAATTTTTTTATAAATTATGAGTAAAGTATATTTGATTACATATTTATTTGTATCATATTTTTAAATATGAACGAATTATTCGTATTTTTAAATATGACGGTAACTTCGTTTATAAGCTAAATTATTAATACTATTAATTAATATTAGATTCTAAGGCAATGAGTAGGCTACATAGAATCTAAAAGCAAAAAAAATGAGAATTCATAGCAGAGGTTAATGTTGCTTGGTTTAAACATGGAATGTTAACATCTAGTGACTCTACCTTATGGTAGTAGAATCTATATACTAGGGACTCAACCACGATCTCAGGTCTAAGTGAACCTCATATGCTAGCAATGTACCCTACTTCACAACAAACTAGTTCTCACATAAGTTTTGTTTAGGGTAAGTTCACACTCATCCTTGTAAAATAAATTTAACTAACATTTCCTTGGGTTATGACACGCATAAAAGTATCTAAAAGCTATCAACGGCATTAATTGCAAGTTCTAAAGCCTACATGCAAAATCAACTATAAACAGTCACTAGATGTAAACAATCCATATAATTTAAGCGGATACAATAATATAAAATAAATTTACTAACTCGTCAAACATCTTAGTTGTGTCGGCGACAGTCGAAAACTTTGAAATAACTGAGGAAAAAGATAGTATCACCATTTTATACTTTATTAAAATTAGTCCAAACTCATCCGTTATGAGTCATAAGTTGAACCCTGTTATGTCGAAGTGCGATCTACGCTTCTATGATTCACTGTAGACTAGTCCCTTGAACTATTGACATTTCATAGAAAACAAGGTTTGTATAGACTGCGTTGTGCTCAGTTGTAAAAGGGTGTAAGTGACGTTGTTACGAAAATGTTTTTCCGTGCAGTGGTGGGCTAAGAATACTGATCCTTGTGACTGGAGTCGTCCTGTTGTAAATAGCAACAAAATGAATCTGGCTAGGTGGACGAGCTCCAAGTCCGCCTTTGTGCCAACCACTCTTGATGTCTAAAAATGCTGCCATAATAACCGTATGTGTGTTTTGGCATAAGCAAATAGGTTCCCAGTCCCCTACGGTGACGGTAGCGTGCCAGGGGCACCGATAACATCCATAGGCGACGGTAATCAGGGCTATCAGCCCCACTTAATTGTTAGCAATCTGTCTGCAATCTTACAACATTAAATTTTTTTTTTAAATATACATAAAAAGTTAGGAATATTTTCAAATTTAAATATTAAATAATATTTTGTTATGATTTTGAGTTTTAAAGATTTTCCTAAAAGTGACTGTAATGTTCATCTAAGGAAAAATCAAATATTTCTATAAATGCATATATTTAAATATACGTTCGTTTAGTGTTTAATTTAATTATGATTTATAAACTATATTAATTTTAAAATTGTAAATATAAATAAACGAGATTTGCAAAGAACAATCTCGTTTATGAGAATTTATGTGAAAAAATTGAATTCTTTCTTGTGATTATGTAGTTAGCATTTACGTCCTTATTTCCACTAAATAATATAGTAAAAAAACCCAAACAGCCTGACACATACCTTTGTATTGTAAACAATATTGAAAATAACTTACGGCGGGAGGCATTCAAGAATAACTTACGCACTATTCCCAGGTAACGACGTAGACGCGTGACGTATATGGCAACGTTTATACCTAAAGCGATTCGTGACGAAACCAGTGATGGAAAAGTACTAAGTCCATTGGGAAATTTTATTAACTGGTATAGTATTTCTCAGGAAAACTACGCAAAAAACTGCGTATTGTATGTGATATGTGCATTATACTATAAAATTACATGTTTTGTTTGATTCATAAAACGTCATCATGACACGAACTTTGTTAAACAACACCAATAATAGTGTTGTTTTGATCTTTTAAAAACCAAATATGAGCAATTATTTTACCGGTAACAAATTAATTTTTATAAACTATTAAATAGGTACATATGTTAAAAACAATATTTTAAAATTAATAACAAGTTATAAATAAATAAATAATTATCGCTTGATCCACAATTTTAAAACATGCACTTTGTCATCTTGGAATGTCTTTGGGGTAACAGATTCGATTCCCATCCCGAGTCTGGAATGTATACATTCGTAGACCTCCGTGGCGTAGCGGATAACGCACTTCGGTACGCTTGCAAAGATCATGGGTTCGATTCCCATCTCGCGTATATCTCGCGATTCATATCTGTTTTTACATTGTGTTTATTTATAAAAGAAAAGTATATCTAGTTTATCAGTTGTCTAGTACCCATAATACAAGTGCTATGCTATGCTACTGCTATGCTATGTGCTACTTACTTTGGGACTAGATGGCGCTGTGCGATTTGCCATAGTATATTAATTTATTATTATTGAATGTGTTTTAATGCATCAATTATAATAATTTTGAGCAAACAGCTCATATTTTCTGTAAATCTTGATGATACATACAAGGGGATTTTTAGACAAATATTTATCATTTCATTAAATGATTACCAATTATTCCAATAATAGAAATACATATTCGAATCGTTGTGATAACAAAACTCAAGTAACTCGAAGTTCGGGTAATCTAACAATGGTTACCATCCTTAGACAAATGAAAGTTCTGATAGCATATGTATCCAATATACCAGTGTTTTTTTTAATTGTTTTCAGCTTAAAAACCGATCTACTAGACACGATCTATTGAAATTTTTCCTTATTACCGTTGAAAGAAGGGAAACTTTGTAAAAAGGGAACGGTAATTTTGGATTTTAAAAGGCAAGTCGTCACTTTTAGAACCTAGGAACCAAATGGCTTTCCCTTTTATCTTTTAAACATTCATTTAGTTGCAAATAGTTAGCACGAACGCGTACACACACACACACACACACACACACACACACACGCACGCACGCACGCACGCACGCACGCACGCACGCACGCACACGCACGCACACAAGTTCCACTTAGTCTATGTGACAGTTATACTCGGCCAGCAACATTTCAGAATTTAATAATTTATCTTGTACATTATCTATATTGTACTTTCTTTGTGTAGATAAATAATAAAAATAAAATTTATAAAATAAATTGCGAAACTGATTTCAGCTTGATGAAACATAATTTTGTTGTATAATATTATAATGTGACATCTTGATTATTTATCATATAATAAAAAGCCGTGTGCAACTTGTGAATTTCGTATTGCGGTTTGCCTCTTAACCTGACTCAATGCATGTTTACTAATTAAGATCCTCTCTTGGGGAATGTCTCTGACACAGATTATTCAAATATGAATCATTGTTTTAAATTCCAGTTCTTAATGTTTATAGACATTGGCCCTTGCTATTGAAGAACTTACTTTTCGTAATAATGTAAATTACATATGATTAATTTATACAATACATTAATAATCCATTAAATGTGTGTAAACGTATCCCGTCATTCTCTTTTAAATTTGTAATCAAGTTGGTATATTGATATATTTGTCATATATTTCTGATTTTTAACCAAAAACTGTAACATAAGGAATAAATCAATTATATATTTTTGAAATAAATATTAATTATATTGATAGATAATATTCAAAAATTATAAAAGCATATTAACTTAATGTTGATGAAACATCCCTACATTTAATGTGTTACATATATCAAATACCATGAAAAATAGAAGGGAAATTAGTAAAGTAAAGTGGAGCTAATATTTATGTATAGTAATTTTAAATACTACCTAAAACCTACTAACTATTCGTTACTATGATTGCTATTATCATAAACATTCCAAAAATTTATATGTTTGTTTTATATTTACATACCTATTTATTTCTCCATGTATAATAAAAAACCCCTGCGGCCGAGATTGGCCTATCATTTCAGGTGACATACAACCCTAGCTACGTGTTAGGACACAAGCCCGTCTATATGGCAACCACCTTAGGTTCATAAGTATGGCGCCATTATGATCTTATATTGTGTTCCGGCATTAGTTAACCAGATTCCAGTAATCTTATGTAGACAGAAGTGTTGCCGAGGTGCCCATAGCGTCGCAAACATCCATAAGCGACGGTAATGGGCCATTAGCCCGCTGTTTCTCAGCAATAAAAAATATGTGTACAAAATAATTTGATATTTCTCACGAAGCAATATTTTTGTATCTATACACACAACTATCCAATAGTATGTCGCTATTCATTAATAACAAAGTATAAAATCTAACACAAACATAAAATGTTCACATCTTAGTAATTATTGCACAAAAACTGCCACTAAGGAGGTAATTACGATAAATTCCACAAACACATTACAATCACTAGCAACTACTAAATTGTTATAGCATTGTTCGCAACAAAGTTATCAATACAAGATAATTAAAATTTACATTTATTACATTGCTCTCGAAGTACGTGAATTATGTGTTACAGTAGGTCATAACTATGTAATGAATATGCAATGTTTATAACAGTACGATAAAACATTGATAACGTAACCAGGGTTTGTGCAAAGGTATTAATTAAGTATTTGAACTTAAGATCATGGCATTCATAAAATTATTTGCGTCAACTGTGTTGAAAAATTACTCAATTCAATTCCAATGGCAACGGGTGTGTTATACATTTAAGGTGTGTTTTTGCATTAGTTTCTATGATGAAAGCTATCACTTTATATAAAAAAAACTAGTTCACAGTAGATTTATAGTTTTATAAAGATCAGATACTTGAATCCGATCCGATTATATAAGCACTTTTCCTGTTTAGTGACAAATTTTTACTTTAAAGAATTATCAGATGACCTGAGTATATTTGTATTTATTTATGAGTATGTATATATATTTTTTTGAATATTTTTTTATTGCGTAGAACAGCAGACAGGCTGACAGCCCGCTTAAAATTTAACAGTTACCGTCGCCTATAGTTGTTTGCAACGCCAGTGGCATCGGGAACACGCTGCTGTCCCATAAGGGTACAGGAACTTGGGTAACTAATGCAGGAACACAAGGTTATTATGGTGGCATACTTAATACCAAAGGTGGTCGCCATCCTGACGGGCTTGAGGCCCTACCATGTAGCTAGGGTGGGTTGTTTTGTCGCCTTTTACGACAGGCCGACCCCGGCCGCAGAGGTTAGTATTCTTTCTCCGCCCCTGCACGGATAAATATTCCTCGAATGTGTTTTTGCATTACAACGCTCGATTTAGTTTATTCAGATTTCAATAAAAATATTACGCACACCATAACTACTGCCGGCTATATATTATGATATAAATACAAAATATATACTATCTTCGTAGTACAACGCCTAAGTCACAGGTTTGATATAAGTATCTTATCTTATATCTTTAAACGAGCAATTCTTGTGTATATATATATATATATATATATATATATATATATATATATATATATATATATATATATATATATATATATATATATATATATATATATATATATATATATATATATATATATAATTGTAATCTCGGAATCGACTCCAACAATTTTCATGAAATTTAGTATACGGGGGGTTTCAGGGGCGATAAATCGATCTAGCTAGGAATCATTTCTAGAAAATGTCAAAAGGTGGCGTTTGAGTAGTCCCAATTTAAACTATCGGCGAAACATCTATCGGCGAATAATACTATTTTTTTAAATTGCTTTAACGACACAACAACACTAAAGCTATTCCAGCAGATGGCGTTGTTAAGTAACACGAAGTCAATGAGTGTTTGCTTTCAGGTTAGACTAAGAAAATCAATTGTTAATTTCCAAAAAAAAAATACCGAGCAAAGCTCGGTCATCCGGATATTGGATGTTTATATGAATATTATATATTTACAAAAGGTATCAATACTTTCGTGCCCATAACACAAGTGATGTGCTGCTTACTTTGGAACTAGATGGCGGTATATGAATTGTCTTAATATATTTATTATAATAAACTACCTAATCAATTATAACAATTGTACTAATTATCTTGAAGGCTTGTATCGAATCGAAGAATGAACTCGACTATCCTCAGTCCAATAAAATTACAAAGGCTTTGTTCGGCGCGTGCGCCTCTCATGCGTTTCAACACGAATTTTTATGTTTATCATTCTGTTTGACATTTCTACGCACAATAACCACGGATCTCTCTTTTTATTTTACCATAATTCAGTGAGATGAAAAAAGACAGAATATAAGTCACGTTCTTCACAATTTTAAAGAATGTGTGGCATGAGCTGAATCATTCTTTAATAATTACATTATGTGAATTTTTACAGTCATCGGCCAATGAGCCTCTGGATGGAGTCAGATCGAAACCCTAGATGCGTCATATTCTAGCAACAAACTTAATCGGTAACATAAGGCTAGTTTGGACTATAAATTGGCACTTAATAACTCCCTACCTTGATCTTTTAATAATATACGTATGTATAAGAACTTCCTATCATTTATCATTATTTGGAATTTATCTATTGCAAAATACATAATATTATTATCTTTCATTTTTCCCCCTTATAATGTAGATGATGGATAATTATAATATCGATGTATTTATTTAAAAAAAAAAAACACACATTATTTAATTAACAAAATTAACAAAAACATCAGCCACTGCCCCCAAGCTAGAAAAGTATCTGTGTCTTGGAGGCCGAGGCAAAAAATTTCCATTGCATAATCCGTGCGGTGTGGGTGTGTGTATGTTATACATACCATATGAGCCGGCCAAATTATAATATACAAATGAGCGAATGGACTGAAATAACAAAACAGTTTATGTCCCGCACGTTCCCACAGGAACGGTATGCATCGAGCGCAGACTATTGGTAGGCGTGGAGTAGTTGTTATTTCGATAAGAATTATAATATTTATATTTAGTATGTGTTTGTATTTACGGCGAACCGAAATACAAAACCTCTGTGACTCGATGGCTTTCGTTTGTCGACATTTGTATGCCAAAAATGGCGAAACATGTTGTTTAATTTATAACTTTGTTTAAATCACTATGGTTCTAATAAATAAACATTTTGTATTTGTATAATATATTTGTATTTGAATGCCTGCGGCTATCACAAGATTCAATTCTCAACCCGAGTTTATGTACACTTAAATTACAAAACTTATATTAATAGTGTCAAAATTATATCAGTTGTATAATACTTAACGCTCTGCTACTTTATTTGGGAATAGATGGCGCTATGTGATTTGTCACAGCATATTTATTACTATTACACCTAATTTATTTTTCTCTTGTTTATTGTATGTATTGTCTGTATTTATCATCATCATTTCAGCCGGAAGACGCCCATTGCTGGGAAAAGGCCTCCCCCAAAGATCTCCACGACGATCGGTCCTGAGCTGCCCTCATCCAACCTATTCCGGCGATCTTGACCAGATCATCGGTCCATCTTGTGGGGGGCCTACCAACATTGCGTCTTCCAGTACGCGGTCGCCATTCGAGGACTTTTCTGCCCCAACGGCCATCTGTCCTTCGCGCTATATTCCCAACCCACTGCCACTTCAGTTTTGCAATCATCTTTATTTATGTATTCTTTTTAAATCAATATGCAGTGCTACTCCACTTTCAGCCCTCTTGAACTCTAATCCATCCTAAGGTTGCCTGGAAGAAATCGCTTCTAGCGATAAGGCCGCCGTTTATACAATCTTTGTTGTTTATTTTGTCCAATATTGTATATTTTGTGTGTTGTAAAATAAAGTATATTCACTCATTCATTCCTTCATAATTAAAATATGTAGTGGATGTTCGAGAACAATCGACGATGTTTACTTCTCACTTCGTAAATATTTTCTTTGGTATAGTTTCGCAATGCGTCTACAAAGGAGAATAAAGCTATTCATTAATAATATTTTATATTAAAAAACCTAGACCTAGTGACAAGTTTTCATATCTTATCACTTAGCAAGTAATTGGTAATTAGTACTACAAGTGTTCAATTAAGATTTTGTCACTTCTGTGTAATAAACAAGATATTATCTATTTTTTAATTAGTAATACATATTACATACGTCACTATCAGTAAGATATGTTTACAAAAAATAGTTTTCAATTACAAAAGTAATGGTGTATGTCTAAAAATTATATATAACTACGTAATGGAAAACATGTGTAGGTATTTGTATTATAACATTTTAATACTATATACTGAAATGGTATTTAAGTATTAAAAAACTTACTCTAATTTCACCTAAACTAGATTAATATAATAACAGAAAATTTAAATGTATTTTTTTCGGAGGTATTATATTTTTTTATTACGCCCTAAGCCCGCATAAGAACGCACAACGAGGTAGTGTGCGATAGAAAAACCAATGTACGCATGCCCCTCATCTTCGGTAGCACGCAGCGTTGATTTGCCTTAGTAAACTACCCCAGCCTCTTACTGACTACGATTAAAAAAATTAAAACGAAAAATAATATTTAGAAATCGAAATTCTACTCTACTCATTCTATAGTCGAAACGTCGGAGTACACGCTGACATATTGAGCCTCAGCCGAACTGCCTTCGGCGGTATGCGCTCGAGTATGGTACCTTTATATAAATTCTAAAGCGCTTAATCAAGCGCATTTTTATTACTAAAAAGTGTTTTTATACCATATTTAACAACAAGCGAAAAAGCAATTACATTCGATATTTAGTTTTGAAATACTTATACGTTTCTTTGTAGCATGATGAGCAGTTTATAATAATTTATCCATCAACAAACAAATAATATATAATGTATTTATTTACAATTTTTGTTAATAAATACATAATATCAACGAGCACGAGAGTAAACCGCAACCTACGCAGCCATCCGACGTGCAAAGCTGTTAAGCCACGGAGCCAGTCACAGGAATATAATAATTAAACTTTATTAAAAATAAAGAAAAGGCCGGATTTACGAAATATACTTAGGTCTGGCTGATAACACTTTTCAATCGAAACGTCAACACCAAATACGATACATAAGAAGGTAAATCCAATGCTCTTATATAGAGTACCACATAAAATTAAATTCACTCCCACCTCTCCCTCAATTCCCTCGGGCGAGTCAAGCCCACAGTAGCCCACCCACACATACATTAACGCATACATATGTGTTCACGTGTGTATAATCACAGCTACTGGTTTACGCGGCGGCCAATGAAAGGGTGTAGGTAAAAACGAGCATCTTATATACATATGAAAAAGGATTAAATTATTCGTAGTGTGATGCTTGAATTGTTGATTTGTTTTTATATTTTCGTTACTTATGAACTGTCACAAAACTTACACTAATAAATATATGGTTGAAATGTATGTAAGATTAATTTTAAAATGTGTTTTACTAGGAAATGTGTAAGAGTATAGATAAACATGGTAATTTTTTTTATGAGAAATATTACGCTGTGACATACTATCAAGTGATTCAACTCGACAGTATATTAATTATATTGTTATAATTAAGTTGTGCATTTTAATCTTTATATTAAATTAATATAACTGTTTATTTATTAAACAGTATTTTTATCTTGAAAATATTTATAATATTTTATTTTTCACTGTACATATTATTTATTTCCTGTCGTAAGCTATCCTTTTATGCATATTACCTGTACAAAATAATTTCGATGTTTCACTTCAGCCAAGCGTCCCGCGACGACTCACAATATATTTTATTATTATTTTTAGGTAATATTTTATTGATTAGTATGTTTTTAAATGATCAATATAACTCAGGATAGAACGGTATATGACCTGGTCATGATTTGATAATAAAAATTACAGCAATATAAATTTTGAGCAATTTAATGAATACCATCATCATCATTTCAGCCGGAAGACGCCCACTGCTGGACAAAGGCCTCCCCCAAAGATCTCCACGATGATCGGTCCTGCGCTGCCCTCATCCAACCTATCCCGGCGATCTTGACCAGATCATCGGTCCATCTTGTGGGGGGCCTACCAACACTGCGTCTTCCGGTACGCGGTCGTAAAATTATTTAATATAAAGTTTTAATGAATACAATAAAATTTAATTTGTGCATGATATATCATCATCGTGTCGATCTCGATTACATCATCGTGTGTTCGATTAATTTCAATTTTTGTATACCTAACATATATATGACAATATAATAACATGCTCACGCGCATAAAAGTCTTAATCCGGCTACCGTACACCAATCAGAGGGCACGGGGGCGGAGCGCGTAATACGGCGGCAAATTGTGTGGCCGCGACCAAAACATGTTATTTCCGTTTATATTCATCAGTTCACGCCTAATTGGAGAAAATTCCCCTAAAATTAGGAATTTTGTCTATTAACTTTCATTTTGTTAGGTCAGACCATATTTATATTTAAGTCGATACTTATAAACCAAATCGCTTTGTGATTATTTTGTGTTTGATAAAAAATTATTAGCATTTTTACTAGCAATATAACAGATCTACCAGAAGAAACAACATTTGGCTAGTCTTTTAAAAAGGGATAAATGAAGAAAGAAGTTAAAAATGGATAAAGAAAATGAATTCACAGTAAAAACAAAATCATAGTTTTCTTTAAAGATATTCTGAGAGTGGGGACACAAGTATTTCATATTTAAAAGGAGGCCTCAAACCCTAAAAATTAAGAAAACGTTTTTAGTTTGAAATAAATTATATTTGGCACTTTTCGTTAAAGTCTGCGTTCTGGAAGATATTTAGAAGAACGCAAGAAGATCATCTAGGAACACTGTTATTATAGCTCTTATTTACCGTGTGCGTGAGCCGCTATGGCAGGAGGGACTTTCTATCGCCTGCGGCGTTTGAACGTAGGACGCAGTAAAATCGATACTATCAGAACTAACGCTGTTTATTAAGTTTAATCGTTATGAGAACAGTTGCTACAAGCCTGAGAAATACATTCATATTAAAATTTAAATTTCATAATTTATTAATAGATTTCTCTATCTTGTGTTGTACCTATTTATAAACAGTACTATATTAAGTTATGCGTTTTCATATTTATTGCTTTATAATAAACGAAATTATGATATGACCTTGAAAATAATAAGCAAATATATATATACAGTCGACTCTCCTTAATTCAAACCTGCGATAATTCGAACCTCTTAATTCAAAGTTATCATGAGGTCCCTAGAAAATCTCTTTATATTTCAAACTAAATCGAATATATTTTTATGCACTTGGTAATTCGAACGAAAAAATCATCGCTACGTAACAAAACGACTCGTTAATTCGAACTCATCGGCGTTAAACACTCGATAATTCGTAAAGGATTCTTATAAACAAGCCCAGGAGTATGTGTACCCGCTGCTGACAAGTTCAAACTTGGATCATCGTGCACGAGATTTTGTTTTTGTAATGATTAGTTTGACATACACTTCCGCACGAATTGGTTTGTTTAATTAAGTTTCAGTTACTTTTACTCTTTTAATAGACTCTTTTTCACTTTTGTCATTGTTGTTATTGTTAAAGAATAGTGGTAATTAATATTTTGATCATAATTGATTATCAACATTCAATAATTCAAAGTTTTATTTCTTTTCTCTCAAAAATTTCGAACCATTTGATATTTCAAACACTCGATAATTCGTAGTATTATAATATATATACATTAAAATTAGACGTGTAGCTGGGGAGAATATTGCCGCTTCTTCTCTTTTTAACAGCCAAACACGTTGTGGAGCGGAGGTAACTTTAGCTTATATTATAAATAATATTCATTGTTCAACTTTCGAAAAATGCTGTAGCTAGAAACTTATTTTGAATAAAAATATGACTTGAGTTTGACACGAATATACAATATTGCTTGAATGTCTGCAATCTCAAAAAGTAAATAGGTTGCATTCTGTAATCATAGCGCATAATTTATTTTACGTTTTCTTGTCGGAAGGATGCTAGTAAAGATTTCGATATCTGTCGGTGTGTCTGTCGATATCTGTCGGTTAAAAGTTTCCAAAAATATATATAATAATAAAATTGTAGTTGTATAGACAACAATATAATAAAACATTGTCCCCCACTCAAATGAATAACATTGATTATTATGGAATTTTTCAGCGCAACTTACACTTGACCATTATGATAGATTGTAAATTTCTAAAGCTTTTACTTTAAGTTAATTAGGTTCAGAAACTGATAACATTGAACTCCCTACCTCTTTTCAATTAATTACCCAAAGTTGAATCTCTTACACTTGAAACGAAAGAATTAATAAATTATATAAAGTTAAATAAATCATTAACAGTATATACGTTTCTATGTACGTATGAGTATATTTATACTAAGAGAAAAAGACGTTTTGAATATCACAATATGTACCTAACATTTTAGGACTAAAACTTGTCATCAACAAATACCTTAACCACAATAATAAAAAACACTAAAGAACGTAAATAACACCTTAAAACTGCAATTCAATAAACTAGTTCGCCAAGTTCACCTCTAAAACAACACGATAAAATAAACATATAAAAAAGCAGGTATTAGTGGCACTAATCTGTTAAGAAGATTGTTTTGCTAGTCCCAAATATGGCAAAACGCCGGTGTGAAGACCTCTTCAAACATTGAACTCAATGGGTTTCCTGAATGGGCTCGTTTGATAAGTTGATGTTAAAAATTTTGAATTGACCAGTCCTGGTTCTTAAAGTGTGGGATGTTGTTCTTTTTAATATTAATAAGCAATTAATCAAATAAACTAATTCTAATAACTATAGATTCCATATTTTTTAACATTTATTTATTATTACTTACCTTTATTCTATAGTAAGTAATTTCTTCATTCGATCGACATAAAAGAATTTATATATTTAATTATTTAGTTACATGGAATACCTGGATCAAAGAATAAAATCCAGATATTGTAAATACACTAAACTAATATTTACTACACGAAAAATCTGTTTTTGACAGTATACCAACTAATATTAATTATAACATTAAAATAAATTATTTATAAAACAATTGGTAGTTGATACCGTATTAAAATAAGTTCAAGCAAATACAATCACTTGAAATTAAATATCTTCTTGCCTTTATCCCAGCTATGTGGGGTCAGCACAACGTTTTCTTCTTCCACTCTTCTCTATTAGTCGTCATCTGAGCATCCATACGTTTTTTTGCCATATCATCTTTTACACAATCAATTCACCTTTTCTTTGGTCTACCTCTCCTTTTGCATCCTTTTACTTTTCAGCTTCTCAATCACTGGCGCTACTTTCAAGTTTCCCCTGATATACATTTCTAATTTTATACGTTGAAATAAAATATCTACCTATACATATATTACGAACTCAAGACAAAATTCAATCTTAAAAGAAAAAATTATAATACCTACAACAGAAAAAACATTAAGTACAAATAAATAAGTCATGAAAATTAAATATGTAACATATTATATTAAAAATATAATAGAATTAAATTTATTTAAATTGCATTATACTGATGCACTTAATGGCAATGTAAAATGAATAAGGTGATACAAATGTATTTATTTAATCGCTTGTTTTTCACAAAGACCTTTATTTTTTTATGTTTTTGTCAATAATTTAAAATTTATCATTTTATTTAAAAATAAGCTTAAGATTTGGCTAAGCTTAAGATACGTCGCCTGTTTTTGATAATTAGAAAAGACGATTTGAAAATTTCAATTATGATAATTCTAAACTCTTAAATGGAATTATGAATGTATTCTAATATACTATCTACAATTACTATACTATACAATTACTAATTCTAGTAGAAAACACATAAGCCTATGATAGTTTAGTTGGATAAAGTGTTATAGTTAAATTCTTAACCAATCTGGAAACTGTACCTAAACTGTCATATCTTTATCAACGGCGGAATATTCAAAGGCTAGCTAAAGAAGGCTTAAAACAAAGACATGCGCGTGTTCAAACAACAACGATAAGATAGCTTCGCCGCGCCCATTTGTGTAACTTTACTTGGTTATCGTCAGGTATCTGAGATAGTGCTGCAACTTCTATGAATATTCAGGCAAGTTTCGGTATTATGACGAAAAGTGGAAAAAAATATTCGGCAATAACTAAATTTATCGAGTATAGACAGAGATAGAATATAGGTTGATTGAGCTAAGAGACTAGGTTATGTGCAAGTAAACTTGACAAAAGTTAATCTTAACAATAGATAACCATTGAAAACAATATGCAGGAAAATTATATTTAGTTTCAAAAATTTTAGATGTATATTCAAAATGGCTCTGGTCAAACCTCGACTATGGATTAATTTAGATGTTTTGAAATGTAACTGTACATAAAGCTTTTAAATAAGCAGGAACAGAATAGGTGCATTTATGTCTTTGACAGTGGTATTGTAACTGTAAGTGTCGAATATTTTCGACTTAAGCTTTTTGAAGAATTAACAAGCGAAGGCCATCACTAAACAATACATTCTTCCAGATTGTTAGGTGTTAAAAGATAGTCATGTACATTATATTTTCAATAAATACTTGAGATTACGATTTATAGCTTGTTGAAGTGATAATATTATTGAGGTATATTGATTTGGGTGTAGGTAACATTTTACGTGCGCCCATTTAATTGGTACATAGATATGGTATACAACAAATGAAATTGTAGGTGATATTTATATTTTATCTATAAATACAAATTCTATATTTCTTAAAATTCTTAATTAAGATCCCTTCATTATCAGTTTTTTAATTGCTAAAAGTAGATAGGCTGACGACCCACTTAAAATTAAGCAGCCACCGTCGCCAATGGATTTTTGCGACGCCAAGGGCATGGCTAACATACTCCCATCCACGTAGAAGAACCAAGGTCACTTATGCCGAAACACGACACAATGCCATTATGGTATATTAAGAGACCAGGGGTATGGACCATTCAGAGGGTATAGAGCTTGGATTGTTTTCTCACCTTTTACGACAGACCGTCCCTGACTGCAGGGGTCAATATTCTTACTCCACCCCTGCACAGAGAAATAGCTTCTTGACACTTAAGTAGGTTATTGCAATAAATTATTTTAATTTGATTTGTGAACTGCATGGACTAAAAATTATTTTTCTAAAGACCATAAACGAGATGAATTAATTAACTGACTCCGTATTCTTTCTTGTGTTTATTTGTAAAAAAAAAAGCGCCACAAATTTATAATCCCTGTCGCCATTTAACCCATCACATTTAACAGCACACAATACAACTGGGGAGAAACGCATACCCAAAGAAAAATCATAATCAAATACAAAACATTCGATGAGAGGGAACAAAGAAACTTTCAAATCAAACAATAACGATATTTGTACATAAAATCTGGTCCTTAACACATAATTTGTTAACCAACAGGAAACTTTTGTTTGCCGAAGATAAAACACAAAGGTTGTACGACTTTCGGTTAAGCTTATCTTCCAGTAATCATATAACAATAGATAAAAGAAATTCTTCTAGATGTGTTAAATATTATATTAACAAAACGCCGCTTGCTTTTTCTCCCCTTTAAAATATTTATATAGTGTGCAGAATATGCATTTTAATTAGTTACAAGAACTAGTTTCAACTAGAAATTCATACATTTCACGCCTACCGAACAAGGTATATTCAATATGTACTGGCTAATATATATAATAGCTGTATTACCAGTGTCAAAATTAATAATTTATCTTTATTATGTTTTCAACTATTTACCTCTACATGATAGATACTTTTTTTAGAACATTATTTTTTAATTACGACTAGCATAATTTTTATTTCATTTATCGATTTTCAAATCCTATCCCATCTATATTATCGATATCTATAGATTAATCATTATTTTAACCATAAAACTTAGATAAAAATATGCTATCAAGTTGCCAAAAAATCGATATTTGAATAAGTCAACTAACACGCGTGTAAGATAAAATTAATATTAAACTATTATTTTTTATTAATTTGTTGTTTATTTTTATGAGACATCAAAACAGAAAATACGCACAATTGTCCCTAATCAGAACTTAATATTCCAAAATTTAGGATGCCTTGAGGGACGTATAACTTATGAAATCCAAGATTTGCAAATATAGCGCCGTATGTCATAGTATCCTTAGTATGTCAAAGCGAGTGGCGTCGAAACGACTTCCCGCTGAAAGTGATCACAGATACCGAAAATATAGTTTTGTTTTCAAACAAATCTATGCTCAGTCGAGTTTTATTACTCTTAATTCACACACAATAATGTATCGGGATAATAAAAGTACACTGTGTAAATATCGGATATAACCCCGGCAGCCATCGGATAGTGGGGAGTGTATAAAAATATCTTTATTTTCTCCCATAAACTAATCAAGTATCGAGATAACAAATATATTTAAAAACTACAACTTAATAAAGTAAAAGCCCGCCCTATGAAATTCCTGGCCTCTAGTATTTGACACAAATAGCACACACCCCAATAAAAATCGAATTAAGCATAGACATATCCCTAATTCTAATTTCTATCCGTGCAGGAACGGAGAAAGAATACTAACCTCTGCGGCCGGGGTCGGCCTGTCGTAAAAAGCGACAAAACAACCCACCCTAGCTACGTGGTAGGGCCTCAAGCCCGTCTGGATGGCGACCACCTTTGGTCTTAAGTAGGTATGCCGCCATAATAACCTTGTGTTGTGTTCCGGAATTAGTGACCAAAGTTCCTGTACCTTTATGGGACAGTAGCGTGTTCGCGATGCCACTGGCATTGCAAACACCCATAGGCGACGGTAACTGCTAAATTCTAAGCGGGCCATCAGCCTGTCTGCTGCCCTACAGTATTAAAAAAATGTAGGACGAACTATGATAAATAAAACAAATTTAAGTGCACTAACATGAAAAATGTGTCGCTTTACAATACTGCTCAACAGTGTGCGTGCGAATTGTTCCATATGAAAAACTTAAAATACTGTCAGGAATTTAATCCTAAATGAAATCCACAATATCAAAATAAAACCCTTCGTAAAAAACGTAAATTTGGTTAAAATTATTTTTATATATTTATATTGTAATGTACTAATAAACAGATTAATAAGGTAGATACGGTTAACATGTGAACACATTGTGAAATTACAAATTCAAAAATCATAGTCCTTTACAGTGCATCAATTAACTCATCCCACATAAATTTGATGCCATATAATATCTTTTCCTTTGTTGTTAGCTAAAAAATATGTCAAATATGTGCGTAGGCGCATTGCAAAATTAAAGCGAAAATTATAAATAACACGTTTAGTCTCGATATAAATAAGGCATTAGATGGCATTTATTCAAATTCAAATCAGCTCAGAATGATGACTCAGAAAGATTAATAAAATTAAAATTTAGGAAACACAGTGACTTAATCTCAATTTTTCTCATCTCTGTATGTATAAATACTAAATATATTTCGCTATAAATAATTCTGTAATAATATATATGTAGGTCGATATTCATGTCAGGAATTTAGTTTTTGTATAATTTCATTATACTTTATCTTAACAAACTGTAATGAATTTTAAAGCTGTTTAAAACTTCTGCATAAACATTTCACCAAAAGATATAAGATTATATACCGAAAACGAGGGTATCAACACTGCTCATAATGAATGAATATAGTTTAAAGTTTAAGTAAAAAATACCTAATAAGTCTAAAAAAATTCTTTATAGACGTCTTTTTTGTTCAAACCAAGATATAAATGTAAAATAAAGCTAATAAATCGTAAAAACGCGTAACAAATATAAGCATCAAACTATGATGACTGTATCAACATCTTATATAAATACAAAATGAATGCATAATGTAATAATTTGATTAATTTACATTCGTAAATATGATTATTAAGCATTAAAATATATTTTGAGACGAATGAATGAGTAGCCACAATTGGTTGTTGTGTGCGTGGCACGCTCGCTACTGTGTTACGCTAATAGTCTAAGAGCCGGGTACTAAGTTACTGTCATAAATTTTACCACACTTCTATTAAGTTGGTTAATACATTGACGTAAGTACAAGTGTTTTAAAATGAACTATGAATCCGAAATAAAATTATACATTTTTTTTATTAAAGCTAAAGAAACTAAATTTTAGTTTAATGCCATGCTCTCTTTAAAAAGTTTGTATCCGCTTATTTATATAATATTTTATAGTACTAAATGTTTTCTCATTTTTAATAAAGTATATTTCAATTTTACTAAGCTTTTTTTATTGCTGTAGGACAGCAGACAGGCTGACGGCCCGCTTAGAATTTAGCAGTTACCGTCGTCTATGGGTGTTTGCAACGCCAGTGGCATCGGGAACACGCTGCTGTCCCATAAGGGTACAGGAACTTGGTCTCTAATTCCGGAACACAACACAAAGTTATTATGGCGGCATACTAAAGAACAAAGGTGGTCGCCATTCAGGCGGGCTTGGGGCCCTATCACGTAACTATCCCTAGCTCCCTCAACCCTCCCGGGTTATTTTGTCGTCTTTTACGACAGGCTGACCCCGGCCGCAGAGGTCTGTATTCTTTTTCCGCCCCTGCACGGATAAAGTGAGAAAATAGAGTATTTGTCTATTTACTTTGAAATAGTATATTTCTTACCCAATTAATTTACACGTATAAAAAAATATGTGTCTTTTTATGTCTTACAGCTTTTAGACTATAAAGTTTACATGTCGGTAATTACGGACGTAAATTTAATAGAGGCTGCAGGCGAAGATGTTTATCTTGGGAACAGAAAATTATTGGCACGACCCATTAAATAAGTAATTTGGCTTTGCAAAATGTTTTTTATTCTAAATGTAACATCAAATTGAGATAAATATAATTTTTATAATGTATAATTTAAGTTTAGAACAAAGTATTTATGAAGTTGTAGTTAAAGTATTTAAGAGTAATGGTATAAGATAATATTAAACAAATGAGACCGTAACCATTCTGCAAGACACAGCTCAGATGAATGATTTGTAAAAAAATGTTTTTTTAGTTTAAAGAATGGGCGATATTTCACTGCAATGCGTTTTAAAATTAAAATTACATACCGGTTTCATACTAGTTTGTACTTAACTTTAATTATAAGTTACAATCTTCAAGGATTCAAAGCAGGTAATTCTTTTTTGTAACAGTGGTGAACATTGAACAACAAAAATATAATTAATAAATAATAGGTGCATATTAACAGAATTTAAATTTATTTCTGCAATAACATGTAAGTAAAAAAGGTATAAAGGGGTTTTGAGAAATCGATTATCAAATAAATCTCACGGGAATACTTTAGAGGTGTCAATATCAATGTCTAATATATCGTAGAATACAAACTATCGAACGTAATAAAAGCAATATTAAGTGTACCCTCAAAATATATCAACGGTTCATTTTTCGAACATTCTTTTATTGTTAAATAAACCATAAATCGTTATAAAATGGACACAATCGAATATTCAATGGTTCGGTGCGGGTGCATACCAATTTTGATGAAAAAATGTGTATAATAAGAACAATATTTTTAAATCCCTTTTGAAACGCCAATGCCGCGCGAGGCGCTAAGGCACATTTACATGATAATAGGTACGATTATTCAAATAATTTTTGTGTCTGTCGTAATATAAAACAATTTTTTTTAGAAAACAATTATGTAGCCTTCATTTTTAATATTGGATATTTATTTGTTATAGGATATGTTTGTTATTAATCTTCTTGCTATCAACCTCGAGACTAGTTCGTTGAAAAATTAATCATCAGTTTGCAAATCAATGATAAATTTGATGCAATATTATTGTGAGTAAGCATGAATATTATAAGTGTAATTGTAAATTGTGTCAGTATTGAATGATGTGAAAATGATAATGAGTGAAATGCGAATGACAATATGATTAAAATGACTATCTAGTATAAACTATACAACCGAAAACACATCCTAAAATAAAATTAAAAATACTTATTTAATCGATGATCCATCAAGTATTTCAATTAATAACAACATAATAGTTATCTCGAACAAATGTTGAATGCAATCTATTTAAATGGGTTCATCGATTAAATATGAAAAGTGCAGATAAATATGATGGGGGTACTCACTGTATTAGGGCGATTGTAACTGCGATTATTGCCGTTTAGTGCTTATTTTTACGTACAAATTAGTCGACTGCGCGGCGGTGACTGTTGTGATTGAAGTAAAAAACAGTAATTTATTAGTGGCGACTTCTCGTGTTGGCACGGGCTTAACGAGTGTTTGGCGTGTGGTGCGGTGGACAGTAAAAACTGGCTCGCTTGGTACGTAGCTTGAGCAGCAGTGGCCTGAGGAAGAATAACCCCAGGAGTCGATGGGAGCTGCCACCGCTTCCGAACGTCCCCGCTCCCCGCGCCACCTACCCCCGCCCGATACAGATCACGCATTCTACGAATACCTTTAGCAACGATACCGGTGACGGCCTGCCATCTCTTTCGCTCCCACGCTGGTGCTGCTGCGTTGGAGGTCCACGGGATCACGGTCGCGCGGGACGAAGTGGCTCTGATGGAAGTTTCACAGTGGACGACGCTTCCTAAGTTCACCAAGTAAAGGTCACACGGGCTAAGCGAGCTGAGCGTCGCAGCATGAGCGTGGAACTCAACCGCACCGAGGTAGCTGCGCGTGCGCAACACCGGCAGCGCCCACATCACCGGCTGTTAAGTTATGCGCCACACCGCTGAACTATACTTGTCTCTTTTTGGCGTGCAGGTGAATTGGCATATCTCGCTCGGCTGCGAAGACTCGGAAAAATGTATCTAGTTCTGTGGAGGCGATGCGGAGTGCAGTAGCCCTGATTTTTTTTTTCGTTTCAATAAATTTGTGGTTGTTCGTCTCGCTTAGGAGCGCGCCTGAGGCGTCGTCGAGCGAGACGGTTGATTGCCACCGAGTTACGCCTTCCGCGCGTTCTCCTTATTATGTAGGTTGGCCACATATTAGAGCCTCCGTGTACTGAACGAGCTCATGTATAAAATATAATAATATCGTAAATACGAGACTTGTTTGCGGTGTAGCTGGTTATTTATGTTTTCTTCGCTTTCCGCTACTGGATTACGCGGTTCGACGTATGTTTTGCTTTTGCAGCCCACTTACTTTAGGTACTTGCAATCACCAAGTTGTATGTTGTTTGATTAAGTATTAAACTTGTTACTATAATTGAAATCCTATTTTGTAACATTATTATTTACATTAGTACTAATTATTTGTACATTAGTTCTTTGTACCTGTTAAATTAATATTTAATTTTAATAAAGATAATCAAGCTTTTAGGATAAGATATACGTATAAAGAATTTATAAATATACTTTTACAAAAGTTTTAAAACTAGTTTAAAAATGAAATAACGGCACGCCACGCGACAAATACATTCAAAATGCAATAATAAATGTACAATAGAACAAAAGCTGAAACAACGTCACGGTTATAAACAAGGAATAGAACAAACAATCAGACAAAGCGACAAACATCAAAACATATTAGGGTTGATATTGTCACTTAAATTGGCATTCATTGTGAATGTCTACGGGGGCTCAGTGTAGACATTGTGGCATATTGTGGCCTGCGAATTGTTTTCAATTGGAATGCCATCCCTGAAATGACAACAACAAATACTTGGAAATACCGAAACTTATTTACCGAAATAATTCTGAACTTTTGTTGTAAAAAGTTGTTTTATATCTTTGCATCCGTTTCTAATCTTAATGACGTGGGGGGCCTATTAACCATTTTTTTTATTATTACGTGCAAAAAATTATGTGATATAAGATGTTGGAAATCAAAGAGAATGTTTTCCTACTTATTAAGTCATACTTAAAAAACTCTTTTTCTATTTCTTTTGGAATATAACTTTGAAACAAATGTTATAAAATGATGATTATGAAGAATCTTAACATTTATGGGTTTAAAAAATTAAATATAATGGTTACGATTTTGAAAAATATATTGCTTCAAAATTAATTCTTATTTTTTTCCTTACAGGGGTGGAGTAAGGCCCCTGCGGCTGGCCCCTGCGGCTAAGGACGGCCTTTTGTAAAAGGCGACAAAACAACCCTAAGTAGGTGGTAAGGCTCGACTGGGTGGCAACCACCCCTGGTCGCTAAATATGCCGCCATGACAACCTTTTGTTGTATTCAAGTATAAGTAATCCAGGGTCTAGTTCCCTTCGATCACTTATACACAGATGGCTGCGTGTTAACAGAGCACCTGGCGTCGCAGACATCCATAGGCATCAATAACTGGTTACTATTAAGTTGGCCGTCAACATGTCTGCTGTTACCATCAGTTACCATCGCCTATGGGTGTTTGCAACGCCAGTAGCATCGTGAACACGCTGCTGTCGCATAAGAGTACAGGAACTTGGGTCACTAATGCCGGAACACAATACAAGATTATTATAGCAGCATACTTAAGACCAAAGGTGGTCGCCATCCAGACGGGCCATACCACGTGGCTAGGGTGGGTTGTTTTGTCGCCTTTTACGATAGGCCGACTCCGGCCGCAGAGGTTAGTATTCTTTCTCCGCCTCTGCACGGATAAAAAACTGTTATAAATTATATCGAAGCTGAAAAACAGTTAAAAGAATCACTTCAATCTCAAATGAAAACTTTCCAGATAATAAGTTTTTAAAGATAATAAGTTTTCACAAGAAACAATAAATTTGTAAAATATCAACAAACCAATTTTCAAATTAAACAGTTTAATTTGGATTTAGATTCCAAAAGAATATTTGAATTATTGAATGTCTATTTGTTCAATTTATTTGATTATTATAGATTTATAATTATTAATGACTATATTATTATAAAATAATTACATCAAAATTATGATGTTGTTTTAAGATTAGGTCGTCGCACTGTTTGGACCCATTTGTTTCGACGTTTAATATTTTGAGGAACATTTAAAAACATTTTTTCGGGAGAGTTTTTGTAGTATTCGTACATAATAGTACAAAACAAGTACGATAACTTATAATCTTCGAAATTGTTTATATTTTTATCGATATACTGACGATAATAACAAGATTTAATCGATAGAAAGTCAAAACACTGTAGCAACTGTGTGATTAACACATTAAATTAACATTATGATGTCACACGCGCTCGAGTTTGTTCGGGAACTGTCGCCGTGTTTTAGGTGCTGGATTCAAAATTTAATTTTTAATTTGATAAAACTTTATAATTATGCCAAATAAAAAAACCTAAAAATAGTTTTGTTTAAAATGATATTTCCATTTAAACCAATTTTTTTTTTTTCAAAAATCCAATTATGGTATATTGACGCATTATAGTGTTCGGTACTTAATAAAAACTTAAATCTACTATATGAAACGTATACATAAAAGAATAACAGTTGTGTGGTGCAAAAAATTCAGCGCTCGATGGGACACGTCCCGCCTTTGTCCAAGATGAATGGTTACGTCGACCACAGTAAAGGGATGATATGCGTTACTAATTTCCTAATTTAAAAACCTGTTGAAATTTCGCACGTCTTTTTGTTTGGTTACCTCTTTACAAAGTAATGTAGGTATTTGATTTTTTAATAGCTGTAGTTCGGCAGACAAGCAAACGGCCCACCAGATAACAGGTCACTGTCTTTTGCAACACTAAAAGCACTTTCCATGCGCTGCCGGCCTCGAAGAAATTATATATAAACGCTTTTTTGAAAAATCCCAGATCGTACTGCGGTAGAAAAACCTTAGCCGGTAGCTCATTCCAAAAGCGGAGAGTACGCAACATGAACGTTTTAGAGAACCGTTTCGTACAAAACAAAATAGACTCCAGAAAATGGGGATGAACACAGCCAATGGGAAAAAATCTAGCCTAGAACTTTGAAACATTAAATAACTCAAAGCAAACTCGTATAGAGAAATTTTTAAACGCTATTTTGAAATTATCTCACTATGGAGACATTTTACGTTAAGGGTAAAATAGAAAAAAAACTAATTTTAGGTGATGATAGTAAAAAGTAATTAAATAAATAGATTCTGGCCGCACATATTGAATATACAATTATTTTATGCTGTATTACGTTTCCGCGATTCAGTTTCTTTAATTGTTTGAAAAAAATTTCAATCCAACTTCGGAGGATATAGCATGTAAAATGGCGGTAGCTCTAAATACAGACTTTCAACCCAAAAGATACTGAATTTAACAAGATATAATAATACGAGAAATAGCAAGGTATGTGAACGGAAAACTTAATAATAATAGAAAACATTAGTGAAAATCACACGGGCCATTCCCCAAAACCTACAGCCTAAGTAAACGTCGGAATCACCGGCTAAAATCGCCCTCCCCGAACCCTAAGATTGTTTTGACTTGTAAAAAACAATGAAAAATATAAAAAATAATTGTAAGTAAGCTGCAGCAGCAGTTTATTGGCAATAACTAATAAATTGTAAGTAAATTTCATACAAAGACAAATGTGAGAGAATCAACAAAGTATAGGTTAGGTTGCGTTTATAGATATGTTTATCGACCGTCATCTATCTCAGATTGGTAATATATCGAATCAATTTAAATTTATACTTCCTTAAAAATGCAAGAAGCATTTTATGTTACTTTCAATGACTGTTTGACATATGTAAAATAAAAAAGTAACTCAATTATTTTCAAAATTTAACAGTACAATCTCATCTCATCAATCAATAACTGGACTGTGGTCTCTAAAACAGTTCAAACAAGCGTTCCCGTCAAGGTTAGTATTATTTCTAACTTCGAATATATCCTTGCGTTTAATTGTGGTTGCATTAAAAATCCAAAACCCGATTTTCGGATCCCCGCAACGGGGTCCACTTGACTCAAAATTAAAATCAAATTAAAATAACTAAAATCAAACGAACACGAACAATATCGGGACGATATTACTGTGCGTCGAAACGTGTCGGATACTACCCGCCCAAACAAATTGATAGAATAGAGTTGTCGTAAATTTATAGTTTACTTTCCATTAAGTTCTTATACGCAGTATCGTGTGTTTTGTTGTGTGTTTTCCAATTCCAAAATCTAACTCACAGTATCTGTCTTTTCCACAGTGCAGTCTTTTTTAATTAAATAAAACGTAAATTTATGTCACATTATTTTATTGCTGTAGGACAGCAGACAGGCTGACGGCCCGCTTTAAATTCAGCATCGCCTATGGGTGTTTGCAACACCAGTGGCATCGTGAACACGCTACTGTCCCATAAGGGTACAGGAACTTGGGTCACTAATGCCGGAACACAACACAAAGTTATTATGGCGGCATACTTAAGAGCAAAGGTGGTCGCCATCCAGACGGGCTTGGGGCCCTATCACGTAATTAGGTTGGGTTGTTTTGTCGCCTTTTACGACAGGCCGACCCCAGCCGCAAAGGTCAGTATTCTTTCTTCGCCCCTGCATGGATACTTTAAAGTGAACTCATTGTTTGCAGCAACAAGTTTTGTTGATAAGAGAAAGAAGAGACACAAAGAAAACTTAAAATATTCGATCCGATAAAATGAATAATAATACGTTCAGAACATCGATTAATTGAAGTAGATCGGGCAAAGCCGTTAAGTGAGTCAATGTTATTTGACCATCGATACAAACGTGTTAAAGCTACCGGCTCCATAAAAGCGAATTGTATCAGCTATCATGATCATTCACCTTACAAAGGCTACTAAACTAAGAGAGCGATATCAGATTTAACTGCTAAAAAGAAAAAAAAACCTGGATTTATAGAAAATCAAGGTTCCCTCCTCATACCAAAAGCATGGCTGGTATGATAATTTTGATTTCTGTAGAATACACGAAAAAGTCATCATCATGTCGTTTAATGTGTTTAAAATATATTTATAAACTTCATAGGACGAACCTAATGTGTGCCTTTTGCATGGATACTTTTCTAATCTTCAAAGTATATTTCAATTTATTAGAGTATAAAAAATTAATTATTTCATTAAAGTATATTAATATTTTATACAATAAATTATTATTTACCTAAATTCATTATTATAGAAATGATTAGCCCTGATTGTCAAGTATAATTTTAAGAGACCAAGTCCATCGCTGACTCACTTGCAAAACAAAAATAATGATAATCGTTGTCAGAAAATTGGGCACCACTTTTTATGGAACTTCTCACATGTCCATTAATATTAATAAAGGTTAACGTTATATATATATATATATATATATATATATATATATATATATATATATATATATATATATATATATATATATATATATATATATATATATATATATATATATATATATATATATATATATATATATATATATATATATATATATATAACCGTCCAAATTCACACAGAAGAATCTTTAGTAAAAGTTATGAGAAACATATATTTTAGTTTAGTATCACATAGTACAAGAATGTTGAGTAATCAGCATCACAAAGTCATCCAAAGAACTCGCAATTTACATAATACGGCGCGCAAGTGTCAATGACCTCTCCGTCGGTACCGCAAAAACTGGTTCAATGACCTAGTACGAGGCCGAGGACGGCGGTCATTGCATCTGTGCGAGCGAATACACACTACTCACTTACAATATTTACGCGGGAGTGACAGAGACAGGTAATAAGAGGTTAACGTACGAAATTTGCACCATATGAAAATTTTATATGAATGAATTAGTGACCATATTTTCCTTGGAATTAAATATTTTATGGTGAAAATTTGACGTACAATTTTCTTCTAAAAATGGGTTCCTTAAATGATGTTTGGACGGTTTTGTCAAAGTCACCCTGTGTATATATATATATATATATATATATATATATATATATATATATATATATATATATATATATATATATATATATATATATATATATATATATATATATATATATATATATATATATATATATATATATATATATATATATATATACCTAGTCAGGTCATAAGTATTGTCACACAGTAAAAACTTTTCTTTTAGAATGCTGGCCACAAAAAAGTTTATTGAATTAGAATTTCGAATTGTTCATGAAAATAAAAATGTATAACTTTTAGAATTTTACTCATTTTTAAATATGGAGTGGACGCTTAAAGAAGACCGTGTTGCAGTTATTGCGTTACATCGTTGCGGTTACGCGCCAATTCAAATTTTTAACATACTGAAAAATTTGAATATTACCAAAAGATTCGTTTATCGTACCATCAAACGATACAATGAAGACTCTAGTGTAGATGACAGGTCCAGAAGTGGTCGCCCTCGGTCTGTTAGGACTCCAGCAGTGATAAAAGCTGTGAAGGCACGAATTCAAAGAAATCCCAAACGTAAGCAGAAACTGTTGGCCCTTCAGATGGGGTTAAGCAGAACCACGGTGAAAAGGGTGTTAAATGAAGACTTAGGGCTTCGGGCATATCGAAGAAAAACAGGACATCGTTTGAATGCTCGTCTAATGGACCTGAGACTGAAGAGATGCCGCGCTTTGTTGAAGCGGTACGCGGGAAAAAAATATCGGGAAATTCTTTTTTCGGATGAAAAAATGTTTACCGTAGAAGAGAGCTACAACAAACAAAATGATAAGGTGTACGCACACAGTAGTGAAGAAGCGAGCAACCGTATTCCGCGTGTCCAACGAGGTCATTTTCCATCCTCGCTCATGGTATGGTTGGGAGTTTCTTACTGGGGCTTAACAGAGGTACATTTTTGTGAGAAAGGTGTAAAAACGAATGCTGTTGTGTATCAAAATACAGTCCTGACGAACCTTGTGGAACCTGTTTCTCATACCATGTTCAATAACAGGCACTGGGTATTCCAACAAGATTCGGCGCCAGCTCATAGAGCGAAGAGCACACAAGACTGGCTGGCGGCGCGTGAAATCGACTTCATCCGGCACGAAGCCTGGCCCTCCTCCAGTCCAGATTTGAATCCGTTAGATTACAAGATATGGCAACACTTGGAGGAAAAGGCGTGCTCAAAGCCTCATCCCAATTTGGAGTCACTCAAGACATCCTTGATTAAGGCAGCCGCCGATATTGACATGGACCTCGTTCGTGCTGCGATAGACGACTGGCCGCGCAGATTGAAGGCCTGTATTCAACATAGATTCTTATGACATTAAAGTTTATTCAAAATGACCTCCGTGATTTTGAATACAAGCCTTCAATCTGCGCGGCCAGTCGTCTATCGCAGCACGAACGAGGTCCATGTCAATATCGGCGGCTGCCTTAATCAAGGATGTCTTGAGTGACTCCAAATTGGGATGAGGCTTTGAGCACGCCTTTTCCTCCAAGTGTTGCCATATCTTGTAATCTAACGGATTCAAATCTGGACTGGAGGAGGGCCAGTCTTCGTGCCGGATGAAGTCGATATCACGCGCCGCCAGCCAGTCTTGTGTGCTCTTCGCTCTATGAGCTGGCGCCGAATCTTGTTGGAATACCCAGTGCCTGTTATTGAACATGGTATGAGAAACAGGTTCCACAAGGTTCGTCAGGACTGTATTTTGATACACAACAGCATTCGTTTTTACACCTTTCTCACAAAAATGTACCTCTGTTAAGCCCCAATAAGAAACTCCCAACCATACCATGAGCGAGGATGGAAAATGACCTCGTTGGAGACGCGGAATACGGTTGCTCGCTTCTTCACTACTGTGTGCGTACACCTTACACCTTTTGTTTGTTGTAGCTCTCTTCTACGGTAAACATTTTTTCATCCGAAAAAAGAATTTCCCGATATTTTTTTCCCGCGTACCGCTTCAACAAAGCGCGGCATCTCTTCAGTCTCAGGTCCATTAGACGAGCATTCAAACGATGTCCTGCTTTTCTTCGATATGCCCGAAGCCCTAAGTCTTCATTTAACACCCTTTTCACCGTGGTTCTGCTTAACCCCATCTGAAGGGCCAACAGTTTCTGCTTACGTTTGGGATTTCTTTGAATTCGTGCCTTCACAGCTTTTATCACTGCTGGAGTCCTAACAGACCGAGGGCGACCACTTCTTGACCTGTCATCTACACTAGAGTCTTCATTGTATCGTTTGATGGTACGATAAACGAATCTTTTGGTAATATTCAAATTTTTCAGTATGTTAAAAATTTGAATTGGCGCGTAACCGCAACGATGCAACGCAATAACTGCAACACGGTCTTCTTTAAGCGTCCACTCCATATTTAAAAATGAGTAAAATTCTAAAAGTTATACATTTTTATTTTCATGAACCATACGAAATTCGAATTACATAAACTTTTTTGTGGCCAGCATTCTAAAAGAAAAGTTTTTACTGTGTGACAATACTTATGACCTGACTAGGTATATATATATATGTGTGTGTGTGTGTGTATTTATTAAGATATCTTAATAACTCTATAAATAATTTCTGTTGATATCATATTTTTCTTAATCAAAAATAACTAAACTTTAAATCTTCTAAAAATAATGTTTTGGCTCATCATTAGCTCCATACAATGCCATACAAACTGCTTTGTCTTTTTAGACGATGACGCAATTCATGCCGAAACGGAACAATAAAAATGAAAATGTAATTTACAATTTTAAACCTTAATCTAAAGAAATAAAGTTGATTTCACGTTGTAAAAAATATTTGTTGATCTCCGAAAGAATTGACCGTTGACAACAGAGACATCGATTCTGTTCTTTTTTGAATATCGATTGTAAAGAGCATTCTCATGGCGCTGTGAGAACTTTCAAGTACAGTCGCGGCTCAAATTCTTTAGTCCGCCTTTGTGTCTATATAAGGAATAACTTTTGTTCGTGGTTGTACATTGGTGAACGGAAATTATTTTTAAATACTCGATAAATGGAACACTGTTAACAACGGACGAGGTCCTAAAGGATTTACAGTATGATGTATGATCAGAAAGTATTCCATGTTTTTCCGAGTGATGGTACAGTATCCATTTGAAAGGAAAAAGTATAATGAAATATTGCTTTACTCGAAAGAGCATTAATAAATATCGGGAGTAACAAGTACCTACATAGTGGTTTCGAATATATAAAGTTAGAGCTCATAATCAATGTTTTCGTCATCGTTAATATGTGGCAACTAAGAAGTGCACTCCAAGGTGTCAACAAACACGTCACCTCTGATTGCTTCTAGAATTTGATGCAAGGCTTTGACCAGACCACGCACTCACCTAAGTATCTCAATATTATTTGATGTTGATGAGTGTTCTCATCAAATATAGCAATAAAAATACTTCCACTGCCGTCGCATGCATCTTTAGTAAACCATGTCCCGTGACTTAATATTGCTACATCCCCTGCACCATTTTCACCCGTATTAAACTATTCATTATTTTATCGGTTATCGAAATAAGACGAGTGTCCGGTCCTAGATGCTGTCCAGCATTAGACTACTTCCCCCTATAGGTATATATTATCAACAATATCTTATAGGTCTGTTAAATTCATTCCTTTCAAGTTTCATTTTCGTGACAAAAAGTAGCATATGTCCTTTTCCAAAGTCTAACTTATTTTTATACCGAAATTCATCAAAATTGGTTAAGCGGTTTAGGCGTGAAAACGTAACAGAGTTACTTTTATATTTATAATAGTATATATACTAGTATAGTATAGTATATAGTAAATAAATAATAATAAATAAATAAATAAATTATCACATTTCACACAACACCATCTAGCCCTAAACTATGTTGTATAGCACTTGTGTTATAGGTACTAGTAGACAACTGATATACTGATATACTGCATATATACTATATTATACATAAACAGCCAGATGCTGGACGGGAATCAAACCCATGACCTCCGCAAGCGTTACGCCGATAGTTTTTGATAATGTAATTGATTATTGACCGAGTAATAATTATTTATTCCATAAATTGTACCTAGTCAGGTCATAAGTATTGTCACACAGTAAAAACTTTTCTTTTAGAATGCTGGCCACAAAAAAGTTTATTGAATTCGAATTTCGAATTGTTCATGAAAATAAAAATGTATAACTTTTAGAATTTTACTCATTTTTAAATATGGAGTGGACGCTTAAAGAAGACCGTGTTGCAGTTATTGCGTTGCATCGTTACAGTTACGCGCCAATTCAAATTTTTAACATACTGAAAAATTTGAATATAACCAAAAGATTCGTTTATCGTACCATCAAACGATACAATGAAGACTCTAGTGTAGATGACAGGTCAAGAAGTGGTCGCCCTCGGTCTGTTAGGACTCCAGCAGTGATAAAAGCTGTGAATGCACGAATTCAAAGAAATCCCAAACGTAAGCAGAAACTGTTGGCCCTTCAGATGGGGTTAAGCAGAACCACGGTGAAAAGGGTGTTAAATGAAGACTTAGGGCTTCGGGCATATCGAAGAAAAACAGGACATCGTTTGAATGCTCGTCTAATGGACCTGAGACTGAAGAGATGCCGCGCTTTGTTGAAGCGGTACGCGGGAAAAAAATATCGGGAAATTCTTTTTTCTGATGAAAAAATGTTTACCGTAGAAGAGAGCTACAACAAAAAAAATGATAAGGTGTACGCACACAGTAGTGAAGAAGCGAGCAACCGTATTCCGCGTGTCCAACGAGGTCATTTTCCATCCTCGCTCATGGTATGGTTGGGAGTTTCTTATTGGGGCTTAACAGAGGTACATTTTTGTGAGAAAGGTGTAAAAACGAATGCTGTTGTGTATCAAAATACAGTCCTGACGAACCTTGTGGAACCTGTTTCTCATACCATGTTCAATAACAGGCACTGGGTATTCCAACAAGATTCGGCGCCAGCTCATAGAGCGAAGAGCACACAAGACTGGCTGGCGGCGCGTGAAATCGACTTCATCCGGCACGAAGACTGGCCCTCCTCCAGTCCAGATTTGAATCCGTTAGATTACAAGATATGGCAACACTTGGAGGAAAAGGCGTGCTCAAAGCCTCATCCCAATTTGGAGTTACTCAAGACATCCTTGATTAAGGCAGCCGCCGATATTGACATGGACCTCGTTCGTGCTGCGATAGACAACTGGCCGCGCAGATTGAAGGCTTGTATTCAAAATCACGGAGGTCATTTTGAATAAACTTTAATGTCATAAAAATATATGTTTTGTTAAGTTCAGTTTGGTATATGAATGGTTACATAATTAATGAACTTGTTACAATTATTTTACATTAAACATGTGACAGAATTTATGACCTGACTAGGTATTCCGGAAAAATAAGTACCTAGTAATTGGTGAAATATGGTAATAAACAAGTAACAATAGTCAAATACTCGTATACAAATATATATGCTATACCTCAAAAGGCTCTATTCTATGTATAATGTATTATATATAAGCATGAAAAAATTGAATTGAGTTGAATAGTATTATAGAAAGTAATTAACTGTAATTAATAATAATAGATTCACCGTTACACACGCGAATATTAACGTCAAATACGATTTGCGAAAATACCTCGATGGATGCGGTGGGGTCCGCTTCCGGGCTAAATGAATTACGATGTTACTAATAAAATCTTGATATGTTATTTAAAGAGTGCTCAGTAAATAAGCCCGTACAATATTTAAATATATGATGCAATAATTGCACAATTGAATATTCTCCGTGAGTCACAAATGTCAAGATTTATTTTACCCTTTACATTTACATTCATCTAATAAAAAATTCAAATATTAATCATTTGTCAAATATATATTTTTTTTATTGCTGTGGAACAGATTGACTGACGGCCCACTCAATAGGAAGCAGTTACCGTCGCCTATAATATTTGCGATGCCAGGGGCACCGCTAACACGTTGCCATCTGCGTAGGATAACTGGAACGTTGGTCACTTAAGCCGAAACACAAGGTTATTGGCGGTATATTTACCAGAGGCGATCGTTCAGACAGGTTTGGGGATCTACCAGCTAGGATTGTCTTGTCGTAAATTAAGTAACAAGTAATCAAACAAGTTTACTTCCTCCCACAACTGGGTCATTCATTTATCTTAGAGAGTTGTATTTAAGCAGATATCTTACATTAAAATAAATAACTTTGGATGTCTTATATGTAATATAAGGCCTTAACAGCGTCCATTTGACGTGGTCGTCTTATAGTGACGTCACAGTCAATAATGCTTACTAAATCGATTTAAAAATGGAATTTTGATTGATTTTAAGGAAAAATTTATTTGTTTAAATTAACACAAATCTGTGACGGACAAACTTTACTATGTTACACAATTGTTGAATAATTATTTAAAAAAATCCTGAAAGGTACACGAGTGTCATCTAATCCCAAAGGATGCACCAGAGCGTTTGTGATATGTGTACTAGACAAATGAAATAGTTGTATTTTGTAAATAAATATATATTATACGTAAATATAACATTTTTTTATTGCTGTAGGACAGCAGACAGGCTGACGGCCCGCTTAGAATTTAGCAACACCAGTGGCATCGCGAACACACTGTTGTCCCATAAGGGTACAGGAATTTGAGTCACTAATTCCGGAACACAACACATGGTACTTATGGCGGTATTTAACACCAAAGGTGGTCGCCATCCAGACGGGCTTGGGGCCCTACCACGTAGGGGGTGGGGCACCATGCTAGGGTGGGTTGTTTTGTATCCTTTTACGACAGGCCGACCCTGAAGTTAGTATTCTTTCTCCGCCCCTGTACGGATAGTTCATAAATATACTAAACTAATATTTAAGTGGTATTCCAGTCCGAGATCAATTTAGAAGTCCCGGGTTCGAATCCCACGATGGCTTGCACCGCTTAGGTAGTTTTTCTCGCCTAATGAACATATCATGGCATGATCGGGACAATGTAGGCTTTTATTATTTTATACGTAAACATCCAAACTCGGTGCGGGAACGAAACCATACACCCCGCAGGCGCTCTGATGTGCGAAAGACTAACAACTAGCGTCGTCAAAATTCAACAGGCACATTTTTTATTGCTAAGAACAGCAAAGAGGCTGATGGCTCACATAATCTAAGCAGTTACCTATTACTCCTTACTAAGTTGCCTATGGATGTTTGGGGGCACCGCGAACCGCTACTGTTCCATAGGGGTCAAAAAGGTAACATAGAGAAATTAATAACATATCAGGTAATAATTTTATAAATGTGCTATTTGATCTTCTCTGTTACATAACTTCCCAATCTCGTAAGTTATTGCAGTTCAGGACAAAATGAGAAGAAAGGCTAATGTGCTTTTTTCTGCTCAACATTAAGAAAGGCAGCATTATTCACATTCCTAATCTATTCCATCAATTTTTGTATTTTCACAAACAAGAACGTGAAATAAGACAAAAGAAACACGTTTAACCACAAAGAAGTGGATTGTATATCGTAAAGGTATTACTGTCTATCTATTGTAATAATAAAATATTTTAATTATACAAATATTTTTGTACAGTTAGCACGAGATAAAAGGACTACAACTATACTACTACTACATTCATGTACAAGTAGTTAAACTCAGTCATTTAAAGTGTGGTGGTGAATAGTGATAATTAACATTGTATAAATGGTTTACATTAATTAGTCAACATTATATATGTAGAGCTAATCAAACTTATAGCATATATCGATTATTAAATCTGAAAATTCACAACAAATGGCCACCACTAGTCGCCACATTACATGACGTGTGCGCGCCATTTATTTATATCGCTCTTTATCGTGTGACGTCCGCAAAGAACACGCCGCTCGGTATAATAGAGGACAGCCCGACTATTGTACGCGGTACCGAGCCAGCGCACCATTCATCTCGCCGTACCCATGTTAAAGAATTTTAAGAATAACAAGAGTAATGTACTTTGAGCTTAAATACATGTGTGGTTAAGAGAGAGAAAGAACACTTTCGTTAATATTTTTAAGACAATGAACACTTAAAAATTGTTATAAAATTAAGGTATTAAATATGATATGTTCATGAATAATTCACTGTATGCTGATATGTAAGAATAACTATCAAGAGCTTCAGTAGAAGAAGCTCTGATACTATATTCAAGACTGCGAGTTAAGCAGTCGCCTCTACAAAAGCTAAATAATTTTTATGTACATACGTACAGTATTTTTTCTTAATGTGACTGATATTGTTACTACAACTAAAATGAATACTGAAGCAAACAACGCGCACTAATTTACTTAGTTTTTTTTATTGCTGTGGAACAACAGACAGTCTGTCGGCTCAATTAAGAGTAAGCAGTTACGGTAGCCTATGGATATTTGCGATGCCAGGCACACTATCTGTGACATCATTGATAAAATCTACTGTTACTCATGTCAAAAAATGTCAAGCTCTTTCTAAAACTACACCACCTATCGAGGCTGGTGGTGATATAATGACTATTACTTCCTATATAACTAGCTAAACTAAACTAAAATAATGTGATATTAATAATATTTTTAATACCTTTAAAAACTTAAATATAAGCTGCAGTCAGTCTTTAAATGTCGGCAAAGTAAAGGATTTTTAGTAAACTGTTAATACTTATGAAGTCGGGCGACTTCAAACTCTAAATATGGGATAAAACGGACGGCCGCTCTTTGAACAATTTTACTGCTCACTGAGTACTTCGGCTCTAACTATTATGGCCATAATTTTTAAACACCTACGTTGTTCTTTATTTCATTTAAACTGATGAACAATTTAACGTAAAGACTTCATCATACGAGTAATCCAGAAACAAGTCTTTATTAATTTTTAGATAGACTAATAATATCCACAATATAAGATATATACATAATATATACAATAAAAGTATTATTTTGTCATTTTTATTTAAATTTTCAATAAATTTTATAGTGAAACTACACTAAAATCTAACAAAATTACTTAATAAGGTTGCCTGATAGAAATTCGTTTTAGCAATAATACTACCTATTGTTTTATTTCGTACTTTTGTGTATTTGTTCATTTATTAATGCAACAAAATTTATTCATTAATTCATTCTGGATTAGTATAATAATAATTATCCACAATATTCGGATATATCTCATTTATAAGTTTTGGATAGTACCTTCTCATATTCGTAGTAAATTTTCGGAAAATTCTTGCGCTTTTACGTTTCCTGAAATTTGTGCTTTCATATTGGTTGTTAACTTAACTTATAAACATGTTTATACATATTTCCATATAGGAGATTTCTTCAAGCAGGCATTAATGACAGGTAGTAATTTACGCTATTCAGCACACTCCCGTGCTTATATGAGTCGTTCAATATATTAGAAAAGCATAGAAGTATCTCATTACACATTTCTACCACCCAAATCCACCCACTTCCACCTACAGCAACTAAAACTCCCTTACTTGCAAGTGTATACGTGGGGCCTTCTACCACTGCAACCACAAGCGCGGGCAGTGGGTGGTCATGGAAAAGAGGCTGGACATGCCCACTGACACTCTTATATATATTGATTATAAATTACAAATTAAAAACACGTGTGTACCAAAAAATATTTGTCAAAATTATAATACAGATATAAGCAACTTTATGGACATATGGTGGAATTTGAGTTCACATCGATCTTTCACCGCCCAAGCCATTTATTTGTACCCGCCACCAAGCAGCCACCACACAACCTCCTATTTTTTTAATGCTGTAGGACAGCAGTCAGGCTAACGGCCCAGTTAGATTTTAGGTTATTATGGCGGCATACTTAAAGCCCAAGATGGTTGCCATCCAGACGGGCTTGGGACCCTACCAAGTAGAAAAACGAATTCTTAGACACCTCAAAACCCATTTTCAGTGGTAGACATTTCGTATATTTTCGTATAAAATACAACGTAACTAAATATAAAAATCCATGATTTTGATCTCGATTCCCATGATGACATACGCTTCTTAAGACAGCCAAATCCACACACCGAGATTGTCCGAGCCTTAGTAGAGGTTGTTAGCGTCATTTATAATATATATTTAATAATCCGTTAGTGATATATTAAAACATTTACGATTTCTTAAAATGTTGTATGATTTTACAAAATAGCTAGTACATTTATAAAATACCTATAAAAGAATTTAGCGTTGTCCTTAGTCGAATTCAATGATATGACTTATTTGTCTCGCCCGCACAGATTTATCGTTATACTAAGAATAAAAATCGACCAATCTACATAATAAATTCATTAAATAACATGTAAATTGATTCTTGGTGTGGCCATCTTGTCTGATGATATTTAATCGCTGAACGTGTGGCAAATGGAGTAACCAAACATCTCTCGTAACAAATGCACTGTTGGAATATTTGATTTGAAATTGTAATTAAGTCAGTAAATTAAAATATAGCTTTAAAAATATTTTCTCCGTGCATGGGCGGAGTAAGAATAGTATTCTTACCCCTACGGCCGGGGTCGGCCTGTCGTAAAAGGCGACAATACAACCCACCCTAGCTACGTGGTAGTGCCCCAAGCCCGTATGGATGGCGACCACCTCTGGTGTATAAGTATGCCCCCATAATAACCTTGTGTTGTGTTTTGGCATTAGTGACCCAGGTTCCTGTACGCCTATGGGACAGCAGCGTGTTCGCGGTGCCCCTAGCTTCGCAAATAACATAGGTAACTGCTTCTTGTTAAGTGGGCCGTCAGCCTGTCCTCAGCAATAAAAAAACTAAAGAGTTAATTCAAGGAATATATTATAATACAAGTTTTTAATATATCGAATGAACACAAAAAAACATTGTATTGTTTTGTGGAAGATCGAGAAAAGCGAAATTATAAGATATCAGCAGCCCAAAAAAATTCAACCAAAGATATAGATAGATAACCCTGTATTGATTAACAACAACAGTATAAGAAACACACTATATAATAAATTATAATATTTTTCTAAAGTTTCACTACTCTATAAGACCATGCGCTTATTTGTTTTGATTACTGTTGATGTGTTGACTACTTTTCAATAGTCCCCCTTTACATATTTATTACACATGTTATGTGTTAAATTGTTTATTTATCAAAAAAAAAATAATTTAAACTTCATTCTGGGGTTATTCTATTATAACTGAACTGATTTTGATACAAACGTCTCGTTACTAGGCACCGTTTCTATCTATATCTGTATATGACCAATTTGGTCATATAAGTACGCCAACATGTAATATCTATTAACAGTATTACCGTGAAATAGAACCATCTGGACAATAAAATGATAAGGAAGGAAATAAGATATAAAAAATCTTATAAAAACATAGTTTGATGACATTTCGATAATGATTTGTGTAGGCAAATTTAGACGGTCATTAATATTGTGATAATTGCTCTGGTGACAACCGATTTGAATATAATATGAAATTTCTTAGAGACGAGAGGTCTCGGCCAGAAGAAATAATAAGGCTACCATATCACTTTCGTACGGAGTCGAAAAGGTAACTCATGGTTTAATACTTTTATTAATTTACTCTCTTGACTCATTTCGGATTTCAAAAGACAGCGGCCACTCCTTTTAAAACCGTACTGTATCCCACTTTTCATTGTGCCTTCTTTTTTTTTTTGTCTTAACCTAGATCAAGGGAAGAGTCATTGAGATGTATATAAATAAAAGGCTAGGTGAATTCAGGCTTCGACGGTCTTGGAGGAGAGACGTTTCACCTAGGTATTTTATAAAAACTAATATCAAGGCTACATATTTTGTTAAAAATATACATAGCATTCCTATTCTGCCTCGTCAAAATATGATACTAAACTTTAAGACACAACATAACTTTTTCACTGTATTTATCTAATTAATGACAAATATAAAAACCGTTCAATAGCAATTATACACAAATCCGTTTACAAATTTCCACCTTGTTTTATTTTTCTTGTAATGCAGCAGTAGAAATATTTATAATCAGTAAAAATTTCAATTCTCTGCCTATAATAGTCGGTGAGATTTACTGATGGAATGAAAGACAGCAGAAACTTACTGATAGGCTGCGATTGTCACCTTTTGTTAGTTCTTAATATTCAATAAATGATCTATAAGGTAGACCTTATAGATCATTATGTTGAATTTAGTTATTTTGATTTGATTCACCAATTATAAATAACGGACGGAGATAAGAAAGTGTTTCTGACAGATCATTCCAGTACAGTGTTTAAAGAATATCCTACTAGGCCTGAGAAAGGCTGTTGAAGGTTGTTTGGGGCTGTTCCAAATAGACACGGTGAACCACACTGTCGCCGTGTGCCCTGCGTGGCGCGAGGAGCGCCGCGCCCTCGTCGCCCAAATCGGCGTGGACCTGTCGCTCCCGGCCCTGGTTCTGTCCATGGTCGGGGGCGATCCTGGATGGACGGCCGTCGCCTCCTTCTGCGAGGCAGTCATGTCCGCAAAGGAGGCGGCGGAGCGGGAGCGGGAGTCGACCACCACACTCCCCTCCCGCCAACGCAGGCCACGCCGGCGGCGCCGGAGGGCCAGCAACGACCTCCGGCCGCAGTAAAAAGCGGCCGCGGGCGGCCCCTCGGGGGAGGACCCGCCGCCCGCACTATTGCCGCGAGGGTGAGGGCTGCGTGGTGTTCCGCGGCCCCCCTCAACTCCTAGAGTTGTTAGGAGAGCGCCGGGGGGACGAAACCATGACCCCCTGGCGCCAACACTTTAGAAGACAAAGAGCGGGCCGGCGCCGGCCCGGGCCACGAGATCGGCAGGCCATATATCCGTGGGCCCGGGCGTAGGCGATAGGAGAACAGCGGGGTTTTTTAGTGGGTAGTCGGATGGCCAATCATCTTTACCGGAGTCCCACATATCCCTCGGTCCCCCCGGGCCGGGGGAACCCGTCAAGAGAGGTTTTTCCCCGAGACCAAAAAAAAAGGGCTGTTCCAAATAACGTGCGCTCTGCAAAGCAGTACTAATCCAGGATCACTCAAGTAGTAACGTACAAAGTAACTCATACTTAATATTGAATTAAGAATGATTTTTGATAGTAATTAGAACATGTTTTTAATCAAATTAGGCTGTGTCTCGTTTGGTGGCGCGTAGTTAATATTGTAATTAGTAACTGCTAATGAAAAATTATATTAATGAATCAATGTTAAAGCTATGAATTTGCTTAACATTATGCACTATCTAACAATATGTACTCTGTTGATACATCTGAATAAAACTCCGGTCCAAATAGGATATTTTGTAAAAATAAGGGCGCTTCAGGACCATGTCCCGTCGCGATATAACTCACAAGTTACTCTCAAATTTTTCCCACAAGACTTCTCTTCAACTTACTGCTTGCTTTGCGGAGCACTAGTTCTTTGGAACAGTCCCAAATAACCTTCAACAGCCTTTCTCAGACCTAGCAGGGTATTCTTTGACACTCTTTACTGGAATGATGTGTCAGAAACACTTTCTTACCTCCGTCCGTTATTTATAATTGGTGAATCAAATCAAAATAATTTATTTCAATATAAGACCTTAGGTATATATCATTTATTGAATATCAAGAATCTATTATCGTTTCCAATACAAAATTCTGGCTAGAGAAGAAATGGCGTAAATCCCCTAGCGAATATTTTTTCAGTCCTATAGAATAGAAATAAAAAGGGGTTAACGTCAGACAGGCGGCCGGTTGTAATAACTAAGCGACAACTATTACAACATGTAACATACATATTGTGCCGACCCCATATAATGTGACTTAAGGGCAGGAGGAAGAAAATAGAATAGAGAGAGATGTTAGTGTAGATGAAACGGTCATGATGGTATATTTAAAGATATTTAAACAATGATATTATCTGTAAATATATTTTTATCTAGAAACTTGGTAATGTTAGTAGGACTTTGAAACAGATATGTCGATCGGATAAATATCGTTTCAACGGTCTCACACGCGGACACCGTAAATTACAACATCGTTGGCCAACATTTGCATTTTTATTGTCGCATACGAAATGGACAAAGGCCGTAATTTAATCTTCGAGGCTGCGAATTGAATTATTTATTATACCGTGGCTCGGATTGGAAAACACAATTATACGGCGGCCATTTGTGCTTGTTTCTTTTTTGAATTCAATTCAAACGGTCGTTTATGGTTACATTTTTGTTATTTTCAAAACCCCTAAATGTGTTTAAAAATTAATACAAGTTTCAATAACAAATTAGGTTATATGTATTATTCTTACTTAAATTAGAAGAATAGTTACTTTAGTTCCATTAAATAACAATATAATTAAAAGTAGGTAGTGTGTACATACTTTTTGAAGCTTCTTACAATATTAGTTCATACTCTTCTTCATGGGCATGAAGAAGTGTATGTACGAAGAGTATGAAAAATTATTTATATTATATTTAAATGTATCCTTACCTTTTGTTTTGAGTGTTGAAAATCAGGACTAGATAGATCCGCCCTAAAACAAAGCTTCTAATAGAAAACAAGAAACAAGAACACATTTGCCGATATCTACCAAATTTAATTACGACTATATTACATCGAAAATTCATAAACGAAAATGTCTGAAGGCTTAATATTTATCAAACATAGCTAAAAACCTTCTCGAATTAACTAGACTTACATATATACACTAAAGTTGTACTCGTATTGGTCTAAATGTAGAAGCTATAATGCCACGAACACAGACTAAATCCATCATTTTGTATTAAGGTTAAAAACAGTTTAATCTACCATGTTTATCTTTTGTGTTGATTCTTAATTTAACACAAATATATTAAAAATTTTGAGAAGCCCAAAAGAGACTACATGATATTTTGATATATGAGACTGTTGTGTGATGCAAATAAAAATATATTCTTGATTATAAGATAAGCCATGTCGACTACCAGTATATTCTCAAGGAATCCAGTGGCAGATTGCAGATCACGAATTATTAATCATTCGTTGGATTGCAGTATAAAAATTCCATAAATACTTGATCAATATCAAAACTATAAAATTCTCGAAAACACAAATGAGGTATCGCAGTTAATAATGTTGTTTGTCTTTTTGTATAAAGTATATAATTATATATTTTATAATTCTGTGAGTAAAAAATTAAAATAGAGAAATGTTACTAATTCTTTCTTTCATTTTCAAATGGATGGAATGGAAAGATGTGGTAGGGCCCCAAGCCCGTCTGGATGGCGACCAGCTTTGGTCTTAAGTATGCCGCCATAATAACCTTGTGTTGTGTTCCGGCATTAGTGACCCAAGTTCCTGTACCCTTATGGGACAGCAGCGTGCGTGACATAGGTAATCTCGGGACACGGCTGCTTCGGGCGGTACCTGTATCACTCAAAGGGAGCAAACGACAGAGTGCCACTATTATGACGCCGGCGACGAGGACACGGCGCTCCACACCCTCCAAGTGTGTCCCGTATGGGTATCAGTGCGCCAAAATCTCGTTGCCACCATCGGTTGTGACCTCTCGCTCCTGGCCATCACCCTAGCCATGGTCGGAAGCCAAGCCGAATGAGACGGTGTCGCCTACCTTTGCGAGACAATCATGTCCGCAAAGGAGGCGACGGAGAGGGAGATGAAGCGCGCCAAGCTCCCCTCCCGCTCATGGTAAGACCATTTGTCGCCGGAGATTGGTGACAGACCTTCGACCGCCATAGTATTCAATCGCGGGCACGGCCCCCTGTAAAAGGACTGCAGCCCGCACTCACATGACAGAGAGAGGGGCGCGCGTCGGTGTTCCACGCACCCAGCTGACCCCTGCATGAGAAAGAAGATTCCAGGGCTTATCATTGCATGGGGAGTCCCATACTACCCCGCCGCCCACTGCCACGCGGCGGGGAGTGCGTCATGCATTTCCACCTCTCAAAAAAAGGCCAAGTGGGCGAGCACATGTGACTTCATTATTTATTTTCATTTTAATTCATTGAACAATAGAATATTCTATTTTTAAACTTCTTTTATCTAACCAAACGCTTTAGTAAACCATAATATCGATCGCTTTACTCTGACTTCCTTTAAATAATATACTTCACTTTGTGGTATGTGTCAATTGTGTATTTTCGGTATAATAACAATATATTATAAATTTGGTATAAATAATATATATATATATATATATATATATATATATATATATATATATATATATATATATATATATATATATACTCTACTAGCCGTTCCCATCCGGTTCGCTGGTCAAATAATAGAAAAAAGTAATTCGTAAAAAATCGGCAAGAAAACACACTACATTGAACACGTAGTGCTTATAAAAATCATTGTTTCTTAAAACTTTAATAACTTTATATTAAATGAAGATATCGCAATATTTTTAAAGATAAGAGCCAAGTGTCTAAGAAGTAAAACTTAGAAAATTTAATTGAAATCTATCCAGTAGTTTTGCCGCACAACTGCAGGCCTCTATCATTATATTTATATGGATTAGATGACAAACAATATTATGCTTATTAAACAAACATGAACAATTTTTTTTATTGCTTTCGGACAGCAGACAGGCTGACGGCCCGCTTAGAATTTAGCAGTTACCGTCGCCTATGGGTGTTTGCAACACCAGTGGCATCGCGAACACGCTGATATCCCATACTGGTACAGGAACTTATGGCGGCATACTTAAGACCAAAAGTGGTCGCCATCAAGACGGACTTGGGGCCCTACCACGTAGCTAGGGTGGGTTGCTTTGTCGCCTTTTACGACAGGCCGACCCTGGCCGCAGAGGTCAGTATTATTTCTCCGACAGATAAAATATGACGTATTAACTATTAATAATTAGGTAAAATACATAAATATATATTTTTAAATAATCAATATTTAGGATGATAAATGAATATAAAATATGGTATAGGCATTAATTATGGGTTTAATTAAGCTATAAATGACATCATAATTATTTTATTGATTTAATTTATACTTTTTCTATGATTGACAGATGATTTAATGAATGATTTGCATATATTATAACGAGATTACACGATACTCTAGTTCATTTAACTTTTTATTGTGACACCTGCATGTGAAGTCACGCTTGGTTTAAATTTAAATAAATTTAAAACCGAAATTAGTTTAAATTTGTCATCAATAATTAAATCCGGCAAGATTGTTTCTCTTAAAATTTGTAAATGGTTTTGTAGTCGTAATAATTCGTACTGCTGGACTCGTGTCTACCTAATCCATGGATTAGCGTCACACACAGATAATTTCCATATGCAAATTTCCTCTCGTTGGTTTCTTTCATCCTAGTACGCTGCAATTTTATTATAATATGGATATCTGACAGAAAAAACTTGTTAGTTCATGCGAAAGATAGAATCGAACGAGTGACCTCTGAATTATGTGACGACTGTATAGCTACTTAGCACTAGGTACTTATAGACTACAGGCCCGTGTCAAAAATTGATGGGTCATTTGAACCACCAGGAAACTTATGCAGAAAGATAGAAGGGCATAAAATAATAATATTCAGCGTTCATATAATTTGTTTAATCGTGTAAATAAAAAGTACTACAATTTTATAGAAAAATTATATGTATGTTTCTCTTTGGAATTGTTATTCATTATCTGAATCAGCCACTGAGTCGTCATCGGAATCAACGTCCTCATCGACGTCAGAATTCTCTTCTCTATCATCTTCTGAAACATGAATATGTGTTTTCATAATCACAGTCTTACGTACAAATTAAAAAAAAATGCAAGGATTCAGAAAGATTAGATATTTGAAACATTGTGATTTAACACCCTTGTTTTTGACATGCAATTTTTTCAGTAATTATGCCCTACCTTACCTTACCTTAACCCTCGATCTTTTCCCCTTGTCGCATAATTTTTCTACAGCGTTGTGGAATAATGGATTAAAAGAAGTATTGAAACTGTATGGAACCGATGCCGTACACAATCAAATAACCAAATTTACCCTGAAAATCGCCAGAATATCAAAAAAAATTCCGACTTTGTGGCGCACTATTTTTGTACGGCACTACGCGTTTTCTCATTATTTTTCATGGATCTATTGATGGTAAGAATGCCGAACAAAAATATATGACCAAAATGTACCCGCTCTACTTGTGCTTTTGAATTCTCACCTGCACTCAGTTGGACAGCTTACAAGTGACGGCATAGTGCTGAATCTTATTATTTTATGCCCTTCTATCTTTCTACATAGGTCTCCTAGTGGTTCAAATGACCCATCAATTTTTGACACTGGCCTGTAGTCTATTACGCGTGTAGTTTGACAATTCCATAAAGCATAGAACTGAAATTGCACTGAACTGATCAATGCTATTCGCATATTTTCATATATTAAAGTATTAGAAATTTGACGTCATAAATTATATGTCTGCCTAGCAGAACCTTCTTTATTTATTATACCGAAATTAATTATTACCAAGTATGAAGTTATGATGGCCGTTGGGGCAGAAAAGTCCTCGAATGGCGACCGCGTACTGGAAGACGCAATGTTGGTAGGCCCCCCACAAGATGGACCGATGATCTGGTCAAGATCGCCGGAATAGGTTGGATGAGGGCAGCGCAGGACCGATCATCGTGGAGATCTTTGGGGGAGGCCTTTGTCCAGAAGTGGGCGTCTTCCGACTGAAATGATGATGATGATACCTGCACTCCAGTAGAAAATTTATCGAACGTGTTACATAATATGTTTATATGATATAATATGCTAATGATATTAAGATTTTAAAGCTTTAATTGCCATGTAGTAAGGTCATATAAAACATATTAATAAATTGAAATAAAATTACCACCTACAGCGAAGTGCATCGACGCAGATGGTGGTCTTATTTCATACCAACAACGTGACGTTTGACGACAATATCTTTGAAAACACCTTTTCGCAATGACCTCAGTAAATCAATACAATATTAAGCTCTATTACTTTATAATAAGGTATAAATTATAACATTAAATCAACGTTGGTAAATAATATACTTACCCAAAGTAATAAAGACAGCCTATCGGTTTTCCACGGTGTTCCGAGAATGTGGCTTGTTTCGTTTAGTGTTTTGGCGACATCGTGTTTCATTGTTAGTCAATAAACATTGTCGGCGAAGATAAAGGTTTCCTGTGCCATATCGGTCCATCCGTTGTGGAAAAACATACGTTTCCGTTCGGAATTTCCCTTCAAAATTATCTTGGTTGTTGTCTTATGCACACTTCTATATAATACAGCTTGTATTATTACTGTGGTTTTTTGCCATGGTATGGTCGTGAGGAGCAAAAATCGACTTCGAAATAGTTATAGTGATTAAACCAAATTGCTATACGATTAGAGTTTGTGTTTTAGAGAGCACAGTCTGAGAAATATTACAATAGTGGTATTTACAGAACTCCCCCTGAAATTTAACCATAAAATATCCAAGACTCAATATAAGTTTTGATTATAGCGTGAAGAAAATTTGACATTTCCTTTTTTTAACGTTCAGCAACACAAGTTGCCTTGGATATACGTTTTATTATATGACATTTAGCAAAAAAGTCGATTAAATAATAATTGAATAATTAATTACAAATATTAAGGAAGGGAAAAATATTTTCCTTGAGACGTAACTTAACAAAACGTAGACTTATTAAAGTTAGCAATATTACAATTTTAAATCAACTATTATTACAATACAAGTTGCAAATCTTTAAGATCTTAGTTAATAAGTTTATTATCGATATTATTATTTATTATTAGACGTACTTATAAAATATAAATATCATAATTCCCAATTTTCTCTTGGAACATTTTCGAATGCATTTTTCTACATTTGAAATTTTGTGTCTTTTGTGACTGTGTCGTCATCTATATCTATACAAATAAATAAAATTGGAGGGTCTGTTTGTAATATTAAAATAACCGTTTTTTACTAAGTGCATTTGGATGTAAACACGGTACATATACCAAAACAACATTTTTTACAATTTTTGTCTGCCTGTCTGTTTGTTCCGGCTAATCTCTGAAACGGCTGGACCGATTTTGACGGGACTTTCACTGGCAGATAGCTGATGTAATAAGGAGTAACTTAGGCTACTTTAATTTTTAAAAAAAAAATAGTTTTAGCTTAAAAATATTACCAATTTAACTTGACCTCCGATTTATATCATCAATCATATGAAATAGGGTTTAGCTTAGGCTGGTTTTGTGGGTTCGAACGCATGTATTCCGGAGGCGCATGGCGTAACAGTTGCATTCGATAACACTGACTGTTTGCATATTTTATTTATTTATATTTTAAGGTTTATAGGGTTTGTAATCCAAAATAAACCAAAAGATATATATAAAAAATGCTGCCCAAAGTCACTATTTCACGCGGACGGAGTCGCGGGCACAGCTAGTTAGTAATAAATTAGTTACTTCTAGACTAGTTATAGTTTCAAACTTCAACCCTTAAACTCTGTATTAATTTTCCATCTTTAGCATTAAATACTTTGAAAAGAACAATCGCATATCAAATATCGGATTACAAATTGAGGATGTGTTATTTAAACGAGTCCTGAAGTATATTTTTACGTCTCAATACCTTCCCATGACTCATTACAACGCGTGAAGATCAAATAACTTTATGGGCACGTTTAATTGCTCTAAAAATAAAATGTGTCGAATTATGTTTGAGGCGCCATGTTAGTAGGTCCTTATATTATTGGTAGAGTAATAATACATTATATTTCGACCTGCAGGGGCGGAATAAGAATACTAATCCCTGCGGCCGGGATCGGCCTGTCTTAAAAGGCGACAAAACAACGCTAGCTTCGTGGTAGGGCCTTAAGTCCCAAGCAACTACCCTTGTCTTATAAGTATGCCGCCATAATAACTTTGTGTAAGTAGTGTTTCGGCATTAGTGACCCAGGTTCATCGTCAATAAAAAAAGATAGTTCAACACGGTATACCAACCAACCATGCCATCCTTCTACTTTGTCCCGGTAGGAGTAGACCCAAAGACAACTGTCTAAACATCGTAGTTATGCATGCCAATAGACTCACTACCGGAGATGACGAAGACCGTGTGAAGCGGAGGAGAAAAAGCTGAATTACAACAGGATAGGAATAAATTTTTGCGCAAATTAAACACTTTTAGCATTTGCATGTGTCATAAAATAGCACGCTTTGAAGCATTACGCCGCCACACGGCATGAGGCTCGGCAAAAACAAAGCGGCTTAAAACTTAAACCGGCATAAATTTGGATTAAAGGGGATAGTACTTAAAGCTCATTGACGGGAGTGTATTCGGCTGGTGCGTTCCCACGGCAAAGCGCCTGAGGCGGCTGTTCGGCTGAAACACGACGCGGCTGCGCGGACGATTACCCACTCTGAAGCCAGCTTGAGCTATGGTTCGACGCAAAATGTTAGATGCATTGAAACTTGCAATTTTTAGAACAAGTTGCTCAACATTTGTTCAAATAATAAAATTAAATCAAAAAGTACGAGTAAACCAAGGGGATCAGACTAAAAAAAAAACAGAAGTTTAAACAAAGGAAATACATTTGCTTCCCTACAAATGGATCTTCGTTTTGCACATGTGCATATGTTGAGGTATATGGTGCAATCAGCTTTTGCACGTCGCGCGTCGTAACGGCTGCGGCGGTCACGGTCCGTTTCTGTTTCAACCTGGTGTTCATATACCTGTATAATACATATTTACTTTCAAAAGAAAAGTATATAGTTTAGGGAACGTAGGTTGGTCAATCCCCTAATTATTGGTTGTTGAGTTGGTGCAGTTGGACGCGGAGTCTCGGCAAGTCACTTGCAATGTCCTCAATAGTAGTCGACTCCGCCGATGTGGATTGTGCCCAATGAAACTCACTTCACTATACTTTTATATTAAATACTATTTACAAAAGTCACAATGATGTTCGGGTTATAAATTGACAAAATTGTGAGAAGATGTTGACAACGCGGAGTCTCGAGCCAGAAGGGCGAATTGCGTCGTCCTTTTGTTTAATTTGGAATTTTGAATATAATATCGGAATCTCGTCGGCCATGAATATATGGAGTAAAAAATTATTTGTTAAACAATCAAAAAGTATAAATAAAAAGTAAATTAAAAAAATGTGTAATGTCGCTACTCCATAATACAAACGTTTTTTGGCTTTGGCACTAGGTGGCGCTGTGTTTTTTGTCCCCAGTATACTATTACTGTCTGTTCTCTGTTGGGAAGGTCCGAACCCAGCAATGAGAATAAATGATTCGTAATAGTTTATAATTTAAGTATTATATTAAAAGAAATAGGTTATAATGATACAGGATTCAGATATGGCCATGAAGATATACTAGGTCTAAGTGGTATACTTAGAGTGATATAAGTAGTAATTAAAAACAAAATTAATAAAAAAGTTCAAAAGTAAGCAATATGCTTTTATTTTTTGTATTTGTGTATTTTCCAATTCATATACTCCTTTCGGAGAGACCTTCTTTATCTGTTTTTATTCATGACCTTCTGTAAGAATATAATAATTAAAATATATAAATATTTCATTGAAGACTTACTCCACAGCAGTACAAGAAAAAATATGAACAATATTGACATAAATCTTGTTGTTCTGCCTTTTACTGCTAAATATTTCAGGATTTTATTTATATCCGTGCAGGGGCGAAGAAAAAATACTGACCCCAGCGGCCTGGTTCAATCAAAAGGCGACAAAACAACCCACCCTAACTAAGTGGTAGGGCCACAAGTCAGGCTGGATGGCGACCACCTTTGGTCTTAAGTATGCCGCCATAATAACTTTGTGATGTGTTCCGGCATTAGTAACCCATATTCCTATAAACCGTGCGAAGTAAATGCATAAAACAATAAAACTCAAGAAAGAAAATATAAAATTTACTGCCACGTATCAGCATAGTTTTACAAGTTTTACTTAGTATATAATAATATACTATGCTACCGGCACGCTATGATGGCCGTTTTGACGTTTGTCCACTCCATGAAGTTTCGTATTAATTAGTAATTACATTTGAAGGAGAAAATTGATGTTCTTTATTTTCAATACCTGCACGTCACTATTGACAATAAAGAACAGCAATTTGTTCCTTCAAATGTAATTACTAATTAATAAGAAACTTCATGAGTCGACAAACGTCAAAACGGCCATCATAGCGTGCCGGTATACCTAGTAGTATTTTGTTCAATGCTGAGCGACAAGATCGATTGATACCATTAAATCGCAAAAGAAACTAACTTATTATTACTGGACAGAAATAATAATTCAATAAAATTTTGCAAAGCTTCACAAACGAACAAGATTCATAAATATTCCATAAATAGAAATAAATGCAGTTAAATCTTTACAATCGCTTATAAATATATTACTTATAATTATCATGCCCAGAGAAACCTGTAACCTTGTTTGACATCTGTGTCTGATTTTATTTAATCGAACAAAATAACAGTGACTGCAAAACCAGACAGTCTCGGGAGCCGTTTGTAAATTCTAACACTGCAGGATACCTCACGCTTTGTATTTATTACACTTCACTACTCGGCATACTACTTTGAATTCTAAGAACCTCGGAAGCAACAAGCTTACATTTAAATAGCACTCGTTTATAAATTAATATATACTCAAGTTTCCATTGCTTTCTACAAGCTATTGATGTTTTTAATATCAAACTTATTTAAGCTGAATTGGATAATGATAATAAATATAACCTTAAATCATCCCTAAAAGAGGCATTAACCGCGAGGTTTTCGTTGGCAAAATTATACTTACCTACTGCTTATATTAATGTACAAGTTGTTACGAATCTTTAAGCCTCGTATCTCGGGTAACGAAAGAAAACGATTAAAGTAAAGCGAATCTGATACTTACATTCTTCAATGTAAATATCTTGAATAACTACTAAATATACTACTGCTAAATATTTCACAACTTTATAAATTGACGGACTCATAAACTGTATCAAAGTTCAGGATTACTTTGAAATGACTTTTTTTAATAAGTATGCAAACTTTTTAGATTAAATTATATAAATATGGAGAGACTGGCTCTTAATCTCAAAAAAAAAGGAAAATTTAAAAATAGAACTACAGTAAAACAAATGAATATAGCCGGGAAAAGAAAATTTACTCGTAGTATCAGATTTGCGTGTTATCTATAACAAAGTTTTAAATGGATTCTCATTGATTTTTTTATTCTTTTGTCAATTGAATTATTGTTACCAGCAGAATTGTTGGGTTAGTTTTGTAACTCATCGAGAGCTTTTGAACGGATACGGATACTTCGTCCGAACAAGCGGCTCAAATTGTAGCATTGGTGCGGGAGGGCTTGGATCAACGAACGATTGGTAGAAATTTAATTATAGACCAGTCTACGGTTTCTAGAACATACAGAAGGTTTGTGGTGATAGGTTCTCACAGAAGGAGACGTGGTACAGTCAGGACTCGAGCAACCACCAGTCATGATGACCAATTTATTGTTACAACTTCCCTGCGAAATCGTTTCCTCACGTCAGTTTACGTCAAAACAGAGCTTAATGAAGTGCGTGGAGTAAATGTGAGTACACGAACAATAAGAAGAAGGTTAAAGGAAGCGGATATCACCCCTTTTAGACCAGCAAATGGTCCAAAGTTGTCTGTAGCTCACAGACAAGCTCGCTTAAGATTTGCGCGTGATCACCTGAATTGGACAGATGAGCAATGGGCCTCCGTATTGTTCACGGACGAGTGTAGGACATGTTTATATGGTGCAGATGGTCGCAGAAGACTCTATCGTCGACGTGGGTAGCAATATGCTCAAAGTTGTATTGAGGAGCGTGTTCCTTTTGGAGGCGGTTCGTGTTTGGTCTGAGGTGGCATATCGATGAACGGGCGAACAGAACTTGTGTTCATAGACATGATCCGTCAAAACGGTAATAGAGGGGGTTTGACTGCACATCGCTACATAACAGAGATCTTAGAAGATCACGCCTTACATGGGATTCATAGGCGAAAATTTTACTTTAATGCAGGATAATGCCCGGCCGCACGCTGCTGCACAAGTTCGACAATATTGCGAAGAGATTGGGATACGTACAATGAATTGGACAGCAAGCAGTCCGGATCTTAATCGCATTGAGCATGTTTGGGACAATTTAAAAAGAGCTGTATATGTGAGAAACCCTTTACCCACGACAGTGGCAGCACTAAGAAGAGCACTTTCAGAAGAATGGGACAATATTCCGCAAGATCTTTTAATAACCCTAATAAAATTTATGCGGAACCGATTAGAATCCGTAATAAGGGCACGTGGAGGTAATACACCTTATCAAAACATAAATAAACCCTTGCATAAAGTTTGTGTCTATTGTTAAAACCAATTTTTTAATTAAACCAATTTTCCTTAAATTTGTTTTTTCTTCAAAAAAGTCCTAAGGTCCTTTCCAGTACACAAACTTAAACTTAAGGATATGACCCTACGCTATTTTAAAGTTCACGAACCAATCTAGAGGTTTCAATTTAAATCTGTACAGAAAGTTTGCATACTTAGTTAAAATATTTATTTCAAAGTCGTAAAAGGCGATAAAACAACCCACCCTAGCTACGTGGTAGGGCCTCGAGCCCGTCTGGATGGCGACCACCTTTGGTCTTAAGTATACCGCCATAATAACCTTGTGTTATATTCCGACATTAGTGACCCAAGTTCCTGTACCCTTATGGGACAACAGCGTGTTCGCAATGCCATTGGTTGCAAACACCCATAGGCGACGGTAACTGCTGAATTTTAAGCGGGCCGTCAACCTGTCTGCTGTTCTACAACAATAAAAAAATGAAATTACAGTGAAATTTATAATAAATATTGTATTAGAAACACAGTAACTGTTCATAAGTCACACTTCTGGGCACGAGCCTCCTTCTAGAGGGAACGGATAAGGAACGTTTGTCCAAGGCGGACTCGCGGGTCATACTTATGTACCAGTAATATCAGGTTACTTCGTGGTTTTCCTTCACCGTCGGAGCAAGCCGTCGTGGGATTCTAATCCGTAACATCTAGGTTGGTCTCAGGGTGTAATACCGTAAATCTATTTAAATGCTCTAATCGAAAAAACTAGCCTCATAAGCTATTAAAAATTGATTCGCAGGTAGTCCTAGCAAAGCATCAAGCAAACCTCACTACGATTGCCATATATAGCAGTTTTCTAGTTTATGAATAGATACGTCGTTATCAGCCTCAGAATAGATTTAAAATATGTTACCTAACATATAAGAACATTTATATTTAAAATGTTATGTTATTTGGGATTTAGATATTTAATAAAATAAAAGTCAAATAACTAATAGGTACCACAATTTCACCCACCTTAACTTACATATCGTTCGAAGAATTAACCAACCCTTCATTTAGAGAGAGTCAGATTTCATCATTCAACGTTCATTCACAACTTGACTAAGAACGATTAATTCATTAACACAACGATGAATGAAAGAGCGAAAGAGCATGTCAAGTGATTTATTTTTAATTATAACCACATCTCTAACGTTTTATAATCTTAAAAAGTTCCTATGTCGTATAAAATAAACTCCAAAATTTATCGAAATGTATCAAACTAAACTTTAACACAAAATACTGTAGAGTACAGAAGAGAACTTTAGGATCGCGGTGGGCGGAGGGCGGAGGTGGGAATGATACGTATATGCGATCCGCAATCCCGACCGTATGTTATTCAATATTGTCACAGTGGTTAACTTCTGTACGCCTCTTTGCGTCTTTTTACGTAAAAATATTGAACGCCTCTGAGCAAAGAGCCATATAATCATTATCCTATATAAGTGCTATTATTAAAGGCTTATTGAACACCAC